>CM038678.1:82548292-82608455 GCA_021605205.1 Aegilops longissima | reverse complement strand
GTTCAACTAAAGTGAGAGACAAACACCCGCCGATCACCTTTAAGCACGAGTGCTCGCATAGCGGTGAAACCGGTCTCGCGTAAGCGTCTGGCGTAATGTCGGTCCGGCCGCTTCATCTCACAATACCGCTGAACCAAAGTATGACATCTTTGGTAAGCAAGATGACTTGTATCGCCCACAACTCACTTTTTTCTACTCGTGCATATGACATCTACGCATAAAACCAGGCTCGGATGCCACTGTTGGGAACGAGTAATTTCAAAAATTTCCTACGCACACGCAAGGATCATGGTGATGGCATAGCAACGAGAGGAGAAGTGTTGTCCACGCACCCTCGAGACCGTAAGCGGAGCGTTATCACAACGCGGTTGATGTAGTCGACGTCTTCACGATCCGACCGATCCAAGTACCGAACGTCACGGCACCTCAGAGTTCAAAGACCGTTCATTTCGATGGCGATCCCGTACTCCGATCCAAAGAAAGTGTCGGGATGAGTTAAAATCGAAGACGACGGCGTGGGACGATGATGATGCTCTACATCACGCAGGCTTCGCCTAAACTCCGACGATATAACCGAGGTGGAATATGGTGGAGGGGGCACCGCACACGGCTAAGGAACGATCCGTAGATCAACTTGTGTGTCCATAGTGCCCCGCCTCCCGTATATAAAGGAGCAGGGGTGCAACCGGCCCTAGGAGGAGGCGCTGGAGGAGTCCTACTCCCAGGAGTAGGACTCCCCCTTCCTAG
The DNA here is from genome assembly GCA_021605205.1 of Aegilops longissima. NCBI lineage: Eukaryota > Viridiplantae > Streptophyta > Magnoliopsida > Poales > Poaceae > Aegilops > Aegilops longissima. The sequence goes on along the minus strand of CM038678.1, from coordinate 82,607,708 downwards.
TTGGACTAGGACTTGGGGGAAGGAGGAGGGGAAAAGGAAAGGGGGGGGCCCCTCTCCTTGTCCTATTCGGACTTGGGGGGAGGCGCCTGCCCTTGGCCCCTTCTCTTTCTCCACTAGGCCCACTAAGGCCCATTAGGTCACCGGGGTTCGGTAACCTCCCCGTACTCCGGTAAAATGTCGATTTCACCGGAACACTTCCGATGTCCAAACATAGGCTTCAATATATCAATCTTTATGTCTCGACCATTTGAGACTCCTCGTCATGTCCGTGATCACATCCGGGACTCGAACAAACTTGGTACATCAAAACTTATAAACTCATAATAAAAGCTGTCATCGTAACATTAAGCGTGCGGACCCTACGGGTTCGAGAACTATGTAGACATGACCTAGAACTATTTTCGATCAATAACCAATAGCGGAACACGGATGCCCATATTGGTTCCTACATATTCTCGAAGATCTTTATCGGTCAAACCGCATAACAACACACGTTGTTCCCTTTGTCATCGGTATGTTACTTGCAGAGATTTGATCGTCGGTATCCAATACCTAGTTCAATCTCGTTCTTCGAAAGTCTCTTTACTCGTTATGTAATGCATCATTCCATAACTAACTCATTAGCTACATTGCTTGCAAGGCTTATAGTGATGTGCATTACCGAGAAGGCCCAGATACCTCTCCGGCAATCGGAGTGACAAAACCTAATCTCGAAATCGCCAACCCAACATGTACCTTTGGAGACACTTGTAGTACTCCTTTATAATCACCCGATTCGTTGTGATGTTTGGTAGCACCCAAAGTGTTCCTCCGGTAAACGGGAGTTGCATAATCTCATAGTTACAGGAACATGTATAAGTCATGAAGAAAGCAATAGCAATATACTAAACGATCAAGTGCTAGGCTAACGGAATGGGTCATCTCAATCACATCATTCTCCTAATGATGTGATCCCATTAATCAAATAACAACACATGTCTATGGTTAGGAAACATAACCATCTTTGATTAATGAGCTAGTCAAGTAGAGGCATACTAGTGACTATATGTTTGTCTATGTATTCACACATGTATCATGTTTTCGGTTAATACAATTCTAGCATGAATAATAAACATTTATCATGATATGAGGAAATAAATAATAACTTTATTGTTGCCTATAGGGCATATTTCCTTCACTCCGCGGGTTCCTCGGCCTCGGCGGCTACTATCGAAAATTTATCCGGGAGTTCGGGCTCATCGCGGCGCCCCTCACGCGGTTGCTTCACCGCGACGGTTTCGCCTGGGACAACGAGGCGACGACGGCGTTCGAGGCCCTCAAGGGGGCCCTCACGACGGGCCCCGTCCTCCAGATGCCCGACCGACCGCCTGCTCAGGTGAATTGTGCTGTGGACGCCTCGGGCGCCGGGTTCGTCGCCGTGCTTCATCAGGGCGATGGGCCCCTCGCTTTCTTCAGCCGGCCTTTCGCTCCGCGCCATCTTTAGTGGCGGCATACTGACGCGGAGCTCATTGGTTTTGTACAGCCGTTCGTTGGCGGCAGACTTGTGGGATGGTCCTTCCACATTCGCACGGACCATTCTGACTGAAGTTCTTCTTGGACCAACTACCGCCGACCGTGCCGCAACACCGATGGATCGACAAGCTCTTTCGCTTCGACTTCTCCATCGAGTATCGGCCGCCGCCGCGGGCCGACGCTGTCCGTTGCGACTCGACCTCGCTCCCTCCACCGACGAAGTCCCGGGCGGCCCCTGCATCCGCTCCGGGCCGACGTTCGGTCTCTTCGCCGACATTCGCTGCGCCATCGCGACGGCCGACGCCGCCTTTCTTCAAGAAGACTCATCACGGCCGGCGACACTGGAGGAGCCTTGGCGCTTCTCCGACGGATCGCTTCTCCATGGGCGCCCGATCTTTGTTCCGCGCATGATGATCTCCGTCACCGGTGTTCTACTCGCCCACTCGGCGGGTCATGAGGTGTGCAGAAAACCCTCCATCGTCTTCGCGCCGACTTCTACATCCTCGGCGATCGCACCTGGTCCGCGACCGGGTTGGTCTTGTCGACATGCCAAGAACAAGACGGAGACCCCGAGGTTTATTGGGTTACTTGACCCTTGAGGTGCCGTCTCGTGTTTGGCGGATATATCCATGGACTTCATTGAGGGCCTTCCCAAGGTGGGCGGCAAGTCGGTCATTCTCATGGTGGTCGACCACTTCTCCTGAAGGAAATATGCCCTAGAGGCAATAATAAAAGTTATTATTTATTTCCTTATATCATGATAAATGTTTATTATTCATGCTAGAATTGTATTAACCGGAAACATAATACATGTGTGAATATATAGACAAACAGTATGTCACTAGTATGCCTCTACTTGACTAGCTTGTTAATCAAAGATGGTTATGTTTCCTAACCATGAACAAGGAGTTGTTATTTGATTAACAAGGTCACATCATTAGTTGAATGATCTGATTGACATGACCCATTCCGTTAGCTTAACACTTGATCGCTTAGTATGTTAATGCTTTCTTCATGACCCATACATGTTCCTATAACTATGAGATTATGCAACTCCTGCCATCGGAGGAACACTTTGGTACTACCAAACGCCACAACGAATCGGGTGACTATAAAGGAGTACTACAGGTGTCTCCAAAGGTACTTGTTGGGTTGGCGATTTCGAGATTAGGTTTTGTCACTCCGATTGCTCTGAGAGGTATCTCTAGGCCTTCTCGGCAATACACATCACTTAAGCCTTGTAAGCATTACAACTAATGAGTTAGTTGTGAGATGATGTATTACTTAACGAGTAAAGAGATTTACTGTAACTAGATTGAACTAGGTATTGGATACCGACGATCGAATCTCTGTAAGTAACATACCGATGACAAAGGGAACAACGATGTCGTTATGCGGTTTGACCGATAAAGATCTTCAGAGAATATGTAGGAACCAATATGGGCATCCGTGTTCCGCTATTGGTTATTGACCGAGAATGGTTCTAGGTCATGTCTACATAGTTCTCGAACCCGTAGGGTCCGCACGCTTAACGCTTCGATGATGAGTTCATTATGAGTTTATAAGTATTGATGCACAAGTTTGTTCGAGTCCGGATGTGATCACGGACATGATGAGGAGTCTCAAATGGTCGAGACATAAAGATTGATATATTGGAAGCCTATGTTTGGACTTGGAAGGGTTCCGAGTGAAAACAGAAGTTACTTGGAACAGGGGTTAACGGAATCCCCGGGGTATATGGGCCTTCATGGGCCACAAGGGAGAAGAGGAAGGGCCGGCCTGTGGGCTGCGCGCCCTCCCCTCTAGTCCGAATAGGACAAGGAGAGGGCGGCGCCTTCCTCTTCCCTCCCCAATCCTACTCCAACTAGGACAGGGGGAGTCCTACTCGGTGGGAGTAGGACTCTCCAGCGCGCCTCCCCAAGGCTGGCCGCACCCCTGGCTCCTTTATATATGTAAGGTGGGGGCACCCATGACACACAAGTTGATCTACGGATCTTTCCTTAGCGTGTGCGGTGCCCCTTCCACCATATTCCACTTGGTCATATCGTCATGAGCTTAGGCGAAGCCCGCACGGAGAAGTCATATCGTCATGAGCTTAGGCGAAGCCCGCGTCGGTGGAGCATCAACATCGCCACCACGCCGTCGGTTGACGAACTCATCCCCGACACTTTCTTTGGATCGGAGTCCGGGATCGCCATCGAGTGAACGTGTGCGTAACTCGAGGTGCCGTGACGCTCGGTGCTTGGATCGGTCGGATCGTGAAGACGCACGACTACATCAACCGCGTTGTTATAACGCTTCCGCTTTCGGTCTCACGAGGGTACGTGGACGGACACTCTCCCTCTCGTTGCTATGCCATCACCATGGTCTTGCGTGATCGTAGGAAATTTTTGAAATTACTACGCTCCCCAACAAAGGGTATCGAGCCGGTTTTATGCGTTGATGTCATATGCACGAGTAGAACACAAGTGAGTTGTGGGCGATACAAGTCATACTACCTACCAAACATGTCATACTTTGGTTCAGCAGATTGTGAGATGAAGCGGCCCGGACCGACATTACGCAGACGCTTACGCGAGATCTGGTTTCACCGCCCGAGCACTCGTTGCTTAAAGGTGACCGGCGGGTGTCTGCTCTCTCACTTTAGTTGAATCGAGTGTGGCTACGCCCCGTCCTTGAGAAGGTTAAACGGAGTCTATTTGACGAAGTATCGCTGTGGTTTTGATGCGAGGTAAGAACGGTTCTTGCTCAGCCCGTAGCAGCCACGTAAAATTTGCAACAACAAAGTAGAGGACGCCTAACTTGTTTTTGCAGGCATGATGTGATGTGATGTGGTCAAGATGTGATGCTATATTTTATTGTATGAGATGATCATGTTTTGTAACCGAAGTTATCGAATCGGCAGGAGCCATATGGTTGTCGCTTATTGTATGAAATGCAACGCCATGTAATTGCTTTACTTTATCACTAAGGAGTAGCGATAGTCGAGAAGCAATAGTTGGCTAGACGACAACGATGCTACGATGGAGATCAAGGTGTCGCTACCGGTGGCGATGGTGATCATGCGATTGCTTCGGCGATGGAGATCACAAGCACAAGATGATGATGACCATATCATATCACTTATATTGATTGCATGTGATGTTTATCCTTTATGCATCTTATCTTGCTTTGATTGACGGTAGCATTATAAGATGATCTCTCACTAAAATTATCAAGAAGTGTTCTCCTGAGTATGCACCATTGCCAAAGTTCAGAGTACCCGCACACCACGTGATGATCGGGTGTGATAAGTTCTACGTCCATCTACAACGGTACAAAACAGTTGCACACGCGAATACTCAGTTAAACTTGACGAGCCTTGCATATAACAGATATGGCCTCGGAACACGGAGACCGAAGGTCGAACGTGAATCATATAGTAGATATGATCAACATAGTGATGTTCACCATTGAAACTACTCCGCCTCACGTGATGATCGGACATGGTTTAGTTGATTTGGATCACGAATCACTTAGATGACTAGAGAGATGTCTGCCTAAGTGGGAGTTTTAATATGATTAATTGAACTTAAATTTATCATGAACTTAGTACCGATAGTATTTTGCTTGTCTATGTTTATTGTAGATAGATGGCTCGTGCTATTGTTCCGTTGAATTTTAATGCGTTCCTTGAGAAAGCAAAGTTGAAAGATGATGGTAGCAATTACACGGATCGGGTCCGAATTTGAGGATTATCCTCATTCTTGCACGTAAAAATTACGCCCCGAAGCACCGCCGGGTGACTGCTCGCTGCAGATGCCGAGCCGGTTGTGAACGTCTGCAAAGCAGAGTGATGACTACTCTATAGTTCAATGTGCTATGCTTTACGGCTTAGAACCGGGTCTTCAACGACGTTTTGAACGTCATGGAGCATATGAGATGTTCCAGAGTTGAAGTTAATATTTCAAGCAAATGCCCGGATTGAGAGATATGAAGTCTCCAATAAGTTCTATAGCTGCAAGATGGAGGAGAATAGTTCACAAGTGAGCACATACTCAAAATGTCCGGGTATAACAATCACTTAATTCAGCCGGTAGTTAATCTTCCGGATGATAGTGTCATTGATGTAATTCTCCAATCATCGCCACCAAGCTACAAGAGCTTCGTGATGAACTATAATATGCAAGGGATGACCAAGACAATTCCTCGAGCTCTTCGCGATGCTAAAAGTCAGCGGAGGTAGAAATCAAGAAAGAGCATCAAGTGTTGATGGTCAACAAGACCACTAGTTTCAAGAAAAGGGCAAAGGGAAGAAGAAGGAAACTTCAAAAGAACAAAGAAGAAAGTTGTCGATCAAGAGAAGAAACCCAAGTCCGGACCTAAGCCCGAAACGAAAGTGTTTTACCGCAAGCGGATCGACATCGGAAGCGGAACTGCCCCAAGTATTTGGCGGATAAGAAGGATGGCAAGGTGAACAAAGGTATATGTGATATACATGTTATTGATGTGTACCTTACTAGAGCTCGAGTAGCACTGGTATTTGATATCGGTTCTGCTAATATTTGCAACTCAAACAGGGGACTACTAATAGACGAGCAATCGGCAAAGGACGAGGTGACGGCGCGTGGGAAATGGTTCCAAAGTCAATGTGATCGCGGTCGGCACGCTACCTCTACAACTACCTTCGGATTAGTTTTAGACCTAAATAATTGTTATTTGGTGCCGCGTTGAGCATGAACATTATATCCGGATCTTGTTTAATGCGAGACGGTTATTCATTTAAATCGAGAATAATGGTTGTTCTATTTATATGAGTAATATCTTTATGGTCATGCACCCTTGAAGAATGGTCTATTTTTGTTGAATCTCGACAAAGAGTGATACACATATTCATAATGTTGAAGCCAAAAGATGCAGAGTTGATAATGATAGTGCAACTTATTTGTGGCATCGCCGCTTAGGTCATATCGGTGTAAAACGCATGAAGAAACTCCATACCGATGGGCTTCGAATCACTTGATTATGAATCACTTGGTACTTAAGTAACCGTGCCTCATGGGCAAGATGACCAAAACGCCGTTCTCCTAACTATGGAGCGAGCAACCGATTTGTTGGAAATCATACATACCGATGTTTGTGGTCCAATGAATGTTGAGGCACGTGGCGGTATCGTTATTTTCTCACCTTCACAGATGATTTGAGCAGATATGGGTATATCTACTTAATGAAACACAAATCAAACATTTGAAAAGTTCAAAGAATTTCAGAGTGAAGTGGAAAATCATTGTAACAAGAAAATAAAGTTTCTACGATCCGATCGTGGAGGAGAATATTTGAGTTACGAGTTTGGTTTACAATGTGGAATAGTTTTCAAGAACTCACGCCACCCAAACACCACAGAGAAATGGTGTGTCCGAACGTCAGAATCGTATTTTACTAGATATGGTGCGATCTATGATGTCTATTTCGATTTACCGCTATCGCTTTGGGGTTATGCTTTAGAGACTACCGCATTCACGTTGAATAGGACACCGTCAAAATCCGCTGAGACGACGCCTTATGAACTGTGGTTTGGCAAGAAACCAAAGTTGTCGTTTCTTAAAGTTTGGGGCTGCGATGCTTATGTAAAGAAACTTCAACCAAATAAGCTCGAACCCAAATCGGAAAATGTGTCTTCATAGGATACCCAAAGGAGATCATGGGTACACCTTCTATCACAGATCCAAGGCAAGATTTTCGTTGTTAAATTCGGATCCTTTCTAGAGAAGGAGTTTCTCTCAAAGAAGTGAGTGGGAGGAAAGTAGAACTTGATGAGATAATCAGATTCGCTCCCTTATTGGAAAGTAGTTCATCACAATAAATGGTTCCTGTGACAACTACACCAATTAGTGAGGAAACTAATGATGATGATCATGAAGCTTCAAATCAAGTTACTCTTGAACTCGTGAGGTCAACCAGAGTGAAATACGCACTGAGTGGTACGGTAATCTTATTTCGAAGTCATGTTACTTGACCATGGCGAACCTACGAACTATGAAGAAGCGATGGTGAGCCCAGATTCGCAAAATGGTGGAAGCCATGAAATCTGAGATGGGATCCATGTATGAGAACAAAGTATGGACTTTGGTTGACTTGCCCGATGATCGGCAAGCCATTGAAAATAAATGGATCTTTAAGAAGAAGACCGACGATGGTAATATAACTGTTTACAAAGCTCGACTTGTTGCGAAAGGTTTTCGACAAGTTCAAGGGGTTGACTACGATGAGACTTTCTCACCAGAAGCGATGCTTAAGTCTGTCCGAATCATGTTAGCAATTGCCGCATTTTATGATTATGAAATTTGGCAAATGGATGTAAAAACTGCATTCTTGAATGGATTTCTAGAAGAAGAGTTGTATATGATGCAACCAGAAGGTTTTGTCGATCCAAAGGGTGCTAACAAAGTGTGCAAGCTCCAACGATCAATTTATGGTCGGTGCAAGCCTCTCGGAGTTGGAATAAACGCTTTGATAGTGTGATTAAAGCATATGGGTTTGTACAGACTTTTGGAGAAGCTCAGATTTACAAGAAAGTGAGTGGGAGCTCAGAGCATTTCTAATATTATATGTGGACGATATATTATTAATTGGAAATGATATAGAATTTCTAGATAGCATAAAGGGATACTTGAATAAAAGTTTTTCAATGAAAGACCTCGGTGAAGTGCTTATATATTGGGCATCAAGATCTATAGAGATAGATCAAGACGCTTAATTGGACTTTCACAAAGCACATACCTTGATAAAGTTTTGAAAAAGTTCAAAATGAATCGAGCAAAGAAAGGTTTTTTACCGTGTTGCAAGGTGTAAGATTGAGTCGACTCAATGCCCACCACAGCAGAAGATAGAGAGAAAATGAAAGATGTTCCTATGCTTCACCATAGGCTCTATCATGTATGCAATGTCTGTGTACCGGACCGACGATGCTTAGTCTGTAAGCTTGGCAGAAGGTACCAAAGTAATCCAGAATGGATCATCGGACAGTGGTCAAGAACATCCCGAAATACCGAAAAGGACTAAGGATATGTTTTCATATATGGAGGTGACAAAGAACTAGTCGTAAATGGTTACGCCGATGTAAGCTTTGACATCGATCCGGACGATTCTAAATCGCAAACCGGATACGTGTTTTATTAAACGGTGGAGCCGTCGGTTGGTGCGTTCTAAACAAAGCGTCGTGGCGGGATCTACATGTGAAGCGGAGTACATAGCTGCTTGAATAAACAAATGAAGGAGTCCGGATGAAAGAGTTCATTTCCGACCTAGGTGTCATACCTAGTGCATCGGGACCGATGAAGATCTTCTCGTGACAATATCGTGCAATTGCCTTGGCAAAGGAATCCAGATTTCACAAGAGGACCAAGCATATCAAGAGACGCTTCAATTCCATTCGGGACCAAGTCCAAGTGGGAGACATAGAGATTTGCAAAATACATACGGATCTAAATGTTGCGTAATTCGTTGACTAAGCCTCTTCCACGAGAAAAACATGATCAGCACCAAGACTCCATGGGTGTTAGGATCATTACTTTGTAATCTAGATTATCGACTCTAGTGCAAGTGGGAGATCAAGGAAATATGCCCTAGAGGCAATAATAAAAGTTATTATTTATTTCCTTATATCATGATAAATGTTTATTATTCATGCTAGAATTGTATTAACCGGAAACATAATACATGTGTGAATATATAGACAAACAAGATGTCACTAGTATGCCTCTACTTGACTAGCTTGTTAATCAAAGATGGTTATGTTTCCTAACCATGAACAAGGAGTTGTTATTTGATTAACAAGGTCACATCATTAGTTGAATGATCTCGATTGACATGACCCATTCCGTTAGCTTAACACTTGATCGCTTAGTATGTTAATGCTTTCTTCATGACCCATACATGTTCCTATAACTATGAGATTATGCAACTCCCGTTACGGAGGAACACTTTGGTACTACCAAACGTCACAACGTGAATCGGGTGATTATAAAGGAGTACTACTGGTGTCTCCAAAGGTACTTGTTGGGTTGGCGATTTGAGATTAGGTTTTGTCACTCCGATTGTCGGAGAGGTATCTCTAGGCCTTCTCGGTAATACACATCACTTAAGCCTTGCAAGCATTACAACTAATGAGTTAGTTGTGAGATGATGTATTACGGAACGAGTAAAGAGACTTACGCAATCTAGATTGAACTAGGTATTGGATACCGACGATCGAATCTCGGGTAAGTAACATACCGATGACAAAGGGAACAACGATGTCGTTATGCGGTTTGACCGATAAAGATCTTCGAGAATATGTAGGAACCAATATGGGCATCCGTGTTCCGCTATTGGTTATTGACCGAGAATGGTTCTAGGTCATGTCTACATAGTTCTCGAACCCGTAGGGTCCGCACGCTTAACGCTTCGATGACAGTTCATTATGAGTTTATAAGTATTGATGCATCAAGTTTGTTCGGACTCTTGATGTGATCACGGACATGACGAGGAGTCTCAAATGGTCGAGACATAAAGATTGATATATTGAAGCCTATGTTTGACTTCTAAGGGTTCCGAGTGAAAACAGAAGTTATGGAACACCGGGGTTACTGAACCCCGGGGGTATATGGGCCTTCATGGGCCACAAGGGAGAAGAGGAAGGGCCGGCCGGGTGGGCTGCGCCCCTCCCCCTCTAGTCCGAATAGGACAGGAGAGGGGCGGCGCCTTCCCTCTTCCCTCCCCAATCCTACTCCAACTAGGACAAGGGGGGGGTCCTACTCGGTGGGAGTAGGACTCCTCGGCGCGCCTCCCCAAGGCTGGCCGCACCCCTTGGCTCTTTTATATCTGAGGCGGGGCACCCCATGACACACAAGTTGATCTACGGATCTTTCCTTAGCCGTGTCGGTGCCCCTTCCACCATATTCCACTTGGTCATATCGTCATGAGCTTAGCGAAGCCCCTGCGCCGGAGAAGTCATATCGTCATGAGCTTAGGCGAAGCCTGCGTCGGTGGAGCATCAACATCGCCACCACGCCGTCAGGTCGACGGAACTCATCCCCGACACTTTGCCGGATCGAGTCCGGGATCATCATCGAGTGAACGTGTGCGTAACTCGGAGGTGCCGACGTTCGGTGCTTGGATCGGTCGGATCGTGAAGACGACGACTACATCAACCGCGTTGTTATAACGCTTCGCTTTCGGTCTCACGAGGGTACGTGGACGGACACTCTCCTTCTTCGTTGCTATGCCATCACCATGGTCTTGCGTGATCGTAGGAAATTTTTGAAATTACCACGTTCCCCAACATCTCTGGCACGCCCACTTCATCGCGCTCGCCATCCGTACGGCGGCGACGATGGCGGGCCTTCTTCGACGGCATCGTCCGCCTCCACGGGTTCCCCGCTTCGATCGCCGCGATCGGGACCCAGTGTTCACGGGCCATGTCCGCGCGACCTCTTGAGATGGCGGGTGTCGGCTTCGCCGAGTACGGCGTTCCATCCTCGCATGATGGTCGGTCCGAGGTGGTTAACAAGGTCATTGCCATGTATTTGTGTTGTGTGACAGGTGATCGGCCTCGCGCTTGGGTGGATTGGCTCTCTTGGGCGGAGTACTTGCTACAACACCTCTTATCACTCCGCCCTGCGCGCGACGCCGTTTGAGGTGGTCTATGGTCGACCACCCCCGCCTATACTTCCGGTGGACCCGGAGACGGCTCAGACGGAGGTTGTGGGTGACCTTATCCGCACTCGTGACGAGATGCTTGCTGAGGTTCGTCAGCGTCTCCTTCAGGCACAGTAGCTGGCCAAGCACTACTACGACGGTCATCATCGCGAGGCGGAGTTCGCGTGGGTGATTGGGTGTGGCTGCGTCTTCTCCACCGCTCACGCAGCTATTACTCGACCAGCTGCGGCTAAGCAAGCTCGCCCTCGCCACGCCGGGCCCTTCCCTATCTTGGAGCGCATTGGGAAGGTGGCCTATCGTCTGACTTCAGCTTCCAGCGCCGCATCCACGACGCCTTCCATGTTGGGATGCTCAAGCCTTTCCGTGGCGAGCCACCGGCGGCTCCTCGGCGCTTCCTCCAATCGCCGATGGTCGATTCTTCCCGAGCCGGCTAAGGTGTTGCGGCGCAGCTCCGTCGTGGCGCCCTGGTTCGGCCCTCGCTCAATGGCGGGCCTCCGGAGGAGGAGGCTACTTGGGAGCAGCGTGATTAATTCCGCCAACACTATTCAGACTTTCAGCTCGAGGACGAGCTGTTTATGAAAGGGAGAGATGTTATGACCGGTTTGGTCTATACCAGGAAGAGGCCCACCGGGCATTAGTATTAGGGGCCCCCAAGTTATCTTAGGCAAGTTATCTTAGACAAGTTATCTTAGGCTAAAGTTATAAATACTAGTTGTAAGACACCGTTTGAGATCAAGCAATAAAGATATTATAATCTTCTGTTGCCCGGCTCCCCAAGGAGCCGGAACCCTAGCCGCCGCCACTCCCAACCCTAGCCGCGACGGCGCCCGACCGCCGACGCGCCCGCTCCAGCCTTCGTCCCCCTCCTTGCCCATACAACCTACGCCGAAGGCCTGGTAGGAACCCTAGTCCTACCAAGCTCATACAATTTGATCACGGCAATACTGTATGTTTTCCTAATTATCCCACAAAATGCCAGATCCCGGAAGCTCTTGAACAAACAAATGACAACCAAAATTCAAAGCATCAGAACTATTCAAATCTACAAAATCCCATGCTGGCAAAATACCCAAGCCTCTTGAATGCTCCCATTTCCATAATTCACGTCCTAAGCTCACAGGGCCATTGTTGCAAGACTCAAAACCCTGGCATATCGTGGGCAGACGCTCGAGGCGGCTGTGGGGATGGCGCAGGGAGGCGGGCGGGCAGGAATGGAGAGGGAGGTGACAGAAACGAAAGCCGTCCGAGTCGATTAGTGGTGTCGATGCTGGCGACGGTGCTGCTGCTTCTCATTGTGGCACTGGAAGCGCTCTCTCTGCTTTCCTGCTCAGCTCGGGCAGCGTAGTGGCCATCGCACTGCTCCTCCTACTGGGCTGGTGACGCTAGACGGGGGATGGTGAACAGGAAGGGCGGCGAAGGCGACGGGAACCATCCAAGCTGACCCTGGAGGCACTGTTGCTAGCGTCAGTGGCATCGCACTGCTACTGTTCGAGAAGATGAGTAACAAAGAAAGGCTGGATTTTCTGTATGGGCCCCAACGTCAGAGACACGGTATCCGCAAGTGCTCTCAGCTCGCTCCCTGTTAGCCAGGCATAAGTTGGAGATGACTATTTTGAGTATTCTCCCTCAGGCCTTGTTCGGTTGCTAGGGATTAATCTCCACAGGGTACTAACACTCCCGCGGGTTGGTTTACTCAGCTAATGCGCTACCTTATAATAACACTATATGCAGCAATATGCTTAAACTCAAAAAAAGTTGTTCTTTTTCAATTTGGATCAATGCTTGTCTAATTATCAATTATGTTTTAGTAAACTGCACAGTTATGAACTCATGTCTTCGGAAGTTCGTCGCACCTAATATGTTCATGTTGTCTCAGGGTGGTGATGATGATCCGCTCACATCTGAAGAGAAAATGAGACTATTTAAAAGGGGCGCTCACTTGATCTTCAGGATGACAAAAGCCATCTCCACCGTTGTGGCCTGCGGAATAGTCATCAAGTGGTCAGTAACAGAGGTGTTCCGTCCTTACCCGACAAGCGATTGTGCACGTGCTGTCCGCAAATGCCGTGAGATGGTGAGTAGTTTTTTATTGTGGCTGTACTATTTAAGTAGCTAGTGCACATGTTGTTTGTAATCACTTCTTATGAATGTTTATCTGTGTCTGCCTTTGTGTTCAGCTACAGGGTCTACAGGGCAACCCTCCAGCATTGGAGGTTGCTCCTGTGCTGGGTGATGAGATGCTGGCGGCGGAGGTGGCAGCGTTCAAGTCCATGGTGAAGGATATGAAGCGAGAAACAGCGGAGAGACTGGAGGACTGACTGAGTCAAGCTGGGAAGATCTGCACCTGGTTCTCAAGCTATCATGACCATTGCGTCTATTGTATGGTTTCCTATGGTCTACGTGAAACTCTTTTCAAGGTTGATCAGGGACTTGTGTGCTCCTCGGCGTGCAACAGCGAAACAATGAAACCTGAAAGTCTTTTGTGTTGTCATCTTCTCCAACCATCTGAGAAGGGACCAATGTCCGAGAAGGGTATAAGCATCCCTGGATTGTCGCAATATAAGTGAAGGGAGTGTGCTTTGTTATTGCCTGGCTCTGATGGTATCAACATATTTTGTGATGTAGAGGCTTTGCTGGATGTGAGGAGGTGTTGCCGCTCCTGGATGTGAGTGGATCTTGCAAGTTTACAACTATGCTATTACCAAGGGCATGAAGAATTCAGTCTAAACCTGTTTATGAAATGTATGGTTACTGGAGTGCTCCATGTTTCTCTAGTTGCATATTGTGGTTGCTGCTGAAGTACCTTCTACTGTAGTTGCATGTTGTGTTTCTCTAGTTGCATGTTTGCGAGTTAGTTCATGACTACTGTGAATGTTTTTGGTCTCAATTGTAAATGCGAAGCTCGTGTTGACAAGAGGATGTATCATGAACTACCGACACCAACATTCAGATAATGCATACAGTAGATAGACAGCTTCTGCAAAGTATGGACATTGAACAATGTTGCTTGCTGAACTCAGGCATGCTGAGAACTGCAGTAGAATAGAGATCAGATGGCGCACAGATGGCTAGTGATGACGATGGCAGGAGCTGAAAAATGATACTCCCTCCGTTTACTTTTGTAAGTCGTTTTAGACAGCTCAAATTGCACTGTTTTAGCTGCTGTCCTAAATGTCTAAAACGTCTTACAAAAGTGAACAGAGGGAGTAGTATTGTGAACTAAGAATGGCTAGTAATAAAGCTTTGCGGCTCCACTAATCTCGGGGTGGAATTCCTTTTTCTTCTCTAGGCCAGATCTCTTTTAATCTCTTATTTGCTACAGTATATACTCCATCTGGCAAGATTCCACTGTGGCTACCACCACCACCTGCCCACGTATCTATCGGAAGCTTTATGAGATGTTTTTTCTTTTCTTGCTTGGCCTGTAGACGAGTAGCCAGACCACAACAACCAGCGTCGTTCAGAGAATCAAGCCGCTCACAACAACGAGGACTTTTTTTATGAAATAACAATGAGGACTATGAAATACTCCTCCTTGTGGCAGTGATCATGGTAGCATCTATCTTCTGGTACAAGTCAATGGGTGTGAGATTTTTTTTTTTTTGAGACAAGGGTGTCAGACTGTTAGTGCAACCATTGCATCCCTCAACGTGTCGCGGCCACTGCTGCTCTGGGCCGGGTTGCCCTCCTCGCCAAGAGCTTTTCCTCTTTTTTTTTTTTTGAGCTGGGCCAAGAGCTTTTCCTTTTTTTGCGAGAACTCACGCGTGACACAAAACTGGGCCAAAGCCCAAATGCAGCCGTACTATTGTCTCCGCGAGAGAGACAGAGAGGAAACCCTACCCTCACTCCGCCGCCGTCACTGCCCAACTCCACCCAACTCCGCGACAGAGAGAGAGAGAGAGAGCGAGCTACCACCCGGATCCGGCGTCTGCAGCCGGACTGCCGCCTCTCCTCCCGGCTGAGGTCGCTACCACTCGTCTGAGGCGGATCGGAAACTGCCAGCCCGCGACCATGGCGGAGGCAGCAGGGCCGACGCCTCTCCTCGACGGCCTCCCGGACGAGATCTCCATCTGGGAGATCCTCGTCCGCCTGCCCCCGAAACCCCTCCTCCGCTGCCGCGCCGTCTGCCGCGCCTGGCGCCGCGCCACCTCCGCCCGCGACTTCCTCCTCGCCCACCACGCCCGCCAGCCCTCCCTCCCCCTCCTCTTTGTCGACAGCGACGACCAATCCTCCATAGACATCATCACATGCGACCAACGCGCAGCCGACAAGCTCCACTCCGTCGCCCGGCTTGATGCCCCCTCCGGCGTCTCTCTCAGGGCCTGCTGTGACGGCCTCCTCCTCTTACGCACCTGGAATAATGGTGCCCCATCTCTCTCCATCTGCAACCCGGTCACTCGTCAATACGCTCCCCTCCACCGGCTTGATGACTTCAGGCTCTTGGGGATGTACCCGCACAGCCCTACGGGCCAGTACCGACTACTGCTGTACCTGGCCCCGAGGTTCGAGGACGATGCTCAAAGAGGTTCCTACGTCTTCACATTGGGCTCCGACCAGCAGCCGAGGCACATAGCAGCCCCTGATGCCGAGGAGCTGTTGTATTTCCGCGGATCTACCCTTTTCCGTGGTAGCCTGCATTGGCACACGGACGGGCTGATAATGGTATTTGACACCACCGCCGAGTCGTTCCGTCAGATGCACTCTCCAATTGTTTCTGACCATCGCAATGGCGACCTGTTTGAGACGAGTGATATGCTTGGCATGTTCAGTCTGAATGCACAAGCTACAATTGTTGATATCTGGGTGATGCAGGACTATGAAGGTGAAGTCTGGGCCTTTAAACGCCGGGTTGAATTGCCGATCGCGCAGATCATGGTGCAATTTCAAAATTCTGGAGATTGTTGGGAGCTAATGCCTGCATCTTGTCATGGTGATGTGCTCTTGCTGGGCAAATTTGACGACGACTGGCTACTTCAGGTTGACATTGATGGCAAGTTGGTTGCTAGTCTCCACCGCAGTTTCCTCCGTCCTACTCGACTTCGGCTCAAACAGTCTCTAGTTTCACATAACTTGTTTCTGGCATTAGAGGGTTATGTTATCAATTCTTCGCCTTTCATTTGACCGAAGGCTGTTGAGTGCGGTGGTGCTTCTTAATGGCCTAGCTCCCTGTATCCACGTGAGCTGCAGTATGTGTTAACTTGATCCTCTATGATCCCACTAGCTTTCTTTTGTTGATGTATAAATTGTTATGATCAAGAAGCTCTGGCTGTTACGGTGTTACCTGTTTGCTTTATATTTCTTTGAATACCTTTTCGGGCTGAAGTGGCTGCTGTGAGTGTTGATGCTAAAATTACAAATCAATTGGGTTACGATCTGTAATGTTTTCCAATTGCTCTGACTCATGCCTCTGTTTTCATGAACTTTAAGTATGGACTTCATTTTTCCCCTTTAGAGTTTAGATACTCGTCTTCTTACTTTCTTAGTACTCAATAGTCAATTCTAGCCAATAGTGTTACCTCCGTCCCAGATTACTTGTCTTAGATTTTTCTAGATACGGTAGCAATTCTACTTGCATCGTCTATGTTTTTATTGTCCTGTCTGTTTATCAGTGTCTTCTTTTAGAGAGATTACACACTCCTCTTCTAGATACTAAAATTTAGAAAAAATGCATGTGCTTCCTGTTCCTTTCTTTGTAGCTTATGATGATTTGATGCATATTATCATCCTTATTGACCAGCTAGCAGCACCTGAACTTATACAAGAGCTGTGAGCACTACATTAATTTCTCAATGGAATTCTGTTGCAACTCATTCTTGTTCGCTGCATCTGGTTAGGCATCGAAACATACTGTTATAGTTCTGTCTTTGTGTTGCATCGTTTGGAATCACTTTAGGTGATGCGTTCCAAGGAAGTATCTATGCTTCTTGCTATGTTCAATCAGTTGATTGAAGATATGTTATAATGTGCAGGCTCAGATCCAAAACTGTGAAGTGGTTTTCGCCAGCTTTTGAAATAGTTGCCAAACGATCTGCCTCATGTCATTGTTTGTCTTTAAACTGAAGAATTGTCTTGATTTTTTATCAAGGTTTTCTTTATTGCAGATCATCCAGTGGTTTCTCTTAATACTAAATATTCAGCCAATATACCACCGGTTACCTGTTTGTAGTATCTGGTGATACATTTAGGGCAGATTATCCTCTTTGTTGGGTAGCAACTCGAACCTAGATTTCCGGAAGAGCTTGGAGTGTTGCTTGTTTAAATGCATGATTGCATCATAGCCAACTCAGTGAAATGTTCGGTTGCAATTCATTCTTCGTGTATCCGCTGCGCCTGGTTAGGTATTCTGATGTTTTGTTATAATTCTGCATGTGCTGTTCAGCTGTTGCATTGTTTCAGATCATCTCTACCGTGATCTCAGGTCCCAGATTGTGTTCTCCTTGAGACAATGTAAGTGTCAGCTGTGTTCTTTTCTCTCTATAACCACGCAAGTCCATGTCCAGTACCACTGGTAGAATGTAGATTATCTCAAGCAGTACCTCACTGGCTTTAGTACCATCGGCTTAGGAATTGGAAAGAAAGCTGGTAAGGTCATTGGATTTAGTAGCTGGAGCTGGAGTGTGGGTGAAGCTGAAAGTAAGTTAAGAAAGGCATGTGAACAATTTGGATAAACATAGAAAAAAAATATATGAAATTTATAGATTGAAAAGAGAAAGAAGAGAAACTAGAATTAGTTTTGTTTAGAGTGATGTTTAGCAGTACTTCCCGTGATGATCCTAGCTAGTAGTATTTCCGTTTCAGGTTCTCAAGTTGCCTAAAGGAAAGATAGTAAGCCATGCTTACCTTAGTTTACATGCAGAAAACATTATCCGCTTCTCGCTGAAACTGGGAAGATGTAGAACATCCATCACAAAATCTATAGCTGCTATGTTGACATCCAGTTCCAGATCCAGTGAAACCTCAAATAACGCGGCTAAAATTCAAATATGAAACTCGTTTTTTTAGAACAAAATATGAAACTTGTAAGACTTAAATCTGTCACCTCCACAGAAGTAGATGCAAACCCAGCCCGTTTCCATCATGGAGGCCTCGATCCTACCTGACTTAAGCCCGAACAATCTCTAGTTTCACATGCCTTCTTTCCTGACACTAGGGTTATTTCGTGAATGCTCCTCCTTTCATCTGAATGATGTTGATTGTGCCAGTTTTTCTTAAAGGTCTAAATGTCTGTATCCTCCTTTCATCTGCTAACACCCGTTTTGAAAGAAAAAAATGCTAACTGATCTGTCTCATGTCTCTGTTTTCTTGAATGAGAAAACTGACTTTGCTGTGTTAATTAGGACAGGTTGATGCTATCTTTTGTCTGTGTGTGCGATTGTTCTTCCCTTGTATTACCTCTTAGTCTGGTGCTTATATTTTGTAGTAGAAAATGTTGGCTACATTTTCACCCACTTGTGAATTCTGTTTCTGCAATTGAATCTTTGAACATCACTTTTGCCTCCTTGTTCTCCGTAGGTTTTGTCAATTTTGCAATGCTTCTTTAGGCAAGAAGCAGGGTGTAGATTTGCTTACCAGTGGCGTGTGGAACTGCTGCACATTGCGGCTGGGCTTGGAACAGGGTATGAATTCTTTTTCATAATGCTCGCAGGCGTCGATGCTTCACCCCCTGCACTGATTGCTCTTGTAATTTGTCCCGCGTTTGATTTCTGGGACAATTTCTAGCGCAAAAATACTATTGATAAGAACTTAAAGTTGTGCTTTGTATATAAAAATCTGGGACACAATTTGTAGTTGCCGCTGGTAGATGGGTTTGGTAGATTCAGATGCCCACCTGTTTTAGCCGGGTAGGTGCAGTACTTCTACAGTTATATTACTGTATTATGTTAAGAGTGCATTGATTGGATCATACTATGAAATGGAAGAGAAAGAAATTGGACATGGACCCAATCTCGAGAGCTCGGAATGTCCTTGTAATGCTACAACAGTAAGCAGAGAACGAACATTTGTGAACTGGCCATGAGGGCGCCAAGCCCGCGTCGCATACCTCCTTCGGCCTGCAAATTTCTCGCCTCGCTCTGCAGTGCCTTGTCTCTCTGCTGCCCCAGCGTATCTTCACGGCGCTGTTTGGCGGCTGAGGGCGAGGTGTGTGCTCAACTGCTCATGGAGAAATCCGCGCTCTGAATCTCGTATTCGAGCGATCACAACAGCTCTTCATGTTTGAATCCTTCCCATGGCCAAAGATGTGTTGCCATGAGCATCATGTTCAAAGTGCAGTATCAGTTTATCTTTGCTCCTTGACAGTGTCCGCCCCACCTTGCAAATTGCGGTGGTGGTCCCTTCAGCGAAGCTTGCAGTCAAGGTTCCTGCTCGTCGGTGGTCTCACGGCCTGCAGTACTCCAGTATCATGCCTCTTGTGGCGGAGTTTCGCTGTCAGTGCCAGTCAGGGATGTAAACAGGGTCACGTTTAAGCCCATTCATCGATATGACAGTTAAAGTTTCTTTTTTGTTTGTTTGAGAAAAAAGAACTATCGAGCAAACTAAATACGCCTTGCGGGTGTCGTTTATTTGCCATTTACATCTCTAGTGCCGGTGACACTTAGTTGATTGTGTTTGCCCCAGTATCACATTGTGGGACTTACGGCCCGTCGCAGGTGTTGTTGTGTCAACAACCTGCAAGGTCTTGGTATTTTCATACTCTTTGGTGGCGCTCATCACACTCCTCCCAACATATTTTTATGGTTGTTCTAGTGGTAATGGACTCCAGTCGCCTCCGCTGAGCCGTTCTTGGACGTGCTGCAGCCCCGTGCCTTCTTTCTGATGTCCGACTACATCACCCCTTCCAGCGCGTGACCTCAAGGTGTTGGACGGCTTGTTGAGATCTAAGGTAGAAATCCGACGGGATACAAATGGCTAGTGATGACGACGGCTAGAACTGACAACTGTATTACGAAGGTTTAGGCCTCCGGACTCCAGTGCTTGCCCAGAAGATGGGGTACAAACAAATGGCTAGTAATGTAGGCTGGATCTCTTTAATCTTTTTTTCTTGAGGGGGGAAGCCTATTGGCACTTTATTTAATTTGTGGCAGAGTTACATCATGAATAACATGAGATGATAAAAGGCTAGGAACATCATCCACCCAATCATAACTAGTCTTTGAATCATAGTTATTCCTAGCCAGAAAATGTGCCAAACCGTTTGCTTCCCGTCGGCAATGCTGAAATTCAATCCTTGGTATCTCCAGTCCAGAGAGAGATTGAAACAGTCAATAAGAGTTGCTGCAGCAGGTCCCAGAATATCTATCTTGCAAACAGTCAGCTAGAGTTGCTGCAGTAGGTCCCAGAATAGCAGCTGCTGCACCCGTTCCATTTTCAAAGAAACAAGCGTCAGTGTTCAGTTTATATGAACCCGGGGCCATGTAGGAGTATTTTCCATTGTAGTTTCAGACAAGCCGGGTGCGTGGTTCGCTGCAATCGACTGAATTGCAAAAGCTGAACTTTTGGGTGATTTAACATTCTTTCCTTCAACTGCCTCCCGGATCTCTTCAGTCTCTTAACTGCCCGGAAACGTCTTATATTTAGGAACGGAGTTTCGGGCAAGATTCCACCCTAGTTAGTTACCGACCGCTTGTCTTGGCATTTCCGGGCAGCCGGTTTCCCCTCGCTCAAGTTCTTCACCGGTGAACAGTTTCCATAGCGGTGGCAACAATTTGGAGATGAAGTAGTGGACGGAAGCTTCACGGGATCTTTCTCTTTTCTTTTCGCCTGTAGACGAGTAGCCAAATCACAAACAGCTAGAGTGGTCGAGAGAATCAAGTCGCTCACAACAATGAGGGCTACGAAATACTACTGGGCCTTGCTTCGGTACACCCCCCCAACAAAACGTAGAAGGGCAGAATGAGCATACGGAAGAAACGTATACCCACCTCATATTGTACAGCTCTGCCGGGCATACGTATACCGCGTGAATGAAAAAAAAAGTACCCATGATCTAAGCCCGGCCCCATCTTCTCGCCCGCCCGCCGATCACGCGGTACTTCCATAGTTGGCGATCGCCGCCGCCGCGGATTGCCGCCGTCCGAACCCCGTCCGAGGCCACCCTCGCCGTCCCAACGTCGCCCGTCGCCGCCCTCGCCGCCCCAACGCCGCGTCGCCGCCGCTCGCCGCCCCAACGCCGCCGCCGCCGCATTCACCGCCCCAACGCCGCCTGTCGCCGCATCTCACCATCGTCCGACGACGCGACGTGAAGGGCCCGACGCTCGACGCCGCCGAACCCGCCCGACACCGCCGCTCGCCGCAACGCCGTCCGTCGCCGCATCTCACCGCTGCCGCCCTACGCGGGGACGTGAAGGGCTCGACGTCGACGCCGCCTCCGCAAAGATCGCTGCCCAACGCCGCGACGTCTACACCGCAGCCAAGGTTTGTCATGTAAACCTAGCTAGGGTTTAGAAGTGAGGCTAGTTCATGCATGTACGGATTTAGGGTTTAGGGTTCGTCAAAACCTCCCGCCGCAGCGCCTCCTGTACGGACTAGGGCATGATTTACAGGACTAGCGTTGCTTTGGGCATGATGCATTGTACTAAACGTAACACACGATGTTTTGCAGTTCTGTGAGATAGGTGTGTTGACATGGACGAAGAATCCGCATTCGGGAGGGACGAGAATGGTACTGATAAGGTGACTAAGACCGATAACGATAATTTGAATGAAGATGATGACAGCAGCGACAACGATTCCGTCTCGTCATATGATATCTTACCTCCGGAGGATTTTGATAATAATGAACATGGCGCAAATAGCGAAAACGTAAGTGGCATATATTTTGTTTTTATTTTTGAATTTGCAAAGTTAGGCATGGCTAACCGTATATCTTTGTGTACAAATTTACAGGAAGATGTGGATGTTGACAATGTGCAACATAGTTGGCAGGAATCATTTGCAGATAACTTGAGCCAGGTTAGTTGATAGATATTGTACATCGATCAATAATATGATTTAAATGATAATAATTGACATATATATTTTCAAATGAATGTTGTAGGAGGAGTCAGATGGTCCGAGCGTTGATCACGATGAGGGAGAGATCGATATTGAGGAGGCTCAAAGGCAGCAGAAGATGCTTGAGACACATTGGAAGGTCATGGCTATGACCTTTCGGTCGCAAGGGGATGCATACATATTCTACAACAATCACGCCAGAGAGCACGGGTTTAGCATCAGGAAACAGAAGGTGAAACGAGGTGCTTCGGGAATCATCCGGTACCGGCGGTTTCTTTGCTCGAGGGCAGGGAGAAGGCGAGCAAGTTCATAACCATGGAGGGCATAGCGCAGCTTAGACGGAGACTCGTTGTGACTGCGGTGCACATATGGTGGTGAAGCTGGACAGAGAACGTGGCGTTTGGTTCGTCGCATCATTCGTGGATGATCACAACCACGCGATGGCTCGGCCCGACGAGGTTTGTTTTTTATGGTCACACAGACGGATTGGAGATGGCCGAGGGCGAGATATTGGCGATGGAAGCGGCGGGATAAGAAAGCATATTATAATGGACAACTTCATCAGCAGATACAGTTAAAGACGATAAGTGCGGGCTTATCAGAGGGACATTTACAATCTTTGTTGCAGAGAAAAATGAAGCTCATTGCAAAGGGTGATGCAGAGACGGCAGTTGGCATTATGAGGAGCAGGAAGGAGAAGGACCCTGAGTTTTTTTGAGTATGTGAGTGACAAGGAAGGGCGATCAAGAGTATGTTCAGTGCGATGCACAATCGCGGAGGGACTATCGGGACTACGGAGATTTGGTCGTGTTTGATAGCACGATAAGATGAACAGATACGGTATGCCGTTCGTCCCCTTTGTAGGAGTTAACAACCACCGCTGCACCACAGTGTTTGGTTGTGCCATCATTGCCGACGAGACGGAAGGGACATACGTGTGGCTGCTGCAGACATTTATGAAGGCAAACTGTCAGGTGAAGCCAAAGTCAATAATTACAGACGGTGACGCTGCAATGATCCGGGCTATTCGGACCGTCCTTTCAGATGTTTTCCATCGTCTTTGCTCCTGGCATATCGAGAAAAATATGCAAAGGCACCTGCATTACAAGTCACTGGATGAGTTCAGATCGCTCCTGTACTATGCCACCTCTCAAGCGAACTTTGAGCAGAGATGGAAAGCTTTCTATGATAAGTGGAAGACGGATAGAACCGAAGAGTGGCTTGACAGGATGTACAGGAAGAGGAGACTTTGGGCAGCTTCATATCTTTTCGATGGTTTTTTCCTTGGTATGCGAAGTAACCAGAGGAGTGAAAGCCTCAACTCCTGCCTTCACCTTCACCTGGACTACGGTATGACAATTGTTGATTTGGTGGTGCATTATGAGAACTGTATAGTTCGCCTGCGTGAGAACGAGGCGTACGATGATTGCGAGGCATTCCAGAAGGAACCACCGTCGGTTACTAAATATAAGGCCCTTGAGGAGCATGCCGCCAAAGTATTCACACCTGCTAATTTCTACATCCTGCAAGATGATTTGCATAAGATGGGTCAACTGGAGATATTTGAGACGCTCGTGGGAATTGGGCGTCAAACATTCATGGTGACATGGAAGGATAACCACAAGTTCAGGTACAATGTTGTTTATGAACCAGGTAACTCAGAACAAACTATTACATGCAGTTGTCTTAGGATGGTTCGGAAAGGGCTGCCATGCAAACACATTCTGTTTGTTCTCCATCATCTGAATTTAACTGAAATACCAAAGTGTTGTGTCCTTCATTGGTTGTCCAAACATGCGAGAGATGGGTTGCCTGTGCAGAGGAAGAGTGATATGTTTGGATGGGGTTGGTCAGGGCCATTGGAGAGAGAACGGTATAGTGCAATAACCATTAAAACCGCAGAAGCTGCTCATGTTGCAGCAAATGATCCCTTCTTGTTCGATGAGTTGATGAAGTGTCTGGACAACATAATAGCGTAGAAAAAGATTTCAGAGGAGGAACTTATAGGAAGTAGAAGGTATGCTATGCTGAAGAAGGAGGCAAGTCAAGCGCAACAAGTTGAGCCTGGTATTGGTGATCCTCAGAAAGTTTCGACGAAGGGTGCACCTAAGAAGGGGCGGTCAAAGGGGGGCCCCGGCGTTACAAAGAATGGTAGGCCAAAAGATTTTACAGAGAAGAAAAGTGGTCCTTTGTGCAGTCTGTGTAGTCTCTCAGGTCATAATAAGGCTACATGTCATTTGAACGAGAAGTAAGATGCTACCTTCTTATTTTCTATTATGTTGGTACTTCGGTTTTACAAACTATATTTTCTCACCCATATTTTTATGTTATGTTCAGGAATTGGGCGTAGAGAAGCATCTTGCTATGTTGGAAGAATAAAAATGGTCGCACGAGTATAGTCCAAATAAACTATGTTGTTTCTTGTTCGTACTTGTGTGGCAGAAAACTTTGTGTCTCGATTTGTTTATGTGTGATGAAAATATTTATGTGAACATATGTGATATGACACATCATATTTGTTTAAAGAATTGCCATCTTATTTGTACTGCTATGTGAAAGAGTTCACAGTTTTAATATACTGCGTTTTTGTTACCGTACCTGTTGCAAAAACCATGCCCGACCGTCGATGTACAAAAAAACATAGCTGACCGTCGTTGTGCAAAAAAATGCCCGACTGGCATCTGCTGGACCGCAAGTTGGGATATATTCCCAACCCAAATCAAGCCGACGAGGCGACTCGGGAGGTCCATATAAAGCCCAACAAGGGCCCAGCAGCCGGGTCCAACGGGGCATCGATATCAAGCAGTACTAGCACAGGAGTTCAACCTGTGTAGCACGCCGGCATATTTAAGCTGGTCCTCACCCCCGTCAGCTTCCGAGGTGGGACTAAACTCCTTCGTCGGGCGAGCGAGGCGACGGTGACTGGGCCGGGGAGGGGCGAGGTTGGGCCTGTCGTATTGGGCCGACATGGGCCGGGCGGCGACATTGCAGAAATGGAGCCTCGTCGCTAAGGCCGACCGCACGCCTTTATTTAGTCCCACTCGCCAACGGAATGGCGCACAGACCGGCTTAAATAGCCGCGTCGGCTGTATCTCTCGAACTCCTCTCTTACAAGCTCCTTGTCAGCCCCGTTGGGCCTCCTTGTGGGCCCTTGTGGGGTCCGCACCGACCGCCCGAGTCGCCTATCGGCTAGATTTGGGTTGGTTGCACAGTCCCTGGGTCCACAAGGCAAGGTCGGGCTGTTTTTTTTCCTACTAAAAATTTTTGTAGCAAACGAGGAGGCGTCCGCCTGCATTTACATGTGCATGTAAGAGCCAACATACGGCGGCTGGCATTATCATCAAATAATAATATTGCACGTACTGGCAGCCGTCTGCCTCCATTTATATGAAACTCTACGAGCCAGCAGACGGCGGCATCATCATCACATAAGCATATAGCACATAGCAGCTGAACATATATAGTTGGAAAATAAATATTGTAGCTAGTACCGACGACGGCACCTTTATTTAGTTGCGGACATGCATAATCATGCCCATTACAATAAGAAATGTCATAATATCGAAATTGTTCCTAGTGCCGTCAACGGCACGTTTTTTTAGTTGCGATAATAAGAAAAAGAATGTCCTTGTAGCCAAAAACCCATCAACAAACTAATTTCTTGTCCATGATCTTAAAAATCTTCTCTTTCACAGTTTCCATCGTGTTGCACTCTGAAAAAAGTATTTCAGCTAAAATGCGTCCCCTTGAAGCATTCACCTTAGCTTGATCAAAGTGAAATATCCATTCATCTCCGTTCCAGTTTTGAATGCATTTCACGACAAACAGACCACAAGAAACTCTGTAAAAAACTACAAGTCTGGCATTGCTGTGTAAGAGAAGTACTTAGAACTTAAACAGTTCAACATACCCATCCTTTTGTAACGGCATATCGTACTCCTTTATTGGCCACGAAGAGACGTCTGGATGTTCCATTTGTACAAGGGAGTTCACCTCCAACGTATCTTTAGCTATTTCTGCCCTCTGAAATATAAATGTGAAGTTCATATGAAGTACATAACTACTTACTACTATCTATCTTGTTACATGTAAAGAAAGAAGCTTACCAGCTGCCTTATTTTTTTAAGAACTCCCTTGCTGCATTTACCAGTCGAATTTAAAACTTGAAACTCTTTTTTCTTGTTGTGCATGAGAATGGTTATCCAGTGACTTTCTTCCACGTGAAAAGGAAAGTATGACTACAACAAAGTTTAGTCAAGTTCTTGGACACACAAATAGTTATGTACTACGAAGGATCATACAAAAGTGAAGTACCTTATCTGTAATGAAATACTCCTCATTAACTCTAGACACCATTTTAGTTTGGTTTGTGAAATGCTCCATAAAATGGTGCTTAGAGTTCTTAACCTTTCCTTCAGCACGAAGAATAAGCCAGTGTGACACCCAAGATGATAAAATGTGACGGTCGGCACGAGGATTATGGGTCTGCATATGGTTGCAATAACTATTGATGACCTGAAAATAACATAACAGCAATACTCCTGTTAGAAAAAATTAAATATGACATGTAGAACTTCATATAATTGTTGTAAGGGCTACTTACACCGCCATGCAACCATTTTTTCGCAATGATGGCTTGAAGCATATTAGGTGTACATGTTTCCCCAGCAATTCCTGTCATGTGCACGACAGTTTTCCTACTAAGCTTCGCCGAGTCTGATAGTGTCTGGATATAAACCTTCGCGGCCTCTATGTGATCCTCAGTAATGTAATCGGTATTAATCAGAACGTCTCTTATACCAAACAAACCTAAAATATAATCAAACAATGAGTAAATAAATTGTGCATGGAAGGACTGAAATATCTTCAAAACAAAGTACATAACACTTACTTTTCTTTGGACGTTTACGTCCACCGATCTGCTGAAAGGGTGAAAGAACGTACTTTGACTTTTTTCTCTTGCGTTTCCCATCATTCTCCTCAGTGCCACTTTCTTTCGCATTCTCATCATTCTCCTTAGTGCCACTTTCTTTCGCATTCCCATCATTCTCCTTAGTGCCACTTTCTTTCGCATTCCCATCATTCTCCTTACTGGCACCTTCTTTCACTTTTTTAATACGTGTGTTCATACTATCCATACTAATCTTCTCAGATTTATCGGCGCTAGACCCGTCTGACACTGCATTTATATTCTTGGGGGTTGAAGTAACTGCTGGAAAGTCATTAGTGTCTACCGTTGCAAAAGATGGGTCGGTTGCATTACCATTCTCGTCAATAACGAAGGGGTCCTCTTCATCTCCTGTACCGGGTGTGTTGAGATGCATACCTTTATCACGTGCGGACTTCTTCCCGTTCCCATTGGTGAAGGATGCGTCCACCCCGTTGTCCATATCGTCCTTTGCAGGAGTTGATTTTACATCTGGAAAATATTTTGACGGACCATACCTCCTCATCCAGTTCTCACTGTGCTCCACAAACTCAACATCACAAAACCCTCTATTTGTCTTGAAGACAAGACCTTTGTTCTCCAGCTCCTCCAGTACTATCTGCAATAACACATGGGAAGCATTAAGTACATGCAAAGAATATGAATAATCTCATGTAATTTGAAGAACACATCACTAATTACCTCAGCACATTTTTTAGGGACAAGGCGAATTTCTTTCTGCATATCTTTGATGCTTTTAATAATTTGATCTAAGGTCGTGTCCTTGCTCGATGAAGCCTCATCTCTATTATCCTTCTTTTTCCGCGAACGACCTGTTCTATCAACTGGCTCAGATTCTTCCTCCATAAATTTCCCCTCATTAGCAATTATCATCTGTCTGTGCTTCTCACTTATTATGTCATCAACATGTGCCATGTTAAATCATTTTAAATTACTCACCATGAAAAACGTTCCGTAACTCCATGCATGCAAACCATAAATACTTACCCTCCCATTCCCGCGGCCGTACGATGTGTCGTACGCATCACGCTTCATAGCCTCGACTTCTGGCCAGTTAAGCATCAGCGGATACTCATGCGCCAGTGGATCAAACGTCTCGTCATCAAGTGGCTGCACTTTCTCCCAAAACAAGTACTGCATGAACATGAAATATATTAGCAATCTTAACAGTCCAGCCTATAGTTCAAAATAAAATATATAACATACAATTTACCTGTATGAGGGCAAGGTTTCCCACCGGCCATGTAAATTTTGTACGATCCGATAAAGTCTTCGTGATGCCATCGACGCAAACGCGTAAAGTAAACGCGTTCCAGTTAAATGATTTAATGCTCTCCACATCCTCCACTAGCTTGTAAAAAGCATTAGGAACTTCTACCGTGGAGTGTGGTGCAAGAACAGTGCCTAGAAGAACCAACATAATTCGACGCAGGAAATCATCATCATACAACCCACTAGTAGTGATGTCCTGTATAAGCTGGTCTATCATTATTTAATTCGTACTCGAATCTATGAAACGACTCGGCACCTTCACTTTCGCATTTAGCCCCCCTTTACCTAAAGCTTTCATGACATCTCTGCCCTTGTTCACTAGGCCAAAAATATCAAACACATCTTGAGCTGACAATGATATCGCACCGTTTCTTGATGGCATAATGAACCTTTTTGTGTCCAATGCGTATGATTTAATCATAAACTTTAGCAGACCCTTGCGCATGAGGACACTAGGAATCATCAACATTTGTCCTAGTCTAGTGCTTGCAAATCGTTTCTTTTTGCCTAGAGGTCAGTTTGCTGACGAGGAGACACCACTTCTCAACAGAACAGAAAATCTGTCCGTAGTCCTCCATCACTACGAATAGTAGCAAATAATATATTAGCTACTTTTCATGTGTACATGATAAACATGATGAATGCACCGTTCAAAAAACATAAAAATTACCTCCCACCAATATGGCCGTCGGTGGGCGGGGTGTCTTCTTGGTGATGATGACGCCGACTGCGTGCTGTGGAACCGTGGCCGCCTACGTCAGAAACTTCGTCAGAAATTTCGGTATTGCAATGCAACAGTACGCTGCGCTAGGAAGTAGGCGCCGGCGGCGTCGGGGGGCAGGTTTCGGGCGTTACCTCGAAGGTGGCGTCGGGGGCGTAGGTGCGTAGGCGTTTCGGGCGTCGGCTCCAAGGTGGCGTCGGGGGCGTCGACGTCGGGGCGATCGGCGTCAGGTCGCGTCGGCGGCAGATGGCGTCGGTGGCGTAGGGGGCGTCGGCGTGAGGTGGCGTCGTGGGTGGCTCGAAGGTGGCGTCGGGGGTGGCTCGAAGGTGGCGTCGGGGGCGTCGGCGGCGGCGCAGACTGCTAGGGTTCGGCGGCGAGTAGTGGAGATCGTGGAGGCGGCGTCCAGTTGGGCTTTGACCCCCGATAGAGGCGGGGTCCACTTGGGCTTTGACCTCCTCGGATCGGCCGTGTCGCCGGCTGCAGCCGGGACACGTAGGAGGGCAATTCCCGCCCCGCCACATCATTAATTATTTTTTGTTATTTTTCCAATAATAACTCAGACAAAAGACGTGACGCGACTACTTTTTTCTACTCCGCCAAATGTCACAAAACTTGCCAAATGGCACGAAACTTTTTCCGCTCGTTGGCATCACCCTCGACAGCACCCACGCCAACTCATGTATTTTTCCGACGCTCGACGCATTTTCTAGGGTTTTCCAGGTCAAAAATCGCAAAAACACTGCCGGACGTGACGCAACGTCCATTTTGTGTCCGTTGTTCCAACCTTGCGCTGGGGCCTCGTTGGCGTGCGCACATGTACGCACACTTTGGTGCAATTGCATGCATGCGATCACGTAGCCCGGTGCAAACAGCTACTTGTCGATCGGTAGGGAGGGGTTCCCAACGGTTTTTTTCCTACTCCGTCAAACGTCGCGACACTTTTTCCACACGCTGGCATCACCATCCACAGCACCCACGCCAACTCGCGTATTTTTCCGACGCCGACGATTTTCTAGGGTTTTCCACGCCGAAAATCGCAAAAACACCGCCGGACGTGACGCAACGTCCGCTTTGTGTCCGTTGTTCCAACCTTGCGCGGGGCCTACGTTGGCGTGCGCACATGTACGCACACTTTGGTGCAATTGCATGCATGCGATCACGTAGTCCCAATGCAAACAGCTACTTGCCGATCTGCACGGAGGGTTCCCAACTACGGTTTTTTTCCTACTCCGTCAAACGTCGCGACACTTTTTCCACACGTTGGCATCACCATCCACAGCACCCACGCCAACTCGCGTATTTTTCCGACGCTCGACGCATTTTCTAGGGTTTTCGGTCGAAAATCGCAAAACATCGCCGGACGTGACGCAACGTCCGTTTTGTGTCCGTTGCTCCAACCTTGCGCTGGGCCTACATTGGCCGTGGCGCACATGTATGCACACTTTGGTGCAATTGCATGCATGCGATCACGTAGCCCCAATGCAAACAGCTACTTGCCTGGCTGCGGGAGGGGTTCCCAACCACGGTTTTTTTCCTACTCCGTCAAACGTCGCGACACTTTTTCCACACGCTGGCATCACCATCCACAGCACCCACGCCAACTCGCGTATTTTCCGACGCCGACGATTTTCTAGGGTTTTCGGTCGAAAATCGCAAAAACACCGCCGGACGTGACGCAACGTCCGCTTTGTGTCCGTTGTTCCAACCCTTGCGGGGACCTCGTTGGCGTGCGCATGTACGCACAGTTTGGTGCAATTGCATGCATGCGATCACGTAGCCCCAATGCAAACAGCTACTTGTTGGTCTGCCGGGGAGGGGGTTCCCAACTACGGTTTTTTTCCTACTCCGTCAAACGTCGCGACACTTTTTCCACACGTTGGCATCACCATCCACAGCACCCACGCCAACTCGCGTATTTTTCCAACGCTCGACGCATTTTTTAGGGTTTTTCAGGCAAAAGTACCCTACACCGATGTCCGGACGTGACGCGACGTGTGTTTCCTGTCTGTTTTTGTCCATATCGTGCGTGCAGGACGTACTTTCACATTAAGCGTCCTTACTATTTTTTTATGTTTTAGCAAATATTTATGTACAAATGCATCAACAAATCAAAACTCTCGTATGAAATGGACAAAAGAAATTTCACTCATATTTCATTAAACATAGATAAAATATTTTACATAGTCGAGCTCACTCAACGATTAAAAGTTCACCACATAAAGTCTACTACTCAGGCTTACAACTACATAACCAAATTAAATAAAAAACAAAAGAAAAAAACTACTCGTCGTCGCTATCAACGTGGTCAATGACGGCCGGGCCGTCGCCGCC
This sequence comes from Aegilops longissima, assembly GCA_021605205.1. NCBI lineage: Eukaryota > Viridiplantae > Streptophyta > Magnoliopsida > Poales > Poaceae > Aegilops > Aegilops longissima. The sequence continues at coordinate 82,576,254 of CM038678.1, read as the reverse complement.
GTCATCGTCGCTGCTGGACCGGTTCGCGAGGTCGTCCCAGTCCACCGGATCGTCGTCGGAATCCTCCTGCTGCCACTCCGTCGGCGCCTGCTGCCACTCCTGCTACCACTCCGGCGGCACCTGCTGCCACTCCGGCGCCTCGGCCGCCTGGATTGCGGCCGCAATCTCGGCGGCCACCATCGCCTCCGCCGCCGCCGCAGCAGCCTCCGACGCCCGTACGGCAACGTGGTACCCCGGCGTGTCATCCGGATCGCCGTCCTCGCGGAGGATGACCTGCCCGGCGGCAACTCTATCCCGGCGGCGAGGAGGCGGCGGCGCGGCGCCGGTGCCGGGTACTGGCGTGGCCGCCGCCACGCTCTGCGGCGATCGGCGGCGGAGGCGGTGCGCGAAGACGGCCGCTGCGGCACGTCGGTCGGGGTCTCGCCGGCGCGGCAAGGCGGTAGGCCGCCATGACCTCCCAGAGTCCTTCCCGCACCAAAACCTCTTTCGCCTTCGATGTTGTGGCGGCCGCCGCTGGTTGCGGAGCTCCTCCTCCGTCGCGCCGGGACCGGCGTCGCAAAGCCCTCGCGCCGATCTTCCGAGCTTGCGGAAGACGGCAGCCCGGCGGCACGGAAGCGATGAGTGGTGGAGCTCCTCCGTCTCCGGCACTCCGATGCTCGTCGGCCATGCGCCGGGGGCGTCGTCGGCTGCGCCGCCACCGGTGCTGCTGCTGCCGCGGAAGAACCCCATCGGGTGCGGGAGGTGGCGTGGAGGTGGCGGAGGGACAGATGGGCGTCGGAGGGAAGGGTGTGAGCGCCCGAGCGACGGCTTGCCGTTTTATAGCGGAGGGGGGGAGGCGGGCAGGCGGCACCGGTGGTTATTAACGCCGGCGCGTTAATGCGCGCGGCAGGCGAGGCGACGTTTGACCGTCGGGCGCCGCGAAACAGGCGCGCGTCTGGAGGGCGAGCGGTCGGCGGGCGGTCGGGTGGTAGCAATAGCGCGGCAGCGAGGAGGCGGCAGCGGTGGCGTCCGGCGGCGCGCGGCAGCGAGGAGGCGGCAGCGGTGGCGTCGGCGGCGCGGCGGCGGCAGCGCGCAGCGGAGGCGGCGGCGGTGGCGTCCGGCAGCGCGGGCGAGCGGCGAGAAGCGGCGGCGCGGCACGCGCGTGGAACCGCCTGCGTGCATGCGCGCCTCGGGCGCCGTGATTGGCGGGCGACACGCCACACGACGGGTGCGGGATTGCGTGGGGTCGGGGGACGTGGGGGTGGGGCCGGCGCGGCGCGGAAGACGACGCGTTGATTGCGAGCGGCCGGTTCAATTTTTTTCCCTCCCAGGCAGGCGGCCTGTATTTATATACGTATACCTCCGTCTGTTTTTTTTTTTTGCGGGCGGGCGGGCCGGCGGGGGAATCTTTTTTAAAATATGCACATCCTACCCTTTGTTATGAAGGGGTATTGGACAATCTCAGCCCTCCTTGTGTTTATAGGGGGTCTACCCAAGCGGAAGTGAATACTACTACTACTCTTTATGGCAGTGACCATGGTAGCGTAGCGTGACTAGCGTATATCTTCTAGTATAAGTCAGTGGGTGTCAGACTGTTAGTGCAACCATACCATTGCATCCCTCAACGTGCACCCGCCCACCGTGTCGCCGCCACAGCTGCTCTCCTCGCCTTGCGGGTACTTGCTCGGGACGAGATCCTTGCTCATCCGTGCGTGAGCTGCCCTGCCCACCAGTTGGTCAAGGACTCAAGGTTCATGCTCGTCGGTGCTCTCACGGCTTGTGCTGCTCCAATATCATGCCCTTTGTCGAGTTTTGTTATCTTTTTATTGTTGCCGGTCGTCGAGTTTTGTTGTCAATGCCAAGAGCTCCTGTATGAAGCCAGTAAGGCATCAAACAAAGGAGCATTCACTCAAGGGCAGGGCAAATGGGCCGCCCACTTTGCCCGTGACTGGTTTTCGATTTTCTTTCCTTTGGTTTATTAGTCGGTCTTGTCAACCAAAAACCGTTTATAGAATCAACATATTTTAGACTGAAAAAGAGAAAAAAACATATTTTAAAAACCTATTAAAAATAGAAAATATATTTTAGAAATTATGATCAATTTTGAATTCCAAATAAGTTTTTGAATCGTGATTTCTTTAAAGTGAACAAAATTTTAAGACACGAGCAAAATTTGAAAAACATGACAACAATTTTCGAAAATGTGAACACTTTTAAATTGTTTAAAAAGTAAATTCCTAATTACTTTTGAATTATGAACAATTTTTAAAAATGATTAAATTTTAAACGTGAATAATATTTGAAAAATTCAACAAATTTTTCGAAAATATGGATATTTTTAAATTGCAACAAATTTGAATTCTGAACAAATTTTTTTTTTTCAGAAATGTGAATTGTTTTTGAAAACTGCGAACAAAGTTTCAAAATTGTGAGCAAAATTTGGAATTTCAAACATTTTCCCTAAACAGAGAAAAAACAAAGGGAAAAAATAAAAAGAAACAAAAACAGAGGAAAAAATAGAAAAAGAGAAGAAATGGTGAAACCCGACCATGGGCCGACCCAAACTGAGGCGTCGGGGTGGGCGTCTTCAGTGAAGCCGCCTCTGTTTGCTGCCCGTGAGCGGCCAATAGGTTTGGCAAATCAATGCCAGCAGTGGCGGATCCTTTTGGGGACCATATCGGGCTACAAACCGGTCTTCCCACACTAAAACATGAGTATTCAGCTCAATAAAATCATTAAATATTGGCCCATCTTTGGTAATTTCCTTTTTGGCCCGTGCTGGCAGTCCGGGCTTAGCCTATGCCCCCTCCTTACTTTCGTTTCACGGTTCACCACTAAATGCTAGTGACATTCATTGACTGCATTTTCTTCAATATCAGGCTGTGGGGATTGCCGATTAGTTGCAGGTGTTGTACAGTATTTTTGGTATCCTTTGACATGTCCGTCACACTCCTCCAAGCATTTTCTTGGATTCTTCTAATGGTAATGGAAGGTGTGTATTTTTCGATCAAAAGGGGCCTAAACTCCAGCTCCATTTCATTGAAATGAAAGCATAACTGTCGGCGTTCTGGATCGGGGGTACCTAGACTTGCCGGCCCATGGCCCAGCGCGTGGGCTCATCGGCGGCCCGGTACAGCCCAGCTGCAGGACCGCAAGACAAGACCCTCGCAAGGGCCCCCGGCCTCGCGAGGCGAACGACGCCCAGACCTCCAGAGGAGCGGCCTCCCTAGGCTGCCTCCCGGGAGACGGAGACTTCTATGCAGATACCCGGCCTCCCTTGACAGTTGATAAATAGATTGGAAGTTATCCTCGCAATTTTTTTTACGATTCATCATCGGATCTGAGCTCCGAGTTCAAGAGTGAAATCATAAACGCCGAAGAAGACAAGGTAATAATGATGGTTGCTGAATGGATAGCGGCAACTGGAATGAAGAGTTAGGATCCAGGATCGCAGGTTGGTCGTCGGCACTTTCACCGGAATACAATGGAAGACCGTGAGAAGCTCATACATGACTTAGTTTATGCCAGATTGTACCTTCCCTCCGTACGTGTTCCGGCGACACGTTCACATGACTGAGCGACTATTCCATGGAATTGTCAATGACATGGAAGCCAATGAATCTTTCTTCATGCAATGGAGAAACCTTGCCGATTTCCTAGGATTCCCCCTTTTCAAAGTGACCACGGCACTTATTATTACATATTACTCTCCCATAGATTCATGGGATGTCAATCTTTGAATGGCTAAATATACAACCATAGAGTGTTTGCTGAAACCGGGGTGAGGATTTATGGTGAGCAGTATATGCGAGCACCCTGCCGAGGACACGACAAGGACTCTAGCGAGGCATGAAGCAAAAAGGTTGGCCCAAGATGTTAGAGAGTGTTGATTGTATGCACTAAGAATTGCCTTGCATCTTGGCATGGCCAATTCATCCAGCATTGCAAGCATCTAATGATAATTTTGGAAGTTGTTGCCTCCAAACATTTGTTGATCTGACATTGCTACTTTGGGTTGCCTAGATCTCACAATGACATCAATATCTTGCAAAAAAAAAAACTCATTTGTTTGTAAGGCTAACTGGTGGTACTTCTCCACCTTGCAACTTCACGGCGAACGGCCATTAGTATGACAAATATTACTATTTAGCCGATGACATCTATCCATTTTGGTAAATATTTATGAAGACAATTTCTAATCTCGAGAGCAGAGAACATAAGCATTTCACCAAGGTGCAAGAGGCTCAGAGAAAAGACATTGAGAGGGCATTCATGGTGCCGCAAGCAATGTTTTGACTTGTTCGGGGGTTCGCTCATTTCTAGAACAAGGATGTCTTGAAAAATATAATGACATGATATGTGATCCTATAAAACATGACCATAGAAGATGAGAGAGATATGCCAAGCCCCGTTGACTATGAAGGTATTGGCACTACCGTCATGCCTCGCAGGCACACGTGCCGCATTCAAGCATTTTCTGGAGGCGTACTAGAAGATTGAAGATCGGGCCTACCGTCGTTAGGGGGATCTCATTGAGCATCATTTGCAGCTAGCCGGGAGAAAGTGTCAAATTCATTTATTTTTACTTGAACAATGTATCTGATCGTTTCTTTGTTAATTTGGATTATTTTATGTATTCAGATTAATGGTTTGTAATAATATCTGTTAAATTATTGAATTGTTTCATTTAAATTATTGTAAATAGGTAGAAAGAAGAAAACATAAAAGAAATGGAGGCCACATTACGGCGATTTGATGTTTCACAGAGCATCCACACATATGTCTTGACATCAAGATTAAATCACAAGGCTAACATAATGTATTACTTGGCATAAGAAAATGGCATGCACACATATGCCTTCCAGGTCATCTATTTATACAATCTATAGAAGATGTGTCTTTGACAAAAGATATTGCTCATGCCTCTGTCAAGCAAACGCATAGTCCATGATAAACATACCAACCACCCTATAAAAGGCAACTTAGCCTAGTTTAAATGGTTAGGTTTTTTATGGTAGAACAATCCCATCGGGGTTCAAAATTTAGACTTGACAACTGGTGCCCGTATTTTCTAGATTTATTTCAGATTTTTTTTCTGACGATACTCATTCAGTGGTATGAGACGTTCTTGTCGACTACGGAAGCGCCTGTGGTGACTTCGTCAATCTTAAAATAATGCGCCGACCCGGTCTCTTGAAGATGCTCAAGGGGCTAGGGTGTGCGTGCATGCGTCCATAAGGGCGAGTGTATGTACGTATGTATGTGTCTGTACCGTGTTAAAAACCACACTATAAAAATATGTATATTTATTTAGTAACAACATTACATAAAAATGTGACTCCCGTAATACATTTCACTTTACATGTCCCTAGCAATTCATACAGAGGTATAAAAATGAGCTGAAATAAAAAGAACAAATCAAACCAAAAAGACCAACAACGACCTTTGAAAAGAAAGTGAGCAAAAAAAGATCGTCGTGCATGGATCTAGACCTCAGGTTGGGGCTCGCACTCTGATAGTGATCGGGCGCGGCGGTGTCACAGCCCCCACCAGACGCAGGCCAGGAGGGCAAGCACGTGAACCGCCGCGACGACACCACCTCCTGTGAGTGTGACCACTCTTGCCGGCGCCGCGAGGGACGTGTCCGTCGACGCTTCGGCCTCGGGCGCGTCGGCGACCGTCGACGTGGGCGTCTTTCCCTTGGTCTTGGTGGGCGCGAGCGGCGCGGGCGCGGGCGCGGGCGTCCCGGCGATGGCCATGGGCAGGAGCACCTTGTTGACCTGGTAGACGACGAGCTGGTCGCCGGTGTAGAGCGTGTTGTCGACGGTGGCGTTGACGACCCCGGTGGTGATGTTGACCTGCTGGCCCTCGGCGGTGACGTTGAGCGGGTACTGGCCGGGGGAGGTGCTGCCGGCCTGCGTGCGGAGCGGGTTGCTGACGGTGTCGAACTGCGACATGGGGATGGCGGTGGAGAGGACGTGGTACTGGATGAGCGCGTTCTTCTGGCTGTCGGAGAGCGAGTTGAGCGTGCCGGAGGCGAGCGAGGTGAAGGCGTTGTCGGTGGGCGCGAACACCGTCATGCCGCTGCCGAAGCTGTTGTTGAGCTGGTTGTCGATCTGCGCCGCCACGCCCGTCGACTTGAGCAGCCGGATGAAGGTGTTGAACTGCCCGGCCTTGGCCAGCACCCCCGTGATGTTCGTCGTGCCGGCCGCCGGAGCAGGCGCCGCCGGGGTCGTGGGCGTCGTCGGCGCCGCGGGTGCCACAGCAGGGCCCTGCGCCGACGCCATGATCACCAAGGACAGAAGGAGCACAAGTCTCTGCATGGCTGCCATGGTGCTACGTAGACGTGGGTGCAACTCGATGCGACAACGCGAGTGATGGCGTGGCTTATAACGAGATGGTTGGGTCGGAGAAGAGGAGTGAGGTGGAAGCATCTAGCACTAGCAGAGAGGTGGTGGGTCTTGTAGGGTTTGTGTGGGGGGTAAGTGAGTGTGCCCTTACAGTTACAGGGCACCAAACACCGAGGTGAGCTGCCAAGGTGGAACAGGCTAACCACCTAATAGCAGCTGGCCGGGTTGCTTCCAGGAGCAGCAACTCCCTAGTGATCTGATTTTTCTTCTTCTTTCCTATCCTTTTGACAATCGGAGCTGTGGTGATGGTGATTTTGAGCTGGACAATGCAATCAAGTTTTATTTGGACAGGAGCACCTGGTTTTTTTCCATGCCATGCATTCTAGTACTACATGAGCTGGTTTTGTTCTTTCAAGTAGGGCCTTAATTAGTATTATTACTAGTAGATTAGCTGAAAAGTGCGTCCAAAAAAGGCGCACATGTGTGGGGGGGCCAAAGCTTGATTGTTAGATCCTAGCCATGGTAATTGAAAGCTTGATATACTGTTAACTGGGTGACTCAATTAATTATTAATCAGATAAAAACAAATGCCTAGCATTCGACCTGAAATAACCATTTGGGCAGCGAGCTTTTGCTTGAGAGGGACAAGGCACATGCAAATTTGACTGTACGTCGATGCAAGCGGAAATCTGTAGCTGAACACAACCTCCGATGAACAGTAAATCAAACAAAATTTTAAAAATCCGAATTTTTGACCATCAAAGATGAACAAGTTTTATGTGCGTGCAAACTTTCGTGACAATATGACACTGGGGGAGCTCGTGGTGGTAAAAACAAAATCAGTGCTTCAAAATCAACGTTTTCAACCTTTCTTGAAACTCCGACCCCCCCGCCAGGCTACCAAATATCTCCTTTGATGTCATACCACCACGAAATTTGTAATTTTGTTTACAGATTTTAAAAATTGTTTGCTATTCCGTTTCGAAATTACTGTCCATGTGTGGGAGAATCTGAGCTCACATGGCGAAACCCGTCCTCGCAAGCGGAAATCCATAGACATGAGCTCAGATGATCAAGCTTCTACTCCAGCTCAAGTGTGTTGACTAAGAAAAGATTTTGCTTTCGTATCGAAGTTGCGGCATCATTATCACGAGGGAGAACTTGGTTACAAGACACACCAAGATCAGGCCGACATGGAGAATTCTTCATTGGGCCTGTCATCTGATTTTAACTCACATTCAAGTGCAAGTGAAAGTACCTTTTCTACATGCAAGATTCGTTTTTCCTCTGATTCGGTTTCTTGGCTTCTTTTTTTTTTGAAAAACTTTTGATGTATTCATCTTCAATCATGACAGTACGTGAACAAAAAATAATAAAAATTACATCCAGATTCATAGACCATCCAGCGACGACTACAAGCACTAAAGCAAGCCGAAGGCGCGCCGCTGTCATCGCCCCTCCCACGCTAGAGCCTAGTTCCTTTCTCTCGACAGTTAGAGCTCTCAAATCCCTAAAACTCTTTTTTTAATATTAAGGGGAAGGGTCAATAAAACTCCCGATTTTTGGTTTTCTCGAAGGGTCAATTAAACTCGTGTTAATTGTATGGTAGGAACTAGGAAAATCGGCAAGGTAACGAATATACAGCTGGTGCGTATCTTTCAGAAACGGGAATAGCTCGATCGTGATCATTCGCGAGAGTAGCTGGGGAAGGTCCCCTGCCTCTTTCACGTGGAGAACAAACACACGACCAACTGATGGACAACGACGAAGGATCGATAAATCGAGAATGCACATCATGCAGAGGTGAGGGTGGTTCCGGTAAATGCTTTGCCCTGCTGCAGATGCTAGCGTTTGATCCAACCATCTCTGTCAGGCTGGTGGTGCATCCACGTACATGCACATACCCAGGCACAAGTTATCTGTCTCGTGCCTCTTTCTTTTAGAGGAGTCCATAGGCCATAGCTATTTATTGCATTATGATTGTAGGAGATAATCCCCGCAGAAAAACGAATATAGTTGGAGATACAATATATACTACGTATTTCAGAGGATTAGTAAGCCAAACATGAAACACTCTTTAGTTAGATTATTATGTGTATGGACATGCTTTTTGTACATGAAGTTAGCCTGCTCGAAACGGGTTTGTGCTTCGCTTTATACTCTCTCCGTTTCTTTTTAGTTCGCATATAAAATTTGGTCAAAGTCAATCTTTGTAAAGTTTGACTAATTTTGTTGGAAAAAAATATCAACATCTACAATATTAAAGCTATATGATATGAAAATTAATTTCATGATGCATCTAATAATATTAATTTTATATTGTGAATCTTGATATTTTTCCTATAAACTTAGTCAAAGTTGACAAAGTTTGACTTTGACCAAATTTTATATGCAGATTTAAAAGAAATGAAGGGAGTACTAATCTATACATTTTCGAGAATCAACCCACAGTTCAATTTTTAGACAGGTTTTTGTTTTTGCAAAACCCCCCATGTTATTTCTGTTAATCAACCCGTAATCCAGTTTTAAGTCAGTTTTTTGCTTTTGCATAAAACCCCCGATGTTTCTGTTAATCAACCTGCAGTCCAGTTTTGAGTCAGATTTTCAATTTAAAAAAATACTCATGTCTTTTAAATTGTAACTCCTAATTTAACATGTTATATGTATGTATCTTGATGAGAAAATGTGTACTATCTGAATATGATGTTATTTTACCTGATAACTATTATTAAAATATTATTTAGGGTGCAACCTTAATTAATCGCACAAGATCTATCTTTTTTTCATACTGGTGTTGATCCAGATTGAAAATGAACACAACAAAACCTGATTGGAGTCAAAAGAAACCATCTGTAATCACGCATGCACGCCTCATCAAAACCGTGCATAAAAAAACAGATTGCTCATCTTATGTCAAAAGAGAGACGACTTAGGATTGACCATATTCAAACGTGTTGTGATTGTCTGAGCATTGTGGCCACCGTCGACGAGGGCGGGAAGGAGGTTAAGTGAAAACACAAATGAGATGTCATGTGCTAAGGACGTAGACCTATTGGGGTCTTAAGTCATAGTTATTGGATGAGGGACATGTGGTATTTTTTTTCTCGCGTTGCAACGCACGGACTCTTTTGATAGCAAAGCTAAATGACCAAACGACAAAATATATTAAGGAAATTCTCATAAGTTAATCAAAAGAAAATACGGCAAAACTAGCAGGGATCGCTAAAAACGCACTAGAGTGCACTACTAAACGCCTTTAATGAGCCGCCCAAAAGAAGCATAAGAGACCCGTCGCCACGCCTGAGGAACGTCCCCACTCATTGGCGATGCCCCCCCAAGAGGGTCATGATGACAAGCATCGCCGCCATGTCGGCCGAGGCAGATAGAGGTTTTCGCCTCGATTGTCGATAGGAAAAGGTGGGGACCAAGGCAACGCCCCAAGAGGACTACAACACCCACGGGCATTCCACCATCAATGCCGAGACACGAAGCTTTTGCTCGACCCCACACCCACTGCATTGCACGAGAAAGCCACATGCCCCTCCACATTGAGGACCCCGCCGCACCATAGCCATGAGCACCAGATCCAGATCAGGGCTTTGCCGCAACAGACAGTGGCAGCTTTGTTAGGATCACCCACCACAACGCACCTCGCCACCCACATGGATGAAGCACACCTACAACACCATCCACTATGTTGCTCGCCGAAGAACCAACCTGTGTAGCTCGCCATCCCTGGCATTTGCCCCGAGATCGCCCACGTGCCACGTCTACAGCTTCCAGCCACTACAGGAGAGCATGAGAAGGCCACTCCTTCCCATACCAGGACAACTCCTCGCCCCGTGTCCACCGACAGCACCAAGCCCCACTCCGTCAGTCATCGATCGCCAACTGTAGCTGTAGCCATCAAGATCCAAATCAGACCACCCTGAGGGCCCAATCTAGAAGAGAACAACCTCACGAGTGCCCCCACCCTGTCTGGGCAAAGGGTGAGCCCCCAACGACATTGCCCGGGACACGGTGGATGGGGAGAGGCCGCAACCCATATGGTGGTGGATCCGCACCCCCGGCAGCGGCCAGAGCCCGCCAAACGTCCAGCCCACCATCGTCGGCTCGCTCAGGCCCGGTTAGGGTTGGAGACAAGACTACAACTCAGACCAACGAAGCAGCAATAGTCCGAGGAGGATGGTGTCATGTCGGGAAGACCCGTACCACCGCCCGACCAAGTCGGCCGATGATTCGTCTCAAACACATATATAATTTATAACTGCTTCATGGTATGCTTATATGACTTTGGCATAGTTTTAGCAGCAATTTTTATTATTTTTCTCAACTAACCTATTAACTCAATGCGCAGTGTCACTCGTCGTTTTTTGCATGTTTTGGACTTTCAAGAAAATCAATTTTATGGAGCTCCAAAAATCTTGAAAAATTCCAATACCTTTTTATCCTCGGGAAGCTTCCAGAGGACCTGAGAGGGGGGGGGGGGGGGGTCTTATGGAGCCCACGCAGCCAGGACATGCGACACATGGATGGTGGTGACCCCATGTGGGCCCTTTGGACCCCTTTCCACCGCCTGTCGACGCCTATATTTTTCTTCTGCTCCAAAACCTTAACCATCGGGGAGTTTTTCTGTTTCCGCCGCCGCACCTCTCTGTTTCAAAGTGATCCAATTTGTAGGCCTTTTCCAATACTCTGCTGGAGGTGGAAATCATCTCAGTGGCCATCTCCTTTGGATTGTGAACACATTGGTTTTCTCTCCCTTTCTTCTCAATCTAAAGACCACATGAGCTTCCCCAGATGATTGTGATGCATCTAATGTAATCGGTTGGTGTGTTTGTTGATCATTTCACCACCGAAATAAACACTAGCAGACCGACAACTGGGCAGACGCGCACACAAACTGAACGAGGAGCCAAGCCTCGCTGGATTCCCCCGTCGCAGGGCCATGGTAAAATTAAGGTCGATGGCGCTGTTTCCAAGTCTTCTAAATGGTAGATCAATTGGCGCCATTTGCAGGAGCAGCGAGAAAGCCTATTTTAGAGCCTCGATGATAGTTTTTGAAAGTGGTCTCTGATCCAACCACACTCGAGGCACTAGCCATCGATCATATGCAGACGCATATTATCATGGGATCCAACTACACTGAGGTGGGTTCAAACATATCTAAAGGCAATGGCGGAAATTATAGTCACGTCATTAGAGATATTCAGTTAATCTCTTTATATTTCCAACATTGTTCTTTTTGTTTTTGAAGGTAGGGCTTTGAATATTGAGGCACATAGACTCGCTAAGTACGCGCTTAGCCTCTCAGTTGGTCGCTTGTTTGGCTTCTAGAACCTCCTGATCTTGATTGTATCCCTCAAAACATTCTTGAGCAATAAATAAAGCTTGTGTTTAGTCTAAAGGAATCTGATGTGGTGTACGCTCTCTGAAAAAACTGTTAACGATTTTAATTGAGAAAATTATTTATCTATTAAAAAAAGGAAAGCGACTTTACTTTTTCGCATTTAAAAAAATCATGAATTCAAAAAATATTCACCAATCTTTAAAAAGATGTTTCTGAAGCTAAAAATGTATGCAGATTTTAAAAAATGTTCTCCGATTTTCAAAAATGTTCAACAATAAAACAAAGTTCACGAATTCGAGAAAAGTTCAACAATTTTTTAAAAAATTGTGCAATTTGAAAAAGGTTCGCCAATTTGAAAAAAGTTCATGAATTTGAAAATATTCACAAATTTTGAAAACAAATCACGAATATTCATAGATTCACAAAAAGTTCATGAATTTTAAAATATCATCAATTTGACAAAAAAATTAATGGATTTGAAAATGGTTCACAAATTCAAAAAACTCATGAACTCAAACAAATTTTGTGAATTTTTAAAAGTTCTTGAATTTGAAATAAGTTTTCGAATTAAGAAAATAAAATAAAAGAAAAAACCCTGATGAGAAATCGGCCGAAAAACCTAACAGGAAAGACGCAACATTTTTTAAGGTCATTCTATATGCACAAGAAGAACAAGAAAAGTAAGTGGCACAGCAGATACACTATCCCGGTTGGTTACTACGGCGTCAGGTACTAAGCCTTGACTGTTGGTGTTCGAATCCAACAGTGTCTCAAAAATATGTTCCTTCTATAATAAAAAAGTTCACCATATATTAAGTTTATTATTATGTAATAAAAGTTTCAACATATAATATAAAATGCTTTGTAGGTACTCGAAAAATGTTCATTATATATTAAGGAGTTTTTCACAATGTATTAAAAAATTCACCCTGTATTAAAAGGGTAAAATTAAAAGGAAAATCCAAACACTTCTTAAATTAGTGAGTTTTTAAGCAAAAACTAGAATAGGTTTTGAAATCCGAAACATTTTAAAGATAGATAAGTTTTTAAATAAAAAAGAAATCAACGAATAAACCCGAAACAAAATAAAAGACCGAAGAAAAAAAAAACAAAAAGTAAGGGAAACGGAACGAAAAAACTGAGGCGAACAATCGTGCAGTGTGGGTCAGCCTGCCTCGGTCGCTTTCAGGCTTTGTGTGCCCTCAACTAGGATTATTGTTGTCTATTAAGCTTGTTTCGGATTGCCAAGCGGTGGTGTCGGATCTTCATAATAAATCAACGTCTACATACTGTTGTGTCTTGCGGGAGATGGATGAGAGAGTTCAAACTTGTGCTAGGGTTAGTGTAGTTCATGAGAATAGGGATTTCAATTTGGATGCTCATAGTTTGGCTAGGGCGGCGTCTTCTCTGGGTGCTGGCCGTTATATTTGGTTAGGTTCGGTTCCGAACATCTGTATTATTCCTCTGGTTGCTGTGATGGAATAAAGAGCTTATGTCACTCAAAAAAAAAAAAACTGCTCTGTGTCACTCTTCTGTTGTGTTGGGCCCGTGTGGGTTGGCCGAGTTGTGTGTTGCAGGCCTGGACTGTGATGCAGGAGAATGCCCATCTTATTGCCTGTAGCGTTCAGGCCTGGACTCAGAATATTTTTCAGACACATCTTGAACTTTTTATAAGATACATAATAATTTTTCCCAAATTCATGATGACATTTCTACAAGTATTTGTGAATTTATAAAACATTATTAACAACTTAAAGGTATTATTTCTTTAGAAAAGGTTCATATGCGTTAAAAAAATGCAGCATCTACAAAAATATATTCATTTATAATAAAAAGTTCACTATATATTAAAAAGTGATTAATACCTATTAATAAAATTTCAACATATATTAAAAATGCATTGTGTGTATTAAAAAATTCATCATATATTAAAGAATTAATCACCATGTATTAGAAACATTTCACCCTGTATTAGAAGGATAAAACAAAAATAAAAATCCAACATTTTCAAAATTTGTGGTCTAAAAAATCTAGATTAGTTTTTGAAATACGAAATATTTTAACTAAGGGAAGTTTTCTGAAAATAAAAATAGAAACCGTAGAAAAAGCCCGAAACAAAATAAAAGAACGAAGAAAAACATACAAAAAAGCATGGGGAACAGAACAAAAAATCTGCTTTGAAAAAACGTGCAACATGTGCAATGAACTGGGTTAGCGTTCCTCAATCACTTTCAGGCTTTGTGTGGCCTCAACTAGGATTATTGTTGTCTTGGCATAGCAATTATTTTAGGGGAAACACACTCACTTTATTGCTTGAATAAAAGGTTTGTCGGAAATTACATTAATGTCATGAAGTTCAAAAAACACACATGGCCATCTTTAGGTAAAGAAAGAGTGAACAAAAGAGCAAGAAACAAAGGATAAAGCTCGTTGGTTCAGCCGCCCCTAGCACATGTCATGAGGGTTAGCTAAGCTATGAGCTTCCACATTGAACGACATCCTTCATTAACAAAAGAGCAAGAAACAAAGGATAAAGCTCGTTGGTTGATCTCATGGAGTATTCTCGCGTTCAATCCTGAAGACAATACAAGAGATCGACCCTATTGCGACGAGCTCAAAAATGTCACGTAATAGCTAAAAACGTCACAAAATACTCACGTGTGACATTTTTTCAAGCGTCACTAGCATCGTAACGGAATCCCCGTCACAGATTATTCCTAGTGACGCGGCGCGCAAAAAATGTCACCGGATATGGAACCTTCAGTGACGAAGCTGTCGTCACAAGATTATTGACGGGCTAATGCGCAGTGGGTTTCCAAATGGGCCAAGCCCGATAATTTAGCAAGTTTTCTATTTTTGGATCTAATTGTTTGGTGGGCCATAGTCAATTTGCAACCCATTAGTTGTTGATCCAGCCCACCTTTTTATGGAGCAGTCGCCATGTTCTGCTAGCCTTTTCAAGAGTTATTTTATTTATAGTTTTCTCCTATCATATTAGTTTGGCATGGTCCGATTCAAAACCAGTTGTGGGCGAGTGGTATTTTTAAGGCCATCTTTTCATTGACAATTTTTCACGTCACATTACAAGCCAACTTGTCTCTAAACAACGTACACTTAACACTTACATGCACCATCCAACATAAACCAAGCTACATAATCATTTGATACAATATCCTTTTTTAAACATTTGGAGGTCATCATTATAGACCTTCTTGGTGTGAGTCTTAGCTCCCACCTTAATCAATACTTGAAACCTTGTTGGATGCCTCTTCTCGTGACTTCTTGAAGGCAACTATAATTGTTCTGAGCCTCCTTTATCCGTATCAACTTCTTGAAAGATGACTTACGAATCAGCCTATTAGAAACAAAGACATCAATATAGCAGCATGAACGAGTTAGAAAAAACCATCGACCATTGCAACAAAGAACAACATGCAAGTTATAACTCGGAGCTCTAGGTTGGAATCTTAACAAAAAAGACATGTTAGAACTTCTATAGTAAGTGATATGAACAGAACTAAACATGTCGTATTTGTGAGCAACAAAGGTCATCTGAAATATTAAATCAGAATTAAAATGGTGCGGATTTTTTTTCCAACAAAGCTACTAAGGAAGAAACCTTGAAGCAGCTAGAACAGTGAAGAAAGCATGAAGAAGTTTCGCATAGCTTCATTGTTGTCCTTGGCACACATTTGACCAACAAGACACTTCCATTTGAAAATAAATTACTAACAATTGAGCGATGGTCGCAGGCCGAATTAAAAGCTCGTCTAGGCTTTGGTATTTAGTTGTAGTATCTGCTTGCTTGGACAGTAATCTACATTAACATATAGTAAGTATCACTTCTGATTGCCACAAACGAGTGCATGAATTAGTTCTCCATTAGCAATTTACCAAAATCATGTTGAATCGCTCATAAAACTCCAACTGTAGTTCTATAACAACAATTCACTTGCAAATCTATTCACACTCCCTCAAACCGAGTTGCCATGTGCTCAGAACTACAAAATAACATAACAATACTGGGGGAGCATCGGCACAACGAAAATATTTTATTGCAACTCACTATTTAATTACTAACCCATGTCACATGGACTAGTTAGGTTCTAATAATAATTTCTCTAAAAGATAAATCAGAGCAGGTACAATTCAGTTTACAATTTTCAACTTAATGACACGTATAAACTAGCTTCCATTAGTTCAAGATTACTGAGACAAACAAGGACCATCTGGCCTAGCAAATACTGGGGGTGTACTATACAAGCATCTCACGATTGACCAATAAGAACTTACTAGCTAGGAAGAACAGAACAAAACTAATATCTGAACCAATCCCCGCACGGAAGCAATTCATCAAAACTGAGAGCACAGAGTTGAGCGTCGTACACATGTTAACCCAGTTTTTTGGTCGAGCTTGACTGTCCTCCAGTTTAACTCCGGCGTGCCCCTGTGGTCTGTGCTCTATGTCAATATATGGCGGACAAAATGCAAGATGAAGAAAAAACAGTCGGTCAATAAGAAGTACTAATAAGTGCGAAAGATCGGACGACTACGGCCCTACTCATTAGTTAATCATACCCTATGGCGGTAGTCTCTGCCGAAGGCGACGAGGCGGGTGTCATAGGCGAACCCGGGGTTCCGCTCAAAGAGGCCATAGCCAGTACCAACTGTTGGAAATATTAGCACTTTTCCGACAAATCTAATCCATGAGTAAATGATAAGCATGGCAAATACGGTATGCATCTCATATCGAAACCTAATCATGTGACCACGTATAGTAGATAGAACCAAAACATCCATGAACAACATATATACGCCCAGCACATGTACGAGCAAATAGGGGATGAACGAGTCATACTCTCCGGTTGGCCAGGCCAACGCGGCGGCGGCAGCGGCAGCCTCGGCATCGGCCGATGCCTTCTTCTTGGCAGCTTCTTCATCAGCCATGGAGTCAATGCAGGGGAAGTAGTGGAAACAGAGGCGGACGGAGACGGGGACAGATCGGGAGTAGTCGCGTCGAACTAACTCCGGCGTGCCCCTGTGGTCTGTGCTCTATGTCAATATATGGCGGACAAAATGCAAGATGAAGAAAAAACCTTATTGCTGTTCTCCCGGGCAGGATCTCGAACGACAGGGTTCCGGAGGCACCTGCTCTCCCGACCAACCGTGCACACGGTCATCGAGATGGGATCACCGGAAGCAACACAGTGAGAGGAACAATAGATGACAGCTAGGGTCGTGCGAGAGGGAGTGAGTGAACTGAGTTAGGGTTCACTCCACTGGCCAGCGCCTTCTTATATAGGCCGTTGGGTAGATGGGCCTGGGCTCAGGCCCACGACCGAGTCCGCGAACAACCCATGGTCCAACGTCTCGGATAGTGGCACTTCCGTAAGCGACTCATTAATTAATACAAGATTAATTAACCATTCTTGACCGGCAAAAGTAAGCTTCGGCTTGGCACATTCCCGCAACTGCGGTAGACGCAAGGTCGTGGACGAGGCGAGGCGGCGAGAAAGAGGAGGAGCGCGCGTGTACAACTCCTATTCCCAAGCTCCCAATAGCAAGTGGTAGAGCAGCCCTTATAAAGAGGTCTCACTCTTCTTACTGTAGCGGTATGGTACTAAACTTCCAACACTTCCTACCACTTCTTGTACACATTAATGGGCCTTAGAGATTAACCAAGGATTATTGTCTTATATGGGCCTAAGCCCATCCATAATCCATCAATCCCCCACCAGATCTCGAGGCACCTAAGTTTGTCAACTGTTCCAAATAATGTTTGATATACCAGAATTTTCAGTGGAGAGTGTTAAGTTGAACTTCCACCTGGAGCAATAGGATTAGACTTCCTCACAACTGAACAATGGACTATGCCTTGAATTGTCAGTTTGGCGTGCAGAAGTTTCGCCTATTGTCAGCTGATACGTGGCTGCCGAAGGCTAAACCCCACAGGTGGAGCTTATTAGTCATACTCTGTACCTTCTCATGAGCTTCCTAGAGATCACCCAATCTCATAGACTGTGACCAGCAGTCGATGTCGGTGTCAAAACCGGCGGATCTCGGGTAGGGGGTCCCGAACTGTGCATCTAAGGCGGATGGTAACAGGAGGCGGGGGGCACAATGTTTACCCAGGTTCGGGCCCTCTCGATGGAGGTAATACCCTACTTCTTGCTTGATTGATCTTGATGATATGAGTATTACAAGAGTTGATCTACCACGAGATCGTAGAGGCTAAACCCTAGAAGCTAGCCTATGGTATGATTGTTGTTGTCCTACGGACTAAACCCTCCGGTTTATATAGACACCGGAGGGGCTAGGGTTACACAGAGTCGGTTACAAGGGAGGAGATCTACATATCCGTATTGCCAAGCTTTCCTTCCACGCCAAGGAGAGTCCCATCCGGACACGGGACGAAGTCTTCAATCTTGTATCTTCATAGTCCAACAGTCCGGCCAAAGGATATAGTCTAGCTGTCCGAGGACCCCCTAATCCAGGACTCCCTCAGTAGCCCCTGAACCAGGCTTCAATGACGATGAGTCCGGCGCGCAGATTGTCTTCGACATTGCATGGCGGGTTCCTCCTCCGAGTACTCCATAGAAGATTTTGAACACAAGGACAGTGTCCGGCTCTGCAAAACAAATTCCACATACCACCGTAGAGAGAATAATATTTCCACAAGTCTAATCTGCTGACAGCTTGCCGTGGTCTGGTCATGACGAACCGTTTTTCCGAGCCTGCCACTGCACGTGTCTCGCGGCGGTTTTATTGGCACGTCCTGTCGAAGCAGAGATCGTGTCCCTCTTATCACGGGATTCTCATCAATACGGGTATGGGTAACCCAATCGTGCCTATTGGTATGGCTCCGCAATTTTAGGCAAGTTCCAAACGGTCACACGGAGGACGCTTGATATTCACCCTCTTTATAAAGGGGCCAAGGCCTGTCCTTTTCTCCTTGCACTCAATCGAATCCTTCTCCCACCTCGAGTTCCAACATCCAAGGCTCACGCTAGGCGCTTCGGACCTTCAGTCATGTCCGGATCCAACCTTCAAGGTCGGTGGATGCCCTCCTCTGTTACAGAGGAGGACATCAAGAAGCTAAGAGAGCCAGTTATCTGACCGCCGAAATCTCGCACAGGCTGCCTGCTCGAGGGCAGGTCATTCCCACTCCCGAACCCAGCGAGAGTGTTGTATTCGTCACCCACTTCCTCTGAGGTCTAGGCTTTAGTCTAGATCCCTTTGTTAGGGGGCTCATGTTCTATTACGGGCTTGACTTCCATGATCTGGCCCTGGATTCCATCCTTCACATCTCGTCGTTCATCGTCGTGTGCGAGGCCTTCCTCCACGTCACCCCACACTTCGGCTTATGGCTCAAGACCGTTAATGTGAAGCCAAAGATGATTAATGGGCGACACACGGAGTGCGGAGGTGCCGTAATAAGCAAAGGCGCCGATGTTCCATGGCCAAAGGGTTCCTTCCCGGAGGTGTCCAGCTTATGGCAACGGGAGTAGTTTTACATCACAGCTCCCCGGGGTACTAAGTGGGTAGCCGCCCCTGCCTTTCGCTCGGGCCCCCGCCACAACTGGCGTCATGGACCAACAAGGGTCCGTACTGGAGGCCAGTAAATGATGTGCCGACATTGCAGAGTCGCATCTGAGATCTCCTCGAGAGAGATGTCAGCCTTGCCAAGGTAATGCAAGTCATGCTAGTTCACCGAATCCTGCCTTTGTAGGACCTTGAAGTATGTCTAGAGGGGGGTGATTAGACTACTTGACCAATAAAAAACTTAACCTTTTCCCAATTTTATAGTTTGGCAGATTTTAGCTATTTTAGGACAAGTCAAGAAATCATCACACAATTCAAGCAAGCATGCAAAGAGTATATAGGCAGCGGAAATTGAAGCATGCAACTTGCAAGAAAGTAAGGGGAAGGGTTTAGAGGATTCAAACGCAATTGGAGACACGGATGTTTTTGGCGTGGTTCCGATAGGTGGTGCTATCGTACCTCCACGTTGATGGAGACTTCAACCCACGAAGGGTAACGGTTGCACGAGTCCACGGAGGGCTCCACCCACGAAGGGTCCACGAAGAAGCAACCTTGTCTATCCCACCATGGCCGTCGCCCACGAAGGACTTGCCTCACTAGCGGTAGATCTTCACGAAGTAGGCGATCTCCTTGCCCTTACAAACTCCTTGGTTCAACTCCACAATCTTGTCGGAGGCTCCCAAGTGACACCTAGCCAATCTAGGAGACACCACTCTCCAAGAAGTAACAAATGGTGTGTTGATGATGAACTCCTTGCTCTTGTGCTTCAAATGATAGTCTCCCCAACTCTCAACTCTCTCACATAGGATTTGGATCTGGTAGAAAGAGGGTTTGAGTGGAAAGCAACTTGGGAAGGCTAGAGATCAAGATTCATATGGTAGGAATGGAATATCTTGGCCTCAACACATGAGTAGGTGGTTCTCTCTCAGAAATGGTAAATTGGAAGTGTAGGTTCGTTCTGATGGCTCTCCCCACGAATGAAGAGGAGGTGGAGGCGTATATATAGCCTCCACACAAAATCTAACCGTTACACACAATTTACCAAACTCGGTGGGACCAAATCGTTAAACTCGGTCAGACCGATTTAGTAAACCTAGTGACCGTTAGTGATTTTCGGTGGGACAGACATGCATCTCGGTGAGACCGGTATGGTTAGGGTTAGGGCATAACGTAATCTCGGTGAGACCGATTACACAAACTCGGTGGGACCGATTTTGGTAATTAGCTAACCAGAGAGTTGGTCAGGTAAACTCGGTGGGACCGATTTGCTCTTTTCGGTGAGACCGAAATGTTACAAAAAGGAAACAGAGAGTTTACATTGCAATCTCGGTGGGACCGATCGCTCACTTCGGTTAGACCGAAACGTTACGAAGGGAAACAGAGAGATTGCAACCCCATCTCGGTGAGACCGAGATCCCTATCGTAAGACCGATTTGCTTAGGGTTTGTGGCAGTGGCTATGACTTTTGGAATCGGTGGCGCGGATAGAAAGAATCGGTGTGACCGATTTTGGCTTTAGGTTTAGGTCATTTGTGGATGTGGGAAAGTAGTTGAGGGTTTTGGAGCATATCACTAAGCACATGAAGCAAAAGGCTCATTAAGCAACACCTCATCCCTTCTTGATAGTATTGGCTTTTCCTATAGACTCAATGTGATCTTGGATCACTAAAATGTAAAATGAAGAGTCTTGAGCTTTTGAGCTTGAGCGAATCCTTTGTCCTTAGTATTTTGAGGGATCCACTTTCATCATCCATGCCATGCCATTCATTGAGCTTTCCTGAAATAATAGTCTTGGAATAGCATTAGCTCAATGAGCTATATGTTGTTATGAGTTACCAAAACCACCTAGGGATAGTTGCACTTTCAATCTCCCCCTTTTTGGTAATTGATGACAACATATAGATCAAAGCTTCGACAGAAGATAATAAAACTTAAATAACATCGTCGCTTTGAGAAGTATGTGATAAGCAAGAGCTCCCCCTAAATTTGTGCATAGTTTTAGATTTGCTTTGGACTGCAAATGCACAATGAATTAGGCTCATGGGTTACTCTTCCATGTCACATACATCTTGGTGGAGCGCTCAAAATAATAAACAATGAATACATGCACTCATCACCAAGCATAGTGAGTGATCACATAAGATAGATAAGATAATATCAAGCATGCATAAGTGTAGCTTATGATCAAACACATGATCATCAATGTCTCGCAAGCATAGTATCTCAACCAAAAGCAAACAAAGTTTGAAAAACACCAAATAAAGCAAGAGAGAACAAAACAACACTCTCTCTCTCTTGAAGCCTATGATCTATACATTTTTCTCCCCCTTTGGCAACAAGTTACCAAAAAGTTCATAGAAAATGCATAGTGCTAGATCGACTCTCAGGCTTGATCTTCAGGTGGTGGTGTAGAGATGGCTCCTTGGACGAAGACTTCAGTTGATGTAGATGGAGCTGGAGTTGATGCAGGTGCTGGAGCTGGTGGCACTGAGGCTATAGCTGGTGCAGACGAAGTTGCTCTTGTGTCAGAAACTGGCACAACTGATGACCTCTGGTCTCTAGGCACTCTGGCAAACACATTGGTGGTAGTCTTGCCCTTCCTCTCCTGCATGTCATCTTGTAGTTCCTCCACTGCAGTCTGAATCTCAGTTACTTTTACATCTAAGTTATAGAACTTTTGTTCTATGATTCTCTCCAAGCTCTCCTGATTTTGAGTTAGGGTGGCCAATCCCTTCTCAATCCTTAGAGTTGATGCTATTAAGTAACCAAGCTGCTCCTGCTTGTTCTTCAAGAAATACTCAGATGCCTCCTCTTGAGTTGGCATCTTGGCAGCCTTCTCCCTCTTTGCCTTCTCCTTCTTCTCTTGAGCTTGAACTGACAATGGATCATTCTCATTCATGACAACCTCATTGTCCTCAAAGTATGGATAAAGTGGAAAGTGTTCCTTATCCAACTGATATTTTCCTGTGCCCATATTTGAGTTTATCAATTCTTGAATCTGAGGTGCATATCCACAGCTCCTCTTCTGATCTGCTGCAGTCCTCTTGATTGTTTCAATTGTCAAGCTCATGCTTTGAACTTTTGTGGCACATCAAACACATGCAACATGTTGATGGCATGCCCTTTGATCATGTTATGGTCACCAGACTTGGGCAACAAGGTGTGCCTCAGAATCCAATTTATGGTTGGCAACCCTGACAGCAGAAAGTGAACTGATCCAAACTTGTGAGTTGCTAATGCCTTGTTTGGAATTTCCTTGTACATGTGAGCCATTGAATTGTGATCCTTTTTCTTCTTTGCATAAATATCTAGGTCATCCTCATTCTCCTCTGGGGCATTTATCAGCTTTGCCCACTCCTCAACAGTTGACTGGTACCTTGTACCTTCAGACATCCAAACAATTTTTCCATCTGGGTAAAAATGTGCTGTGGAGTAGAACTGCATGATAAGTTCATCATTCCAATTTGTGAGCTTTTGCCCAACAAAATCTGCAACTCCACAACTCACAAAGCTGTCTTGCACTCCAGGATAGTGCTCTTCATTCTCCTTCATGTAGGTCCAGTCGACCCACCTCATATCACACACAATGGGCTTCTTGTCCAACAAGATTGTCTCATAGAAGTCCTGCTGTTCCTTGGTATGGAACCTGTAATCAACAGCAGTTCTTCTTCTTGAAGCATATGGATCTGCCATCCTCCATTTCCTCAATCCTGAATCCTTCCCGATTCTCATGTCCTCAGCCACAGGATGGGCATCATTGTGGTCTGGTATCTTTGGCTTGAGCTTCCTCAGAACTTGTCCTTCTTCATCTTCCTCATCAGCAACATCAGGCACTGGGGCCTTGTTCTTCTCAAGAGTGGAATACTCTGGTATTCCTCTTTGGTGCAGACTTGGCCTTGGGGGCAGCTTTGGGTGCTTCCTTGGGCTTAGATGTGGCAGCCCCGATCTGATTGCATCACCCATTAGCTTTGGTGCCTTTGGTGCTGGTGCGTGAGCTCTTCCTCTTCCATCATGGAAGGCTTCCCAATTACTCCGCCATGGTCATCTTGACCCTTTCCTTCCTCTTCTTGCTTTCAACAATTGGCTCTTTGGGATCAGGATTTTCGGTAGTTGAGTTGATGTTCGGCCTTAGACATTGGTTGTCTTCCTGCAGCCTTTTGATCTTCATGACCCTTTCCTTCTTGAGCACCTCTTTCTTGGAAGTTGCCTCATCTTCCTCACTTTGTAATCTTCATCCTCTGAATCTGAAGTTCTTTTCCACCTTTGCCTAGTTGCAGCCTTAGGAAAATTGCTAGGAGTACTTACGCTCCCTTCATCCGAAGTTGAGGGACTAGTGCCCTCACTCAAGTCCATCTGCTCTTGACTGTTCGGCTGTCACTTTGATCGGACATCTTGCAAAAGCTAGCTGCTGACCCGTGAAGAGTTATAGATGAGATAGAAAAGATGAGCATCACAAAATGCAGAGGTTTTTGCAAAGAATGACTCAAAAGTTCATTTTAGTTTTCCACGAAAGCATTTCGGATCCACCGTTTTCAAACTCGGTGATACGAAGCAGTTTTGGAACCTAAAGCGATGATCTCGGTTGGACGGAGTTTCAGTTTGGTGGTACCGAGACTGCTAGGGTTTCACAGAATCCTCAAATCGGTTGCACCGATTAGTAATTCTCGGTCGGACCGAGAGTCACTAGTGCAATGGCATAAGCCAAATCGGTGAGACCGAGTTTTTCAACTCGGTGGTCCGAGATGGTTTCGGTGAAACCTAAACCTAAAAATTTGAATCACATCTAATCTATGATCTACTTTTGCTGGATAGAAGAGTTGCAATCGTGGCAAGAATCAATATGAAAACAATGTGCTAGGAATCAGACGTGGATAGCACAAAGATCAAGTCCATACCCTAACTTGGCGGTGGACTTGCTACGGCTGTGGCGGAGACGAAATCTGACGGCGGCGAAGACCAGCGAGGAGGCTGCTGGCGATGAGGAGACGATCCGAGACCACGATGGCGAGCGAGCTGTTGCGCGGCGAAGGGTTTCGGAGAAATTTCCAAAATTTTGCCCGTGGCTATATATAGCCCGACCACATCGGTGTGACCGAGTGGAACAACTCGGTGGCACCGAGATGCATCTTGTGTTCGATTCTGACAAATCGGTGAGACCGAAAGTTCAAATCGGTTGCACCGAGATTGAAAACTCAGATCAACTTGATCTCGGTAGGACCAAAATGGAAGGATCGGTCAGACCGAGAATCATTAAGAGGTTTTGGAAGTTAAGTCTATGACGAATCGGGGACTCCGAGTGCTCCTCACACAAAGTGGTTCGAATCTGACTTGATCAAATTTTGTGATGTAGCATGAATAGAGTTTGAGACGAGAAAAGCATAGATAGCTAAAGAAGGTTCTTAGGCATTCTTGTCCATCTACTTGGCCAAAAGAAGAAAGAACCAAACAAACAAAACAACAAGTGGATGTCCTTGAATGAGTAAAATATGCACCAACATGCTCAGACAATAAGATGGCAATTGAAATATGTGGCAAAGCATGCACAATCAATTCTAGCATCTATCAAACAATTGGCGATGACTAGGTCATCTATATATGAGTATATTGACTTAGGAGTCAAATGAGAACATTTGATCATAGGTCATACTCATCATTTAGGCTCAAGTGGGGTTACCACTTTTACATAATGCATAAATGTGTTCACACCATTAGAGTTGCTTTGACTCAATTCTTAGAGTTAAGCTCCCCTAGATGTGAGATCCCCCCTTAGAGGGATGAACTAACCTTGGGTTTTGTCGATGATGACTTCATGTAGGTGTTGAAGATGTAGATGCTCAATGTTGATGTAGATCATTTGGAGAAATCCTTTGGAGTGAGTTGCACTTTCAACTTGCCTACATGGGTTAGTCCCACAAGGAACAAACAAGAATATCCATAGACATAGAGTGATGCACACACAAGATGATGTCCATGAAAACATTTGGTTACCTTGTCCCTTGCCTTACCAACATGAGGGTTTGTGACTCCTTGAACTAGTGCAAGATGTGAAAGTTGATTGCACTTGTTCTTGCCAAAATGATATGAGTGAAGAGTGTTGGCGGAGTCACCCTCAAGAACTCTCTAGTTCTTCTTCTTCGGGATCCACATCATCTTGATGGGAATCCTTGGGGTTGTAGTTGTACTTGATGAAGTAGAACTTGACGTAGGCTTGGGGACCCACTCGAACGAGGCTTTAGGTGCTTCTTCAAATGCATTAATCTCTTCTTGAAGCTTGTCCTTGCCTTTGTTCTTGTGGTCTTGTGGTGGAAGATCATCTTGAGCGTGTGTCCCCTTGAAGGAAGTAGGATCATAATTCACTTGTTGAGGAACAAACTTTGTCTTGGGGTATTGATCTTCTTCCCACTCAACTCCATTGGCGTTGAACTTTCGTTCAAAACCAACACCTTGATTCTTCCGGTGCCTTCCTTGCTTGTGTACAATTTCCTCGAATTGCTTACTCCCGGCAAGGCTCTTGTAAACACCTTTCTATATAATTCCCTTCAATAAACTATTTTCTTGCTCAAGTGTAACTTGGCTAAGAGAATCATTAGTGGAATCAAGAGAACTACTAGAAGCAACAACATTGGATTTGACATTATTATTGTTACTACTAGAGGAAGTATCTTTCTTGTACTTGTTACTAGACTTGACTTGAGGCATGTAAGTAGATAAGAGTAAACGTTTGGCAATTTAAGAAGAACTTTTCTTGCGGAGATCATCATTGATTGCCTTTAAGAACTCATGCTCTTGCTCAAGATTGAGCTTTTCAAAGCGTAACTTCTCATGAGCCCTTAAAAGTTCTCGATGATTTTCGAAGATAGTTTCATGAGCCAACTTAAGAGTGTTTAGTTCTTTAGTTAGAAGCTCAATTTTCTCCTTATCATTGTCATTCGTTTGATTAGCATGATTAGTTGACGTTTCATCATAGTATTCATCACTAGAGTTGTCAACAAGTAAATCATCATCCACAAGCAAGTCATCTTCATCACTATTAAAATCAACATACTCGGGATGTGTTACCTTTGGACCTTTGGCCATGAAGCATCTTCCAATTCCTTCATTTGGTGAATCAAATATGTCGTAGGAGTTGGTTGACAGAAGTGCTAGACCGGCAACACCTTCATATTGAGTATATTCGGAGTCGGAGTGATAGCTTCTCTCGGAGTGATGGTCGGAGTCGGAGCCGGATACCCATTTACCAACATGAAGCTTGATGTCTTCGTTTTGTGTAGCTCCTTGATGACTTGTCCTTCCTTTCCGAATCCTTGCTTCTCCGTGAGGGTCTTCGTTCATAACGATCATCTCTACTCCTCCTCTCTCTTGGTGGTGATTCTTCTCTTTTGCTCCTTCTTTTTGGAGAATCTTCTCTTCTTTTATAGGGTGCCGTACACTCATTGGAGTAGTGTCCGGGTCTCCCACAATTGTAGCAATTGCGCTCTCGACTAGAAGATCTCTTGTCATTGTAAGACCTTGACTTGGAGCTTCTTTCTTTGCTTCTACTTTTGTAGAATTTGTTGAAGTTCTTCACCATTAAGCTCAATTCTTCATTGAAGATTGGTTTCTCACTTGATGATGTGGGGACTTCACTTGAGGCTTTGTAGGCACCACTTGACTTATTGTGAAGTTCCTCCTTATCCTTGAGTGACATCTCATGAGCAACAATCCTTCCAATGACTTCTGTTGGCTTGAGATCTTTGTAGTTTGGCATCATTTGGATCAATGTGCACACGGTATCATACTTTCCATCCAATGCTCTTAGGATCTTCTTGATGATGAATTTGTCGGTCATCTCTTCACTCCCTAAGCCGGCAATCTCATTTGTGATAAGAGCAAGCCTAGAGTACATTTCAGTGGCACCTTCACCATCCTTCATTTTGAACTTGTCAAGCTGACTTTGGAGCACATCCAACTTGGATTCCTTGACGGACTCGGTACCTTCGTGCATATCAATCAAAGTATCCCAAATTTCCTTTGCATTCTCAAGACGGCTGATTTTGTTGAATTCTTCGGGGCACAATCCGTTGAAGATGATGTCACATGCTTGAGCGTTGTATTGTAGCATCTTCAATTCTTCCTCATTATCTTCACGGTTCGGTTCTCTCCCATCGAAGAACTCACCTTGCAAGCCAATACAAATAATTGCCCAAACGGCGGGGTTATGTCCAAGAATATGCATTTTCATCTTATGCTTCCAACTAGCAAAATTAGTACCATCAAAGTAAGGACCTCTACGGTGATAATTTCCCTCGCTAGACGCCATACTCTCCTACTTTTTATCGCTGTAGGATTCCTATTCAAGATTACTGCAGTCCAGCCTGGGAAGAGTAGTCAGAGGCAATTCGCTAATATGGAGCTGTTTATATTGGCTTTCTTTCCTAACTAACAGGAAAAGAGAGACATGCGAGTTCGACTCTCGTTACCTAAACAGACAGGTTTTCAGCAAATAAGACGGGTCCTGGTCTTCGGCAACAAAAGAAGCCGAAGCGAGAGCTAGCGAACCGCCCTACTTGACTTTGGATAAAGATAGAAGGGAGAAGGTTGTGAAGGTGGCCTCGTTATCCACACATCTGGTCGGAGGACCGACCTGGGGTCTTGGTTGTGGTGGTGGAGGTGCAGGATTAGGTCTAATATTATCATGTTTTGAGCTGTGAGGAAGGCCATAGGTGGCTGGAAACAAGTGTTCGTGCCAAGGTTTTGAGGGGG
>CM038678.1:82199449-82546731 GCA_021605205.1 Aegilops longissima | reverse complement strand
TTCTTAGGGTCCTTGCTCTGGATCTCGCCCCCACGGTGCGAAAGCAGTTGGTTCCGTAGTTTGAGAATTCTACTAATATGGCTATTCACAGCTACCACCTTAACACCAAAGAAGAGTTCGACCCAATGCTTTATTTCTGTCTTAGTGAATCCCGATTCGACATTAAAAGTATATTGATTCTTTCCCAATAAACGAAGACTTTTTTCTGTAATATGGAGATATTCCTGCTGAACTATATCAAATGGTGTATAAAGCCAAAAACCCTTTTCAGTTTTTAGCTAGTACTCTAGCAAACCTGTACTTTTTTCTTCAATTGTGGAAACCCCGGGAGGGCAAATGTCCACTAAACTAGCTAAACGGCTCACGAATTGTTTGGAATGCGACGGCAAATGTGATCTCCCAGCAATATCTCGAGTCCAAAACCTCACCCATCAAATTCAAGGGTAGGGCTTGCATTCTGATAATACTGAATCAATTCAATATTATGAATATCGGATCTATCAAATCAATTCATGGATGAGAGTTATATTTCACGATGGAATGGCCGAGAGCGGACCAAATGGATATATAATCCAAGCCGAGAGTGGAGTTACGTGAACAGCCGTCTGATGGAAAACAACTTTCACGTTCAGCCGTACCTGCCTCGCCGCTCGTGATACCCAGGAAGGGCATCCCTCACTTCCCAGATTCTCACAGCCAACTTTCCTTCTTCTGAGCAAATAAATGTAGTATTTAGCCAAGAACTACGAGATCACCCCTTTCATTCTGGGGTGATGGAGGGATCGTACCATTCGAGCCTTTTTTTCATGCTTTTCCCGGTAGTCTGGAGAAAGCAGGACTCGATTCTCCCGTCGAGAGTTTCTTTGAAAGTCTTACCTAAACTCTTACGACTGAGACATCAAACCGTCTCCCGGGTCCAAAGTTTCCATTTCCAGGCCTGATAGTCTTCAACTGAAAAAAGTAGGGCGGGTTCACCCAAGATCAGCAGGACAAATAACTACTAGGTTTGTGCCAGAAAAGCGTCTTGCGTGGTATTTAGCTATTGAGCTTCAAAGTTTATGTTTTTATGTGATCGCAGCATCAAAAAGAAAGTCTGAATTTTCCTTTATCAGAACATTTTTGCTTCTCACTTTGGGCAGTTAGCAATAATCTTTCTTACTCGATGCACATATTTAGGGCTATTTCTCTCATCTATTTAATACGCAATTCTCTGTACTAAGGATGACGACCTGTATTCGGAGTTTCCCTGGGGTTGGTAAAGCGAAATGGGGTCATTTTGTTGCTCATTCCCCTTAGGCCGAAGTGTTTGGCCTTTACTTCGGAGCCCTGCGGTCCGGCCGCATTAGGTTAGGGAGCTGGGCGATAATAGCTCCTCCGCATCCCAAGCGCGCTGGAAGAAATTCCACTATCTCTCAAACGAAATGAGGTTTTTGAACCATTTCCTTTTTACTTTTGGATTTTTTTTTGATTTGATTTGGCATTATTCAACAATAAAAAAAGAAAAATTTCGACAAATTCCTTTTTTTTAAGGATTCTGATAACTCGAGAAGTTTTTATTTGGTTATGATCCAAAAAGAAAAAAGAAAGGGTATTTTTTATTTTTAGTTTGAAAAATATTCTGTAAAAAAAAAGAAAGGATAATAAGAAAATTCCAAAAAAGGAGAACTAATTAAAAAGATTTTATTTTGATGTCTAAGATAGATTGACTCTTTCATTCTTTTTTTTTATTTTATTCTGGTTCCAATCGTTTGAGGAAAACCCCCTTTGGCATCAATGAAACTCTGTTATATAGGAGTTCAAAAACCTCATTTCGTTAGAATGTCAACGGGAGCTTTCACAAAGCCAAGTCACAAATACAATGAAGAAGTGCTACTGCCAGGTCCACAGAGAAAAAAAATGTAGGACTGGTGCCGACAGTTCATCACGGAAGGCTGAAGAATGCGGTTGAACTAACCAAGGCGATCCGAGAAGGATTGAATAAAGGTTGTGAAACCAAGGCTATGACCACCAAAAGCTATGGAAATCAAAGCAAATGGAGACCAAAGATCTGATACCACTTGTAGGACCTTGAAGTATGTCTAGAGGGGGGTGGGGTGATTAGACTACTTGACCAATAAAAAACTTAACCTTTTCCCAATTTTATAGTTTGGCAGATTTTAGCTATTTTAGGACAAGTCAAGCAATCATCACACAATTCAAGCAAGCATGCAAAGAGTATATAGGCAGCGGAAATTGAAGCATGCAACTTGCAAGAAAGTAAGGGGAAGGGTTTAGAGGATTCAAACGCAATTGGAGACACAGATGTTTTTGGTGTGGTTCCGATAGGTGGTGCTATCGTACCTCCACGTTGATGGAGACTTCAACCCACGAAGGGTAACGGTTGCGCGAGTCCACGGAGGGCTCCACCCACGAAGAGTCCACGAAGAAGCAACCTTGTCTATCCCACCATGGCCGTCGCCCACGAAGGACTTGCCTCACTAGCGGTAGATCTTCACGAAGTTGGCGATCTCCTTGCCCTTACAAACTCCCGCGTTTAACTCCACAATCTTGTCGGAGGCTCCCAAGTGACACCTAGCCAATCTAGGAGACACCACTCTCCAAGAAGTAACAAATGGTGTGTTGATGATGAACTCCTTGCTCTTGTGCTTCAAATGATAGTCTCCCCAACACTCAACTCTCTCACATAGGATTTGGATCTGGTAGAAAGAGGGTTTGAGTGTAAAGCAACTTGGGAAGGCTAGAGATCAAGATTCATATGGTAGGAATGGAATATCTTGGCCTCAACACATGAGTAGGTGGTTCTCTCTCAGAAATGGTAAGTTGGAAGTGTAGGTTCGTTCTGATGGCTCTCTCCACGAATGAAGAGGAGGTGGAGGGGTATATATAGCCTCCACACAAAATCTAACCGTTACACACAATTTACCAAACTCGTTGGGACCGAATCGTTAAACTCGGTCAGACCGATTTAGTAAACCTAGTGACCGTTAGTAATTTTCGGTGGGACTGACATGCATCTCGGTGAGACCGATATGGTTAAGGTTAGGGCATAACGTAATCTCCGTGAGACCAATTACACAAACTCGGTGGGACCGATTTTGGTAATTAGCTAACCAGAGAGTTGGTCAGGTAAACTCGGTGGGACCGATTTGCTCTTTTCGGTGAGACCGAAATGTTACAAAAAGGAAACAAAGGGTTTACATTGCAATCTCGGTGGGACCGATCGCTCACTTGGTTAGACCGAAGCGTTACGAAGGGAAGCAGAGATTGCAACCCCATCTCGGTGAGACCGAGATCCCTATCGATAAGACCGATTTGCTTAGGGTTTGTGGCAGTGGCTATGACTTTTGGAATCGGTGGCGCTGGATAGAAAGAATCGGTGTGATCGATTTTGGCTTTAGGTTTAGGTCATTTGTGGATGTGGGAAAGTAGTTGAGGGTTTTGGAGCATATCACTAAGCACATGAAGAAAAAGGCTCATTAAGCAACACTTCATCCCTTCTTGATAGTATTGGCTTTTCCTATAGACTCAATGTGATCTTGGATCACTAAAATGTAAAATGAAGAGTCTTGAGCTTTTGAGCTTGAGCGAATCCTTTATCCTTAGTATTTTGAGGGATCCAGTTTCATCATCCATGCCATGCCATTCATTGAGCTTTCCTGAAATAATAGTCTTGGAATAGCATTAGCTCAATGAGCTATATGTTGTTATGAGTTACCAAAACCACCTAGGGATAGTTGCACTTTCAGCCTTGCAAACGTCAACCTCTCCGTATGTGGGAGTTCAGCCCGGAAGGACCCGCGTACTATTCAACACTTCTTCAGCGTGACGCTCGAAGAGATGTACAGATTGTTTTTCGGATCACAAATAGAGTGTCCAGACACCACCGAGGATGCGGGTCTGAGCTGCAATCGTCCAGACACCCAAGTGAGTAACTCCGCGGCCGAACACATTGTCTTTTAATTTATCACAACACCATTCTAAAAAGTCGCCTTTTGACCAGGACTGGATAAAAAAGGCAAAGATGATCAGGTGTCCGGCCCCCCTTACCGAAGGCTCACTGGATCCTGTACTAGCCAGGATGCTTGAGCTTGCGCCTTATCAAGTGCCATCAGGGGAAGATAAAGGGAGGAGCGAAGAAGCCGAAAGCGAGCCTAACTCATTATTCATCCAAACCGAGGGGATTAGTGCCTCCGCAAAGGAGGATAACCGAGGAGAATAATCTAAAATTCCCTCTCCCCAAGGAAGGAAGAGGGCCGCCCCTAACGACTTGGAAACAATGGTTTCCAAACGAGGGAAGAAACCTTTGACAGGGGGCCCTGCCCCGGAGGGCATCCTTACCGCACAGTGCTCACAAGGGGGCTAGCCCTCCACCGAGCTGTAAGTAAACAAAGGCATTTTATAGTAAATATATCTTACTTTATTTCCGAGGACAATAACCGAGACGTATGTCTTGTAGTCCGGATCGTAGCCCTTCTCGACAGAGCTTGTCTTCGGGGGATCTTCTTCCGGAGATGATGGAGAGCGAAACGCCTCCCCGCGCCTCCCTGCCCCGTGAGGCGGACGACCCTGAGGTGTCGTCACGGAGGGTTTCTCCTGATCCGCCAAGGCTAGAAGGTAACCCTTAGGCCACCCGAAGTCCGGAGTATTCGGCTCCTAAGGAGAGCCACAAAAAGAGTCCGGGACTGTCCGACGCACGACCGGATGCACTGATGAGTCTTCTAGAGCAAGCGACTATCTCGGAGGCACATCGTACTCTAATGGGTACGGTGTTTGAGAGAATTTCATCCGCCGAAAGTGGGTTGCATGAAGCTTTTATGAGCCTGCTGAGAGGCTTTGAGGTACGCAAAGTAATATGTATATTTTTGACAGTACCGCACACGCTAGATGTGCCCTATACAGATAGTAGCCCCTGAGACTCTGGTTGCTGTCGAAAAAGGCGGCAAACAGAGGATCATAGTCCCAGGTAATGGGCATGCCACTTTCATGTGCAGGCGGCTGAGGGTCCGGCGGTTAGCCGGACTTGTGAGTTTGCCGAACTGAAGCGGCAACTTTATGCGGCAGATGGCGATATCATTCATGTAAACAAGCGGCTTGACGATGCACAGGGTATGTATTCTCTAGTGGTCAATATATATTAAGAGGGGCATGATGCTAGTATCTATAATATGCTGTAATTGCAGATGGAGCTGCAGCCGTGGAGACCGTTTGGGCGGAACTTGCCCGAGCCAAGGAACAAGCCAGGAGGAGTGATGCGGCCGCCCTAAAGGCGGTCGAAGAGTTAAGAGCCGAACAGGCTGCGCATTGCCAGAGCAAAGAGAAAATAGCCAAGATGGCTGTGGAGCTGAAAGATGCCGCTGACCACTATGAGCTTCTTGAAAAGGAAAGACAAACGAAGACGACGGAGCTGGAGAAAGCCATGGTAGCAGCCAAGGAAACCCGCTCTAAAATCAGAGCAGCAAAGGAGGAGCTACGTCAAGCCGGAGATATCGCGGCTAGGAAGCCCTTTTTGTTGCGGATGAAGTTTGGAGATCCTAAGTATGCCCTTCTGAATCAATCATGGAGTTCTGCGGACGCGTACCTGGATTTGGCAGCAAGTGCAGCTGATGCGACCAAGTTTTTCGAAGGTCAAAAAGATCACGAAGTGGAAAAGCTATTCTGCTCGCAGTTCAATGCTCCGGCGCGTCCGCTGCTGTTAAATGAGCAAATGACCGAGTGGGCTGATGAAGTCATGTACCTAGGGTAGGGTCATGGACCTGTCTAAGACACCCTCCCCAAGGACATCTCTAGAATAAATTAACTTTCAGTCGACCAGGAAGGGTTCCACTCGACCAACTGGAAGACACTCGACCATGAAGCCAAACTACTCGACCGTCAGGAGATCTAAAGCCAGTCTGCACGCAAAAGGTCAGTCATTAAGTAGCTTTATGGTCATCATAACACTTTATGTGGGCGTTACCAGTAACCCCCTACCTTAATGTACCTTTAACCCCGCATAACTGAGGGCCGGAAGGGTCTGGCGAACTCTATATAAGCCACCCCCTCCTCAGTGCCGAGGGTTCGCACCTTTGTAACTCATACACGCATAATCCAGTCGACCGCCTCCGAGCTCCGAGACGTAGGGCTATTACTTCCTCCGAGAAGGGCCTGAACTCGTAAAGCTCGTGCGTATACAACTACTCCATAGCTAGGATCTTGCCTCTCCATACCTACCCCCATTCTACTGTCAGGCTTAGAACCACGACAGTTGGCGCCCACCGTGGGGCAGGCGTCTTAGTGACTTGTTGGAGAAGTTGCATTTTTCCGACCCCATTCATCATGGTTTCAGGCGGAGTTTTGGTTGAGGGCCGCGAGATCCGTCTCGGCGCGCTCACGTTCATCACCGACGACTCCGCTTGGTTGCAGGAGGCTCCACTCGACGTTGACGCACTCCCCGTCCGCGGGGCGACGCACTTTCGCGCGTGCGTCCACGGCGTCCTCCTGCAGCAGCTATCGACCCAATATCGGTCGGCTCTTGTGCCGTCCTCCCTCCCGGTCTCGCACTAGCGCAAGCGCTCCGGTCGATCGAGACTTCAGCGGTGGGTGAGGCACGCGGTGGCCCGCCAGTCGGCCACTCCCCAAGTCGCGGCAATCGAGCCCGATAAATCTCTCTACGGCCTGTTCGATCTGTCGACTGGCTCCGCAGAGACTGCATCCGAGTGCGATAGCAGCGACCCAGCGGTGGAGGTTCTGATGGTCGACGGACCACGCAGTCCTCCTGGTTTTCCCCGCACCGACGGAGGCGTTGGCGGAGGCGCAGGCTCACGAAGAGTACCAACCCGAGCCCCTCACTTCGTTGCAGAGGGAAGAGCTCCGCCACCGGAACATGGATGCGCTTCACACTCCTATCGTTGGAGAAACCCCCGAGGCCTGTGCCTTAGAAGATGCGCGTTTGGCCAACTTGGCTGAGCGCACTCGACTGGAAAATCTCCAGCGAGTGCTCGACGAACGAGCGCAACAACGGGTCCCGTCGTCCAGTCGACGTCAACTCTTTCCACAACCAACTCAGGTATACCGAACTCCCATTCAGAATCTAGCAGCTGCAGCCCGTATAGCAGAGTCCATTCAGCCTTCCCAGCCGGAGGCTGGCGAGGCTACTCGGATCGAGATTTGCTCCGGGCAGCAGGAGATCAGAATTCAGCTGTATCGCAGTCGCGGAATAGGATTCACAGCAGATCCGTCGCTGCGAATACAGTCCAGTCGACACATAGCCCAAGATCGCCCCCGAGGCATGAGGGACATGGAGGCCGGCGTGATCAATATGAGGACTGATTCGATCATGATGATCGACGTCGAGTGCCCACTCCTCCCCCAAGGGGTGGGTCATATGCACCTCGATAGCAAGATGACAGACGCCAGCACAGTGTTGGGCGGAGGATTCCAGTCGAGCCCAGGGAACCAGGCTTTGATGCGAGATCCGTCATCGTTCAAGGTCTGGTCGACAGGAACAGAGCTAACCGTGAAGGTCACGACAGAAACACACCCATCAGCGGCAGAGTACACGTCTCAGGACCAGAGTGTTTTAGCAGAGCCATCAGAGCCGCAGTGATTCCTCCCAACTTCAGGTTGGCGACTGGAGTAAGTAAGTTCACCGGTGAGTCTAAGTCAGATACTTGGCTTGAGGACTACCGAGTGGCTGTTCAGATCGGCGGCGGCAACGATGAAGTGGCCATGAAACACCTGCCACTTATGTTGGAGGGATTGGCCAGAGCATGGCTGAATCAGTTAGCACCCAGCAGCATTTACACTTGGGAAGATCTTGCCTGAGTGTTTGTCAGGACATTTTAAGGGACTTGCAAGCGACCAGCAGGGTTGACAGAGTTGCAGTCGTGCGTGCAGAAGTCGAATGAAACTCTTAGGGATTACATCCAGAGATGGATCACTTTGCACCACACGATGAGAGAATGTATCGATCATCGAGCGATCATGCCTTCAAGGAAGGAGTCAAAGAGAGAGTTGAGTCTGAAATTTGGTCAGACAGGAGACATGACCCTGAGTCGAATGATGGAGATTGCCACCAAGTATGCCAATGGTGAAGAAGAGGATCGGCTCCGGAGTGGCAAGTACAAGTCAGCCGCTAATGAAACCGGTGGAGGGAACTCCAGTCGGAAACAGAAGCGGAAAGCCGAGCCAGCTGCTCCTGGAGAAGCCTTGGCTGTGACCCCAGGAAAGTTCAAGGGGAAACCCAAGGGTCCTTGGAACCCCAAGAAAGTGAAAGACCAAGATGGAAATGATGTGTTGGACTTGCCATGTCACATTCACACGAAGAAAGATGAAGAGGGTAAACTTATTTACCCAAAGCATACCACTCAACAGTGCCGGCTCTTGATTCAGCAGTTCCAAGGGAAGCAGCCCAAGGACAAGGAAAAGGAATCGGATAAAGTTGAGGACAAGGAAGATAGTGACGGTGGGTACCCTTAGGTCAATTCCACTCTGATGATTTTTGCTGACGTTGAAAGCAAAAGTCAATTGAAAGTTATCAACCACGAAGTGAATATGGTCGCTCCGGCGACACCCAGTTACCTGAAATGGTCGCAGACTGCCATCACGTTCGACCAGTCTGATCACCCAACACACATAGCCACCCCTGGGAGGCAAGCATTGGTGTTCGACCTAGTCGTCGAGGGCACTCGACTAACTAAGCTTTTAATGGATGGTGGCAGTGGTCTGAACATTTTGTATGCAGAGACGTTGAAAGGGATGGGCATTCCGATGTCTAGACTCAGCACCAGCAACATGAGCTTCCATGGAGTCATTCCTGGAAAGAAGGCTGAGTCACTCGGCCAAATTGCTCTCGATGTGGTTTTTGGTGACTACAAGAATTTTCGTAAGGAAAGTTGACCTTTGAGGTCGTGGATTTCCAGAGCGCTTATCACGCTATCCTGGGGAGGCCAACATATGCGCGTTTCATGGCTCGATCATGTTATGTGTACCTCAAGCTAAAGATGCCAGGTCCCAAAGGTGTGATCACCTATCGGCAATCGGAAAAAGCGAAAGAGTGTTTCGAGAAAGGCTCTAAGATCGCTGATGCTCGGATAGCGATGGTCGAGCTGCAAGAGTACCGAAAACTGCAGACCGAGTGATTTGTTGCGAGCCAAGAAGCCCGCCACGAGTCAGCATTTCGATCGTCGGGAAGCGAAACCGATTCATATTCATCCGACTGATCCCAATGCTGCTCCGACTCACATCTCAACAACACTCGACTCCAAATAGGAAGAAGCGCTCATCCAGTTGCTCCGTGAGAACTGGGACATCTTTGCATGGAAGCCTGCTGACATGCCGGGTGTTCCCAGGGGACTGGCTGAGCATCGTCTGCGAGTCGACTCAAAAGTACAACATGTCAAAGAACATCTTCGACGGTCCGCCGTCCAGAAGAGAACGGCCATAGGCAAGGAGGTGGCTCGGCTCTTAGCAGCAGAGTTTATCCGAGAGATTTACCACTCCGAGTGGCTCGCCAACGTTGTCATGGTCCCTAAGAAGGACAATTCACTGCGCATGTGCATCGAATTCAAACATATCAATCGGGCCTGCCCGAAAGATCATTTTCCTCTCCCCCGCATCGACCAAATAGTCGACTCGACTGCGGGATGTGAGCGGTTGTCTTTCTTAGACGCATATTCTGGGTACCATCAGATCCGTCTGTATGGACCCGACGAGATCAAAACAGCTTTCATCACTCCATTCGGTGCTTACGTTATGTCACCATGCCATTTGGCCTCAAGAATGCGGAGCCACGTTCATGAGGATGATTGAAGTGTTTACTCACTCAAATCGGTCGGAATGTGGAAGCATACATGGATGACATTGTGGTCAAGTCACAAAAGGTTCCGACCTGTTGGTGACCTTGCTGAAACATTGCCAATCTCGGGAGGTATGAAATCAAGCAATCCATCAAAGTGCACATTCGGAGTTCTGGCGGAAAGTTACTCGGTTTTCGTTTACGAGCGAGGAATCGGCGCTAACCAGAAAAAGTTGGTACTATACTCCGAATGAAAGCATACAATGTGTGCACGATGTCGAAGCTTACTAGATGCTTGGCGCTTTAAGTCAATTCATCTCTCGCCTCGGTGAAAAGGCATTGCCTCTTTACCGGTGATGAAGAAGTCGAGACAAGTTCAAGTGGACTCTGAAGTCGATGCAGCGTTTGCGAGCTCAAAGCTCGCTCTCCACCAGCCGGTGCTTGCTGCCCCAATCAGCAAGGAGCCGTTGTTGCTTTACATTGCAGCCACAAGACAAGTCATCAGACAAGTACTTACGGATCGGCGGGAAGAGGAAGGAAAGGCCTTCAAAGTTCAGCGCCCGATATATTATCTTTACAAGTATTAACCCGTCAAAGCAAAGATACCCTCATTATCGAAGCTTGTGTATGGGATTTATATGACCCAAGAAGGTTGCTCATTACTTCTTTGAT
Source organism: Aegilops longissima (assembly GCA_021605205.1). Taxonomy (NCBI): domain Eukaryota; kingdom Viridiplantae; phylum Streptophyta; class Magnoliopsida; order Poales; family Poaceae; genus Aegilops; species Aegilops longissima. The sequence goes on along the minus strand of CM038678.1, from coordinate 82,536,284 downwards.
CATTCCATTACGATCGTCGTGACGCCCCATTATCGAGATTTTGCACAACAGATCATGCAACTGGTCGAGTGGCGAAATGGGCGATTGAACTTCTTCCCTTGATATCAAGTTTGAGGCAAAGAAAGCCATCAAGTCCCAAGCAATAGCAGATTTCATCGCCGAGTGGATTGAACAACGATTACCGACTCAAGTTCACTCGAACCTTTGGACTATGTTCTTTGATGGTTCCAAGATGCTGAATGGTTCGGTCTTTGGGTAGTATTGGTTTCCCCGAGGAGATAAGCTCGGATATGTGCTCCAGATTCACTTTGATTCTTCCAACAATGAAGCGAATCTGAAGCTTTGTTGTATGGGTTGCGTATGGCCATTTCACTCGGCGTCCGTCACCTCATGGTTTATGGCGACTCAGATCTAGTGGTTAATCAGGTGATGAAGGAGTGGGACGTCAGAAGTCCAGCCATGACTGGATACTGTAATGCGGTGAGGAAGCTAGAGAAGAAGTTTGAGGGGTTAGAGCTCCATCATATACCCCGACTGAAAAATCAAGCTGCTGATGATTTGGCGAAAATAGGGTCCAAGAGGGAAGCCATTCCCAATGATGTGTTTTTGGAGCACATCCGCACACCGTCGATTCAAGAGGATCCTTTCACTGAAGAAGCTCCACAGCCAAAAAGTGCCACTGATCCAACTGAAGTTGAGGTCCCAGCGGTGGTCGACCTGATCATGGAAGTCGTGGTCATCACTCCCGACTGGACAGTACCGTACATCGCGTATATCCTGAGGAAAGAGCTCCCGGGGAACGAAGAAGAGGCTAGACAGATCATCCGCCGATCCAAGGCCTTTACTGTGATCAAGGGACAGTTATTCAGAGAAAGCGTGACTGGAGTCAGCCAGAAGTGCATAACGCCAGAAGAAGGTCAGATAATTCTTGATGATATCCACTCGGGGACCTGTGGTCACCATGCGTCCTCTCAGACCATCGTGGCTAAAGCATACCGAGCAGGATTTTACTGGCAAAAGCAAATGAAATGGCAAAGGATATAGTCGACAAGTGTTAAGGATGTCAATTCTACTCCAATATGTCACACAAACCCACCTCAGCATTGAAGACCATTCCCCTCGTCTGGCCTTTCGCTGTTTGGGGGTTGGATATGATTGGACCACTGAGAACTGGCAGGAGCAGTTTCACTCATTTGCTTGTGGCAATCGACAAGTTTACGAAGTGGATCGAAGCTAAACCTATCAAGAACCTTGATCGTGCCTTGCTGTCGGTTTCATCGAGAGTTGATATTCAGATATGGAGTTCCGCACAACATCATCATCGACAATGGGTCAAACTTGATTCCGACAAGTTCAAAGCCTTTTGCCCTCTCGGAGGGCACGCGAGTCGACTATGCTTGATTGCTCACCCCGTCGAATGGACAAGCGAGCGAGCAAATGGTCTAATTCTCAAAGGACTGAAACCTCGTGATCGTGATCTCAAGCATGCAGCAGAGCATGGGTCGACGAACTTCCGTCGGTTCTTTGGGGATTGAGGACCACTCCTAATCGGTCATTGGGAGAACTCCATTCTTTATGGTCTATGGAGATGAAGCAGTTCGCCGGTGACCTGCTTCACAATGCGCTTGAGTCGAACTCTACTCAAGCTGAAGCGGAGCAAGCCCGACAAGATCTGATCGACCTCCTTGAAGAGGAGAGAGATGGCCCTGATCCGCTCGACCATCTATCAGCCAGGACTTGCGTCGATTCCACGCTAGAAATGTGAAGAGCCGAGCCTTTCAAGAAGGGATCTGGTCCTCCGAGTGGATCAACAGAAACCACACAAGCTCGCTCCCACTTGGGAAGGTCCTTCATCGTCACGAGTTCTCCACAATGGAGCTTACCATCTTTACAGCGTCGAGCGCCAGATCGATGAGCCTCGAGCACTGGAATGCGGAGCTGCTCCGCCTTTTACATAAGAACTCACTCGGGTGAGATGTAATAAAAGTACCTCTGTAGTTTGTTTATCAAATACAAGAATGTTATAATTTTCCCAGTGATTGTTATTACTTTTTTTCGTTTACATAAGAAATTTCCCCCAGTGGGTGGCTTAGTCGCGGACCTGTTTCGCCTAAGTTTGTAAAAAAAAAATCCCTGCCGAGTGGAGAGCCAGCCTCCCACTCGGGGGCTTAGCTGCGAATCCGTTTCGCCTAAGTATCTGAAAAATCCTACCGAGTGAGGAGCCCGCCTCCCACCCGGGGGCTTAGCTGCAGTCCAAGTACTCACCTAAGTATTTGAAAATCCTACCGAGTGAGGAGCCAGCCTCCCACTCGGGGGCTTAGCTGCAGTCCAAGTACCCGCCTAAGTATTTGAAAATCCTACCGAGTGAGGAGCCAACCTCCCACTCGGGGGCTTACCTGCAGTCCAAGTACTCGCCTAAATATTTAATACAATGTGCACTTTGCAAGGACGACGAGGTACAGGTCGACTGTTGCCTTCCCCTTCAAAGCTATGACACAAAAATCCTCCTTGGAGGCTTAGCTGCAGTCCAGTACTCGCCTAAGTTTGAAAAATCCTACCGAGTGGAGAGCAAACCTCCCACTCGGGGCTTAGCTGCAGTCCAAGACTACGCCTAAGTTTGAAAAATCCTACCGAGTGGAGAGCAAACCTCCAACTCGGGGCTTAGCTGCAGTCCAAGCTACGCCTAAGTTTGAAAAATCCTACCGAGTGGAGAGCAAACCTCCCACTCGGGGCTTAGCTGCAGTCCATGCTACGCCTAAGTTTGAAAAATCCTACCAGTGGAGAGCAAACCTCCCACTCGGGGTCTTAGTTGCAGACAAGACTACGCCTAAGTTTGAAAAATCCTACCGAGTGGAGAGCAAACCTCCCACTCGGGGGCTTAGCTGCAGTCCAGTACTCGCCTAAGTACGAAATCCATCCCGGTCCGCAAGGACGACGAGGTGCAGGTCGACTGTTACCTTCTCCTTCGGAGCTGCACCACAAGTACAACGTGCGCTTCATCCCGATCCGCAAGGACGACGAGGTGCAGGTTGACTGTTACCTTCTCCTTTGGAGCTGCGCCACAAGTTCAACGTGCGCTTCATCCCGATCCGCAAGGACGACGAGGTGCAGGTCAACTTCTGCCCTCTCCTTCGGAGCTGCGCCACAAGTACAACGTGCGCTTCATCCCGATCCGCAAGGACGACGAGGTGCAGGTCGACTGCTGCCTTCTCCTTCGAGCTGCACCACAAGTACAACAAGCGCTTATCCCGATCCGCAAGGACGACGAGGTGCAGGTCGACTGCTGCCTTCTCCTTCGGAGCTGCGCCACAAGTACAACATGCGCTCCATCCCGATCCGCAAGGATGACGAGGTACAGGTCGACTGTTTCCTTCTCCTGCGCCTGCAAGAGCAAAAAAGTGTAGGTTGACTGGATCCACCACAGAGCTGCATCTCAAGCATTGAAGCATAATCCGAGTGAAGAGCAAAGTTCACTCGAAGGCAAACAAAAGCATATTTCGACGATAAGTAAAGTTCGGATAGCATCCTAAGGATGCAGAAGTACCCAGGTGAGGGAGTCCTGGATTAGGGGGTGTCCGGATAGCCGGACTACCATCATCAGCCGAACTATCATTGGCCGGACTATCATCATCGACCGGACTCCAAGACTATGAAGATACAAGATTGAAGACTTCTCCCCGTGTCCGGATGGGACTTTCCTTGGCGTGGAAGGCAAGCTTGGCGATACGGATATGTAGATCTCCTACCATTGTAACCGACTCTATGTAACCCAAGCCCTCTCCGGTGTCTATATAAACCGGATGGCTTTAGTCCGTAGGACTAGAACAACAACCCTTACAATCATACCATAGGCTAGCTTCTAGGGTTTAGCCTCCTTGATCTCGTGGTAGATCCACTCTTGTAAACATCCACAATATAAATATCAATCGAAGCGGGGCGTAGGGTTTTACCTCCATCAAGAGGGCCGAAACCGGGTAAAACATCGTGTCCCTTGTCTCCTGTTACCATCCGCCTAGGCGCACAGATTCGGGACCCCCTACCGAGATCCGCCGGTTTTGACACCGACATTGGTGCTTTCATTGAGAGTTCCTACCGTGTCGTCACCGATAGGCGTGATGGCCTCTTCAATCGATAACGACGCAATCCTGGGTGAGACTTTTTTCCGGACAGATCTTCAGATTGGCGGCCGCGCTGCGGGCCAACTCGCAGCCATCTGGAGCAGATCGAAGCTACGCCCTGGCCGTCAGTCAGATTTGGAAGCCTAAACTTCACGGCCGATATCCGCGGGGACTTGATCTTCGATGGATTTGAGCCACAGCCGAGCGCGCCATGCTGTCACGATGGGCATGACCTAACTCTGCCACCGGACAGCACCTTGGAAGCCGCACACGAATCCGCTCCGACTCATAGTCCGGAGCCGATCGCTCGGATCGAGGACGGATGGCTGGACACCGCCTCGGGAGCTGCAACTTCTACGGCGATGGAGCCGAACACTTACCTTGTCCCGCATAAAGCTCATGACTCCGAGGTGCCGGACTCTTTGCCGGACTCCGAACCTCCTGCTCCCCTGCCAGTCGAATACGATTGGGCGCCGATCATGGAATTTACCGCTGCGGAAGTCTTTCAGCACCCGCCCTTCGGCGATATCATAAATTTACTGAAGCATCTCTCGCTATCCGGAGAGCCCTGGCCGAACTACGGCCAGGATGGTTGGGACGCAGATGACGAAGAAATTCAGACCCACCCACCACCCACCGTAGCCACCGCCCACGATTTAACCGACGATTGACTACGACTCAAGACATCGACGGTATGGACGACGATGCCGGAGACTACCAAGAACCAGTGCCTACAGGACACTGGAAGACCACCTCGTCATACGACATATACATGGTGGACACCCCAAAGGGAAGCGATAACGAGGAACAATGGGACGCGGCAGAGGATAATCTCGCCGATAAAGAACCAAAACGGCAACGTAGACGCCGCCCTAAGTCCCGCCTCGATCAAAGCAGCCTTCCTAACGACCCAGCGATAGAGCAGGGCAAACCAGCAGACGCATTTAACAGACGAGGCGGATAATCAACCCCTTCACGGAGCAATCAACAGTCCGGACCCAACACTGGAGCATAAGAACATACACAAAAAACTCGTCGCCACTGCAAGAAGTTTCAAGAAGTCAAAACAGTAAACTCGCTTCACGTGATAGTACGGAAAGCCAACACGGCACTCGCTAAGACAAGTGTCGCACGATCCACCCCAGTGGACTGAGATTGGACGTCAAAATCAATCACTTTCGACCATCTGGATTAGTCCAGAAGTATCCGGAACGCAGGATAGACTGCCCTGATATTGGATCCCATAATAGACGGACTGCAATTAACGCAGGTTTTGATGGACGGCGGCAGTGACTTGAACCTGCTATTTCCGAACACAATCCGCAAGTTGGGATAGACCCTACTACAATTTGGCATAGCCGCACTTCCTTCAAAGGAGTGGCGCCAGGCCCTTACGCCAGGTGCACAGTTTCATTATTACTAGAAGTTGTGTCCGGGTCACTGACAACTTCCGGCGAGAAAAGCTAACCTTTCATGTCGCCCCATTTAAAAGTAGCTATCAAGCATCATGGGACGGAAGCTTTCGTCCGCTTCAATGCAATACCACATTACGCGTCTCTTACGCTTAAAATGCCCGGTCCACGTGGCATCATTTCATTAAAAGGTCGTTGAGACCCGGACACGGCTGGGCGAGTCGGAATAAATAAGCTAGGGCTACCTAGCCGCACATCCCTTCACAAGGGTTTGCACATATAAGCCATAATGAGCTAGCATAGGCTCAGCTTTCTTAATCTATATTTCAATTTTTATGCACTTTATCGCACGATTTCTTTTCCAACCAAGTTCCTCCTTTTTACAGATGAACAGGCGTGCACACCCGCCCGAGGATACGGCACAACGGAGACACAAAGCAGGCGTGCAGTGAGGGACCCGTTGTAAGGACTCTTTTCGGACTAAGACCCTCGTAAACCTTTCTTCTGTCTCTTGTTGCTATAATCCCTGGTTTATCATTATAACCAGAGTGGAGCTGGCGTTTTGGCATCGGCCGCGCGAAGAATCTGCCGTGCACGGACACAAGGGGCTTAGGGCTTTGTTTTGCCGCTATTATAAAGACCGAACACCTTGGGAGTGTTCGGCGTCTCGAGTTAGGCCTTATATGCATCAGCTCGAATCATGTCTTTGGTCAAATGTTGGGTTTGCCGGCTCCTGTGTTTTGCTTCCTTACGTTCCGTATCATCGGCTAACGCGGCTCGGAGAACTCTGCGATTGTGCCCCAGTTAATTTGGCGAGCACCTCGATGAAAGCGAAAACTGATGTCATGATACTGAGAGACTGGTCAACCACTCGATCGACTATGGGAATGTTTAGGATTCCTCCGCTTTGTGAAGGGCCGTTTCGGCCAGCACATCTGGCGCCCGAATTCGAGAGCGCGGTGCCCCCTGTGGGCTATGTCGTAGCCCCACCCTCGAACTCCATGGCTAAGTGAAAGTGATAAAGCATTATAGTCCGGTTGCCTCGTTTGCTACGCTACCACCTCCTTTCCGGGACCGAGACATCGGATTAAGTGTGAAAATGCGCTATTTTTGCGAACACCCCGCACCTTGTGCGTGGGGGCTGAAGCCGACGATCGCCATCTTTCGGGTTATACACACGTATACATGAGCGGCCGCATAGGAGATATTCTATTACTTGAACGCATAAGTATAAAAGGCGCTTACATCATAAATATCGTTTTACAAGCGTTCATTTGAGCGTAACATTTTTGAGCACTGCGACTCATTACACGAGCACCACGCAGCACTTCGCCAAAATAGTGCTCGGCGGGTAACGGTTATCATCCGAACCGGGTCGCAACAGCGGTGGCATCCATCTCTGTCCAATGTGTCTTCACACGGCGGCGCCATCCGCACACCTCTATGCAGGCCGACCGCTTCATCGCCTTGATATGCGGCACCGCCCCAAGAAATTGCTGCAATAAGCCAAAGTAACTCTTGGTGGGGCCTATCCGGCCGGATATGGGTCACTATATCCGTCATAGCAAGCCGGACAACCTATTTAGCTCAGCCCACTCAGCCAAGCGATCGGTCAGCGGAAGTGAACGCCCGGACTATGGAATTGAGACCAAAACAACTCTTCCGTCTTGTGATCCTTCCGGCGAAAATGCTGGCGGCATCCGCCGCACTCGCTGCTATGTCCATATAAGGTCCTCCGGACACCACAGTTAGCCCGGTGAGCATATTTGGATCCGTGAACCTTGGCGCGAGAGAAAAGGCTTGCCAGCTACAATATCCCGCCCTGGCGCAGCTCTTCCTTCATAGCCCGCATTGCAGAGCGGGCATTCTTAACTCGGCGGTGGCCTTCCGCGAGGTCTTCTTGACCCGCTAAGGCGCTCCTTCCCAAGAGCCTCATTGCGGTCGGTAGCATCCTTTAACTTCACGGCCATTTCGCTATCTCTTCCTGCTCGGCGGTGTGCGACCCTTCGCCGCTAACTCCTCGGCCGCCTTGAGGCCGCCAGATTACTCCTTCCGCCTGCTCCTTGGCTCGAGCAAGTTCGGCCGAAGGCTCTCCCACAGCGGCACTATCTGCATTTCACGCACATGTTGGAAGGAGATGGCCGGCTCCCTTACCAAGTGACCGCAAAGATAACACTTACCTTGCGACTCATCAAGTCGCCTGTTGACCAGCGTGATGTCTACATCCGCAGCATCGAGTTGCCGCTTTAGTTCAGCAACTCCATCAGTCGGCTGGCCCTCGGACGACCGCCACCTGCATCAAGCACGGCGGAATTTAAACCTGCGATTTTGATCCTCGGCACGCTGTCGATTTTGACAACCTACCGAGTCTCGGGGCTACTATCTATCTGGGCGCATTCTATATGCAAAACTGTTAAAAGGTGTGTCATTTTCACGTACCTCAAACCCCTTGACAAACTCCCGACGGCATCAGGTGCAACCCGCCTTCGGCGGACGAAATCCTTTCAATCACCATGCTCATCAATGCGTGCTGATCTTCTGAGATAGACGCCTTCTCAAGCAGATCCTTCAGCCGTACACCAGTTGGCGCCGAACTATCCGGCTTTGCCAAACCCGGGGGCTCCCTCCGCGACGACACTTCAGGCTCGTCCGCCCTATCCAACGGCACCCCGGACGGAGGCGTCTCGCTCTCTATCATCTCCGGACGAAGGTCCACCGAAGACGAGCTCATCTGCGAAGGACGGAGATCCGAACTACAAGGTAAAAACTTTAGTTATCCTCAGAAGCACAAATTGGGATGTCCCTTATTATAAAACTCCTTTCTTTCTACTTACGGCTCGTTGGAGGGCTGACTCATTAAGGGAGATTGTGCGGCCGGGGCCTCCCCGGACGCAGGACCCTCTAGCGAAGATTTCTTCCCCCGTTTAGGGGCTTTTGCCCCCGGGTCCTCGGAGGCAGTCCTCTTCTCCCCTTGGGGGAGGATTCTCGATCCCCCTCTTTCAAGAGCCTCCTTAGGCGAGGCGGTAGCTTTCGCTTTCCCCTTCGCCTTCCTCTAAAGGCGCAACCTCAAGCATCCGGACCAGCCACGGATCCGCGCGGTCTCGGGGAGGGGGGCCGGACACCGTATTAATTTTGCTTCCGCTATCCACTCCTGTGTAGAAGGAGGTTGGTCATAAAGCGAATCATCGAAAGGCAAACAAACGGTATGTCCGGACTCGGAACTACTTACTTGAGTATCTGGGCGGTTGCAGCTTAGGCCAGCATCCTCGGTCAATTCCGGACGCACCTCTTGCGATCCGAAGAATAAGTTGTACATCTCCAGGGGTGTCATACCCATGAAGTGTTGAAGAATCCGTGGGCCCTCCGGATTGAACTCCCATAGCCGGAGAGGGCGGCGTTTGCAGGGCAGGAGACGCCTAATCAGCATAACCTACATCACCACCACCATATCGATCTCCCTCGTTAGGAGATCCCGAATCCGGCCCTGCAGTAGGGGCACGTCCTTTGATGGCCCCCAGTTGAGCCCTTGGTTGACCCACGACATCAACCGTCGTGGAGGTCCCGGGCGGAATAAGGGCGGCGGCTTTTGTCTGCGGCCCCTCGAAACGGTAATATAGAACCACTCTTGCTGCCACAGGCCGAACTCCTCTTGGAAGGAGGAGTAGAGGGCCACGGGCATCGGCCCTTACTTATGGCCGCCCGCCACACTCCGCTTGACGTCCCCCGATCATCTTCGGCGCCACATTAAAGGTCTTCAGCCACAAGCCGAAGTGAGGGGTGACGCGGAGGAAGGCTTCGCAGACGACAATAAATGCGGAAATATGGAGGATGGACTTTGGAGCCAAATCGTGGAATTCCAACCCATAATAAAACATGAGCCCTCTCACAAAAGGATCCATCAGGAAGCCTAAACCCCGACGGAGGTGGGATACAAAAATGACATACTCGCCGGGCTCAGGGGTGGGGATGGCCTGCCCTTCGGCAGGCAACCTGTGCGATATCTCGTAAGACAGGTACTTGGCCTCCCGCAACTTTAGCACGTCCTCCTCCGTGACGGAGGAGGGCATCCACCGGCCCTGGAGGTCGGAACCGGACATCGTTGGAAGTCCGCAGCACTCGAATCTGGAGCTCTAGGTGCTGGAACTTGGAGCGGGGAGAGGATTCGATGAAGGATTGAAGAAAAAAGAAACGAGCCTTGGTCCCGTTATAAAGAGGGGGAATACCAAGAGCCGTCTCCATGACCGTTTGGGACTCGCCTTCGATAGAGGGGGCGTGGCGAACGGGTGCGGTTGGGTTACCCACGTTCGTATTAATGAGAATCCCGGATTAAGGGGAAACACGATCTCTGCTTCGACAAGACGTGCCAAGGAAACCGCCTCGCTAAATGCGCTGAGGTGGTAAAGTAAAAAAAATTCAAGTAATGGCTTGGTAGTGGTGTGACGACATGCCGCAAAAAACATCAGCAGATTGAACTTGTGTATATATTATTATTCTCTCTATGGTGGAATGTGGAATTTATTTTGCAGAGCCGGACACTATCCTGGTGTTCACAATCTTCTATCATTTGGAGGAGGAACCCGCCTTGCAATGCCAAGCAATATACGTGCCGGACTTATCGTCATTGAAGCCTGGTTCAGGGGCTCTTGAGGAGTCTGGATTAGGGGTGTCCGGATAGCGGACTACCATCATCACCGAACTATCATTGGCGGACTATCATCATCGACCGGACTACAAGACTATGAAGATACAAGATTGAAGACTTCTCCCCGTGTCCGGATGGGGCTTTCCTTGGCGTGGAAGGCAAGCTTGGCGATACGGATATGTAGATCTCCTACCATTGTAACCTTCTCTATGTAACCCTAGCCCTCTCCGGTGTCTATATAAACCGGATGGCTTTAGTCCGTAGGACTAGAACAACAACCCTTACAATCATACCATAGGCTAGCTTCTAGGGTTTAGCCTCCTTGATCTCGTGGTAGATCCACTCTTGTAAACATCCACAATATCAATATCAATCGAGCAGGACGTAGGGTTTTACCTCCATCAAGAGGGCCCGAACCTGGGTAAAACATCGTGTCCCTTGTCTCCTGTTACCATCCGCCTAGACGCACAGTTCGGGACCCCCTACCCGAGATCCGCCTGTTTTGACACCAACACCAGGCCTCAAGCCTGTTAAAGTTTATCGGTTACAGGATCACTCGGCATTCCGAGGCAAATTTAAGACGAATCATAGAAGTTTTTTACTCCTCAGGCGGAGGACTGGAAGGCATGACGAACTGGTCCAGGTCAATCCCATCAGCGATTCGGGTGGCAGCACCAATGAAGGTCTCCATGAAAGATCAGAAGTCGTACTTCTTGGTATTGGCAACTTTGATGGACGCAAACCTTTCCTCTCGCGCCTCCTTGCAATGAATGCGGACCAGGGATAGAGCGACATCAGCACCACATCTGGCAGAAGACTTCTTTCATTCCTGCACTCGACTTGGAATATCATTCAGTCGAGTCATTAAAGACTCGAGGTCATTTTGAAGTGTTTCGCCTGGCCAGAGTGTTGAGTCGATCCGCGACACCGCAACCTTCAGTCGAGCGAGGTAGTCCACCACAGCAGCAATGCGAGATTCCAGTCGGAGCACGTTCATAGCAGCTTCATCTTTCACGGGGGAGTTAATGGGGTCCAGACTTGTCTCCACTCGACTAGTCTCCTCCTCGAAATTCTGGCAGAACTCTGCAAATATGACTCGAGTTCAGGCTAATGGTTCTATGATGAGTCGATGATGACAAGTCAGTCGGATAAGAGGAATTACCTTCAAGCATGAGGAATAACTTCTTGGCGAGCCCTCCCAGATAAGCCTCTAGATCATTCCTCTTCCCCGCCAGCTCACCAGCCTTGTCGCTCAGAGCTATCTTGTCGTTCTTCAACCGGCTAACCTCCTTGTTAGCCGCATCAAGAGCAGCTTTCAGATTGGTGTTCTCTTCTTCAAGTTTTCCGATCAAGACAGCTTTCTTCCATGAGCTTGGTCTTGTTCAAAGCCGTTTGTTGCGCCTCGGCAAGGTCATGATCCTTCTTCTTGAGCCTCCTCCATTTTGTCTGCAAAATAACAGTGAGGTCAGAATTAGGAAGGGACAAAAAAACAAAAACAGTCGTCAAGATCTCACCAGCCATACCTTTTGCTTCCTCTCTCGCCTTCCGCAAGTTCTCCTGTGCAAGCTTCAAGTCAAGGTTGAGCTGGATCTGTTTGTTCTCCAATTCAGTGTATCGAGCCACAAGCTCGCAAGATTTCTGCAAAGAATTAGTTGACAGACGTCACAGATGGGTTACTTCCGAGTGACCAAGAAAAATTACTGCGTTTCTAAGACTACAGCCGAATCAAAATATTCGACAGTAGTCTCGGGGACTACACCCAGTGGGTGCACTTAGCGTGCCCCCACTGATCCTACCAACTCGCTTCGATCAGTTAACCGAAAGAAAAAAAAAGAAAAAAGAAGAAGAGAAAGGAGTTCTTCAGACTACGGTCGACTGCCAATAGTCCACCATAGTCTCGGGGACTACACCCAGTGGGTGCACTCAGCGTGCCCCCACGGTTTCAAGATTCCACTCGACATGGTCCCACGGCATCGAGTGAAGAAGTTATCAAAGAGATACAAAGTACAAAGACTACGATCGACTGCTAGCGATCCACCATAGCCTCGGGACTACACCCGGTGGGTGCACTCAGCGTGCCCCACCGGTTTGAAAATTCACTCGACACACCCGGTGGGTGTACATATCTGAAGGTCTTCGTAAAGAAGAGTTTTTCGGGTAGCATATCCTAACGAGAACAAGTGGTGATCAACTAACACGGACGTTGCTCAAGAGCTGAACGGCATCATAGGCCGCTTGGCGGCTTCGGACCACCTTCATTTGCTCCATCATGAGCCCCGCTTGGCATATAGCCTCCTTAACAGCACCCACTTGGTCCTCCGGGACGTGGTGCGTGGCGAAAAGGGAAGGAGGATCAGCAGTCCCCAAGGTTAGAGGTAGCAGAATCTTCCATCTCCTGGTCTTCGTTCCTGACTGAGGTCTCGGAGGTGGCAGCGCTGTAGATTTCAGAAATCAGTTGATCAGTCAACAAGTCGACCAAAAGTATGGTTCGCGCTGAACAAAAAGCTCAAGTTCTGCTGTACCTGGAAATAGTGGGGATAACCATCTTCATCTTGGGCAAAATCTTTGTCGGCTTCGACGGCGTCGCTCGAGGTTGCTTCGGCGCTTTTTCAGCTGGCTCCGGAGAGGACGTCCTGGGACGTTTCGTTGACTGCCCGACAGGCGCGATAGCCTTGCTGCGCTCGACCGCAGGGTCATGGGTGAGCTTGGACCGCCTTTCCGTGCGAGGAGGTTCAACTTCTTCCTCCTCTTCCTCCTCCTCCTCTTCATCGGAACTGTCGCCATCTTCGTCTCCCCCACCGTCAGACTGCCATTCCTCCTGGCTTTCACCTCCGCTCCCTTCTTCCTCCTCAACTGGTTCCTGCGCCCCGTTGGGCATCGAGTACATCTCAGTGGTGACCTGGAAGAAGACAAACAAGATGAAAGTCAGTCGACCGATTTAAGCAAACAAGATAGAGTAAGCAGAGTCAGGGTCAAGGATACGGGATTGAACCTTGTCTGGCTCGTATGATTGGTCGAGTGGAGGGATTCTCCTGGCTCCTCGGGGGTTATCTTTGTTCCAAGTGATGGCGGTCATCCACCTCTCTAGCGTGGCATCCTCGACCTCCTCCGGGTGGACCCGAGTGGTGTCTTGATGCGAATACATCCACATCGGATGGTCTCGATCATCAAGTGGCTGGATGCGCCGTCGAAGAAAAACCTCTAGAAGATCCATACCGTCACCCGTCACGGATGAGCTGGACTACTCGCTCGACCAAAACCTTGACTGAGCCTTCTCCTCGGGATCACCTTCGGTGAGGATGGCTTGCTCACTCGATCCATGGAGAAAGGAGGAGTCCAATGACCGCCTTGGCGTCGGCTGGTCTAGGCAATAGAACCAGGTCGATCGCCACCCTCGAACCAACTCGGGAAGGATCATGGCTGGAAAGAGCTCTTACCTCTCATTTGGACCCCAAGACCCCACACATCTGAATCACTTGGGTTCTCTCGTCACTTTCGGATTGGCCTTTTTCACCGTCTGGGGAGCGACGGTGAAGATGTGTTTGAAGAGGCCCCAATGCGGCCGACAACCCGTAAAAATTCTCACACAAAGACACGAAGCGGCGAGATACACGATAGAGTTGGGTGTGAAGTGGTGGAGTTGTGCCCCAAAAAGTTCAGAAATCCTCGAAAGAAAGGATGAGGCGGCAAAGAAAACCCTCGCCGACGTGAGTGGCTAAGAGGACGACTCACCCTCCCCGAGGCTGCGGCTGCCACTCCATCCTCGAAGCCTCGCTGATCCATGAGGATCAGTCCCTCATTAGCCAAGTCGTCAAGATCTTTTGGCGGATGGTCGGCGAATCCATCGCCTTGGATCCAGCCATGCGGCAAACCAGCCCATGACGAGATCCGCCCGATGGTCGCCCGCCCTTCGCCATTGCCGCCTTCTTCGCCTGTTCCAAAGCCGCCATCTTTTCTTTCACCATTGCGCTGGCGAAGCGCGCGTGGAGCAGCTGTTCGGAGATGGAGGCGCGCGGATGAATCTGAGGAAGAAAGGGGAAAGGGAACGACTGCTCAAAAACCCGATCCTGGACCTTATATGGGGTTGCTTCCGAGTGACTGACTGGTAGGCCCAGGTGATCCTGTCAAATCCCGCAACAGTCGCCCGCGCGATACGTGGCGCAGAGATCGAGGCGCCCTTGCCTTAACCCGTCCGATTACTGCGGCTCTCTCTCCATCCCGCTCGTTTCTCGAAGATTCAAATCCCGCCAAATCCGCGCGCCGCAGAGCAAATCGTCAGACAAAAGATTTCCTCCGTCATGTCATTCGAAAATCACCAAGTACGAAAAACGCACTCGACGGATACAAAGAATGGATCAAGGCGACTGAAAAAGAAGTTGATACCGTCACTTAAGTCCATTTGATCCAAGACAAGACACTATTGCAGCACAAGAATGAGTGGGGAGTATGTTCAACTCCTTCCCCACTCAAACCTCGATCCATTCAGAGGCTAATGATGAAGTGATGTACCTAGGATAGGGTCATGGACCTGTCTAAGACACCCTCCCCAAGGACATCTCTAGAAGAAATTACCTTTCAGTCGACCAGGAAGGGTTCCACTCGACCAACTGGAAGACACTCGACCATGAAGCCAAACTACTCGACCGCCAGGAGATCTAAAGGCAGTCTGCACGCAAACGATCGGTCATTAAGTAGCTTTATGGTCATCATAGCAGTTTATGTGGGCGTTACCAGTAACCCCCTACCTTAATGTACCTTTAACCCTGCATAACGGAGGGCCGGAGGGGTCTGGCGAACTCTATATAAGCCACCCCCTAATCAGTGCCGGGGGTTCGCACCTTAGTAACTCGTACACGCATAATCCAGTCGACCGCCTCCGGGCTCCGAGACGTAGGGCTATTACTTCCTCCGAGAAGGGCATGAACTCGTAAAACTCGTGCGTATACAACTACTCCATAGCTAGGATCTTGCCTCTCCATACCTACCCCCCATTCTACTGTCAGGCTTAGAACCACGACATGGGCCGAGCTCCATAGGTTGTCCAGGCTTTCCATGAGGTTTGTCGTGGATCGTCTCTGGCCGGAAGGACCAAGGCCGAATAGTTATTTTGGTCTTGTGCAACAATTCCTTGGTGCTGTGCCGCATATCGACGCTGCAAAGAGGTCAGCGTGCATAGAGGGTGCGCGGATGGCTCTAGGCTGTGTCAAGACATACTAGGCGGAGACAGAGACCACCGCGATTGCAACCCAGAATCCGCCCGTAGGCCAGGTTTCGGCCGAGCACTATTTTGAGGAACTCCTGGAGGGAGCTCGTTTGATAGAGGCTCAGTGCTTGAAGAGTGTCATGTTCGAGTGACATGTATCTCGATTGTAATAACAATGCTATTTGAATTATAAAGGCTATGTTTATACTTTTGCCTGAAAGTATTATTATGCCTCATGTGCGGTCGTTTATGTATATATGTATATAACCTGAAAGTTTGCAGTCGTCGGCTTCAGCTCCCCACGCATATAGTGCGGGGGTGTTCGCAAAAGCGCATGTTCACACTTGTTCCAATGTCTTGGTCCATTAAGGAGGTGATAGCACGGCGAACGAGGCAATCGGACTATATTGCTTTAACACTTTCACTTAACCATAGGAGTTTGACAATGGGGCTACTATATAGCCCCTGGTACTTCCGCGCTCGTTCGAGTACGGGGCGCGTACGTACATGACCGGGAAACCGGCCCTTCGTTAATGCGGAGGAATCCTGAAGATTCCGATGAGTCATCAAGTGGTTGACCAGTCTCGCGCTTTATCATGACAGTTAGTTTTCGGCTTTCTCTACTGAGGTGCTCATCCAGATGAACCAGGGCACAATCGCAGTAGTTCTCCCGGTGCCACCTTAGCCGATAGAACGGAACGTAAGGTAGCAAAACACGGGAGCCGGGAAAACCCAACATTTGACCAAAGACATGATTTAGAGCTGATGCATATAAGGCCAAACTCGCGACGCCGAACACTCCCTAAGGTATTCGGTCTTTACAACATATACCGGGCTGAGTAACGCCCTTGATAATGAACCTTGAGTGTCTAGGTACGTGCATCATTCTGACGTGGCGAAATGCCAATAACGTCATCATCCTTCTCGGTTATGCTGAGTATCCGGATGATGTGAAGCAACAAGAGACAGGAAAAAAGGTTTACACAGGGTCTTAATCTAAAAAGAAACCTTTGAGCGGGGCCCTGCTTCACGTCTCCGCTCAGGTTCCGCCAGCGATCACGGAAGGGTGTAGCACAATTATCATCTGTAAAAGAGAAGAACTTAGGTGAAAGTTGTCGTGCAAAAAATTGGTTATTCTCAATAAATCATTAAAATTCAAGAGAAGTAAGGTCGAGCCGAACTGTAGTCTTTTTTACATGCGGGAAGCCCCTGGTACTGCCTATGGGGGTATATCCATCAAACCAATCTCAGGTTTATCTAAGCTAGTGATGCGCCGGACTCGTCTAGCCGTATCCGCGGTCGTGACGACCGATCATTTATTCTGGTTGGAGAGGCCATTTAGTGTTCAGCTGCTAAAGCCACCACACATTCTTCCGCGCGTAAGGAACGCTCAACATTTCTGCTAACTGTGATGGTGCCACGTGGATCGGGCATCTTAAGCTTAAGAGAAGCGTAATGCGGTACTGCATTAAAACGAGCGAAAGCTGTTCTTCCGAGTAGTGCTTGATAGCCGCTTCGGAATGGAGCGATGTCGAAGGTTAACTTTTCACTTCAGAAGTTGTCGGGGGAGCCGAATACAACCTCTAGTACTAGAGAGCCCGTACAGTGGGCCTCTGGGCCTGGTATTACTCCTTTAAAGGTAGTATTGCATTGGCTAATTCGCGTTGGGTCTATCCCCATTTTGCGGACGGTGTCCTGATATATCAGATTGAGACTACTGCCGCCGTCCATGAGGACTCGGGTGAGATGCTATCCGTTGATTATTGGGTCTAGCACCAAGGTAGCCCATCCTCCGTGCCGGATACTAGTCAGATGATCCCTACGATCAAAAGTGATCGGGCAGGCCGACCAAGGGTTGAACTTAGGGGTGACGGGCTCTTCGGCGCATATGTCTCGGAGTGCGCGTTTGCTCCTCCTCTTCATCACGTGAATCATGTTCACTGTTTTGACCTCTGGTGGGAACTTTTTCTGTCCCCTAGTGTTTTGCTGACGAGGCTCATCCTTGTCTTCACTTGGTGTTTCCCTCCCCTTGTCTTCGGCATTTAACTTGCCGGCCTGCTTGAAGACCCAACATTCTCTGTGGGTGTGATTTGCAGGTTTATCGGAGGTGCCATGAATCTGATATAATTTTTCTAGAATCTTGTTTAGGCTGGACGGTCCATCTCTGCTGCCTTTGAAAGGCTTTTTCCGCTGATTGGATTGAGAGCCCCTAAATCCGGCGTTTACCGCCGTGTTGTCTGGGCTGTCTTCGTTATTTCGACGCTTGCTTTTACTGCATCGTGGTTTTCCATTACCATCCCTGACTTCAGATGTGCCTGGGTCGCTGGTGCTACTACGTGCCAGCCAGCTGTCTCCGCCCGCGCAAAAGCGGGTCATAAGGCTTGTTAAGGGCTGCCATTGTCCTTGGTTTTTCTTGGCCGAGGTGTCTAGCGAGCCATTCGTCTTGGACGCTGTGTTTGAAAGCTGCTAAGGCTTCGGCGTCCGGACAGTCGACGATTTGGTTCTTCTTAGTGAGAAATCTATTCCAAAGCTTTCAGGCTGACTCTCCGGGCTGTTGAATTATATGACTTAAATCGTCTGCATCCGGAGGTCGGACATAGGTCCCTTGAAAGTTAGCCCTAAAAGCATCCTCAAGCTCCTCCCAACTTCCGATTGAATTTTTGGGGAGGCTCTTCAGCCAGTGCCGAGCTGGTCCTTTAGCTTGAGGGGCAAGTACTTGATGGCGTGGAGATCGTCTCCGCGAGCCATATGGATATGAAGGATGAAGTCCTCAATCCAGACCACAGGGTCCGTCGTTCCGTCGTACGCCTCTATGTTCACGGGTTTGAATCCCTCTGGAAATTCGTGATCCAGCACCTCATCAGTGAAACATAGGGGGTGTGCGGCACCCCTGTATATGGATGTGTCATTGCATTCTGACGGTTGTAGTGTTCGGTTTTGATTATGCGTTGGAGCGCGCTTCCTAGATCCATAGATGGATCTGGTCACGCCGGACTTTTGATGCAAGTACCCGCGTGGATCATGTGCTGACTTATGTGCGGCCTCGTTAGCCGCCCTATCGCAGCCACGAGGTGGTCGATCCGACGGGTCAACCGTTTTATTTTTTGGCTGTGTGGGCTCTAAGACCTCATCATCGAATTCAGGCAACAGCTTGCCCTTTGGATAGCTCTTTGTGTGGCAACTACCACCATACTTTTCTTCAGTGTCGAGCACTTTGTTCCATCTATTGTTGAGCGTATTCTGTGCGGCCTTAAGCCTTTGCTTTTGTTTCTTCAGACTCCTTGCAGTGGCGATAAGCCTTCTGCGGAGGTCCTCCTGTTCCAAGTGCCTTTCTGGAATGATGTGTGAGTCGTCGTCCGGACTATTTTCCTTTCCAGTGAGAGGTTGATGAGCTTTATCCTCGGTGTCGCCTTGATCGGACAGTGGCTCCGGACTATGTTCGCCGTCCGATGGTTCATCCTGCTCTATCGCCGGGTCCGTGTGGTCGTTGTTTCCTCTGGAGTCAATCGGGGTATTATTTTTTCTTGCGCTGTTATCGCTGTTCTTGCCGAGGCATGGTTTGGAGCGGCGCCTACGCCGTCGCTTTGTTTGCTTCTCGAGGGAGCTATCCTTTCCTGCATCCTTCCGTTCCTTGTCGTCTTCTTTGGGTGTATCCACCATATATATATATATATATATCGTATGATGAGGCGGCAGTCCAGCGCCCTGAGGGCGGTGGTTCCTGTTTGTCTCCTGCATCGTCGTCCATACCGTCAATGTCTTCGGAGCCGAAATCGAGCATGTCGGTGAAATCATCGACAGTGGCTACTAAGTGGGTGGTGGGTGGGGAGCGAATTTCTTCGTCGTCCGCATCCCATTCTAGCCGGACATAGTTCGGCCAAGGGTCTCCTGTCAGGGAGAGAGACTTCAACGAGTTTAGCACGTCGCCAAAGGGCGCCTTTTGAAAGATATCCACAGAGGTAAACTCCATGATCGGTGCCCAATCGGATACGGTGGGCACGGACGTAGGTGGCTCGGAGCCCATGGCCAGGGACGAATCCCACAGTTCGGCAACACGGGTCTCGTAGGAGTTGAAGTCAGTATTCGGCTCTATCGCCACTGAGTGTGCGGCCTCTGTGGCGGGGTCCATCCACCCGTCCTTGGATGGCGCAACCTGTTCCGGATTGAGGGTCGGAGTAGTTGCAGGTGTGATCTCCCGAACACTGTCCGACGGCACAGCTAAGTCATGCTCGTCGTGATTGTGCAGCGCACCTGACATAGGTTCGAATCCGTCGAAGATCGAGTCTCCGCGGATGTCGGTGGTATAGTTCAAGTTTCCAAACCTGACCTGATGGCCAAGGGCGTAGCTCTCGATCTACTCGGATGGCTGCGAGTTGGCCTGCAAGATCTGAAGCCGCGGATCTGAAGATCTGTCCGGGGAGGAAAACCTCACCCTGGATCGCGTCATTGCCGATGATCGAAGGGGCATCAAACCTTGTGGTGACGGCACAGTGGAACTCTCAATGAAAGCACCAATGTCGGTGTCAAAACCGGCGGATCTCGGGTATGGGGTCCCGAACTGTGCTTCTAAGGCGGATGGTAATAGGAGGCGGGGGACACAATGTTTACCCAGGTTCGGGCCCTCTCGATGGAGGTAATACCCTACTTCCTGCTTGATTGATCTTGAAGATGTGAGTATTACAAGAGTTGATCTACCACGAGATCGTAGAGGCTAAACCCTAGAAGCTAGCCTATGGTATGATTGTTGTTGTCCTACGGACTAAACCCTCCAGTTTATATAGACACTTGAGGGGGATAGGATTACACAGAGTCGGTTACAAAGGAGGAGATCTACATATCTGTATTGCCAAGCTTTCTTTCCATGCCAAGGAGAGTCCCATCCGGACACGGGACGAAGTATTAAATCTTGTATCTTCATAGTACAACAGTCCGGCCAAAGGATATAGTCCGGCTGTCCGAGGACCCCCTAATCCAGGACTCCCTCAGTCGGACTCACATAGGTGTGTTCCTCCAAAGAATTCTCTATAGGTTAGCATCTTGCTTATGCTTTGGAACACATTAATACAAAAGTTAGCCTGCTTACAGAATTGAGAGTATTATGCATCTCCAATGGAGTGGGTTAATTAAGGATACTCTCCTTAGTTGACCGCTGGATTGTTTCCCAGGTCCTAATTCACGGGATCTCATATCTCATAGGTTGGGTTACCCCCATGGCAACTTACGTGGGTCTCATACCCATCTCCCTCGATGCATTTTCTATCACAATCTGTGATAGCCCTTTCGTAAAAGGGTCTGCCAGGTTTTTAGCAGTCTGGATATAATCCAATGCTATCACTCCGGAGTTTCTTGATTTTTTGAGAGATTTCAATCTTCTTCTTATGTGCTTAGTGGATTCCATATTTTCCTTTGAACTCTTAGCCTTGGCAACCATAGTTTGATTGTCACAGTTCATAAGGACAGCTGGGATGGTTTATCAACCACTGGCAAATCCATCAAATGCTCTTGAAGCCATTCTACGTCGACGCATGATGTGTCTAATGCTGTGAGTTCTGCATCCATAGCCGATCTCGTTAAGATCGTCTGCTTGCAAGACTTCCAGGAAACAGCACCACCACCAAGTGTGAAGACATATCCACTTGTGGCTTTCATCTCATCAGCATCAGATATCCAATTAGAATCACTATACCCCTCAATTACCGTCGGGTACCCAGAATAGTGAATCCTGTAGTTCACAGTACCTTACAAATAGCGCATCACTTGCTCAACAACATGCCAATGCACATCTCCCGGATTGGAAACAAACCGGCTCAGTTTGCACACAACAAATGAGATATCAGGATGAGTAGCACAAGCTGTTGGGGAATGTTGCATGAAAACAAAAACAAAATCCCACGACCATGCAAGATCTATCAAGGATATGCATAGGAACGAGAGGGGAGAGTGTGTCTAAGTACCCTCGTAGACTGTAAGCGGAAGCGTTTCACAACGCGGTTGATGTAGTCAAACTTTCTTCGTGATCCAACCGACCGAGTACCGAACATACGACACCTCCGCGTTCAGCACACGTTCAACTCGATGATGTCCGCGCCTTCTTGATCCAGCAAGAAGGCAAGGTAGTGGATGAGTTTCGACAACATGATGGCATGGTGACGGTGAAGTTATCTCCGCAGGGCTCCGCCCAAGCACTACGAAAATAAGATCGGGAGTGTAAATGGTGGAGAGGGGCGCCGCGCACGGCTAGGCAATTGTCTTTTATGTGCTAGGCGCCCCCCTCCCACATATATATAGGTGGGAGGAAGGGAGGAGCAGCCAAGGGGGGCACCCAAGTAGGGGGAATCCTACTTGGGGTCTCTCCCAAGCTGCACCCCCTTTCCTTATTTGGAGCGCGGGGAAAGGCAGGGGAGGGTGGCGCCCCCCTTTCCTTTCTCCCATGAGAGGGAAAGGCATGAGGGGCTAGCCCTCCCCCTTTTCCTTCCCTAGGGCTGGACAACCAAGGGAAGGGACGCACCAGGCCCCTTGTGGGCTGGTCTGTTCCCTCCTTTGGCCCATAAGGCCCATAACTTGCCGGGGCGGTGCCCGGAACCCCTTCCGCCGACCCGATTACTTCCCGGTACATCCTGAAACATTTCCAGTGTCCAAATACCATCGTCCTATATGTAGATATTTACCTCTCGACCATTTCGAGACTCCTCGTCATGTCCGTGATCTCATCCGGGACTCCGAACAACATTCGATCACCAAAACATATAACTCATATAACACTATATCGTCAATGAACGTTAAGCGTGCGGACCCTACGGGTTCGAGAACTATGTAGACATGACCGCGACACCTCTCCGGTCAATAACCAATAGCGGAATCTGTATGGCCTTATTGGCTCCTACATATTCTATGAAGATCTTTATCGGTCGAACCGTTATGACAACATACGTAATTCCCTTTGTCAATCGGTATGTTACTTGCCCGAGATTCAATCGTCGGTATCTTCATACCTAGTTCAATCTCGTTACCGGCAAGTCTCTTTACTCGTTCTGTAATACTTCACATTGTGAACAACTCCTTAGTCATTTTCTTGCAAGCCTATGATGTGTATTACCGAGAGGGCCCAGAGACACCTCTCCGATACTTGGAGTGACAAATCCTAATCTCGATCTATGCCAACTCAACAAACACCTTTGGAGATACCTTTAGAGCATCTTTATGATCACCCAGTTCCGTTGTGACGTTTGATAGCACACAAGGTATTCCTCTGGTATCCGGGAGTTGCATAATCTCATAGTCGAAGGAATATGTATTTGACATGAAGAAAGCAATATCAATAAACTGAATGATCATTATGCTAAGCTAACGGGTGGGTCTTGTCCATCACATCATTCTCCTAATATGTGATCCTGTTATCACGTGACAACACATGTTTATGGTTAGGAAACCTTAACCATATTTGATCAATGAGCTAGTCTAGTAGAGGCATACTAGGGACACAATATTTGTTTATGTATTCACACATGTATTTAAGTTTCCGATCAATACAATTCTAGCATGAATAATAAACCTTTATCATGAATAAGGAAATATAAAATAACAACTTTATTATTGCCTCTAGGGCATATTTCCTTCACAACCTAGGTACATCAGTGAACCAACCACTTGAGAATATCTCAACTGATCTATAGCCGTGCCTTCGAACTTTCTAATCCACACGCTATTATCATATGGTGTTGCAAAAGGTTTGCAGTCCTAATATCCAAAACGGCTCAAAATCTTCTCAACATAGTGGGATTGCAAAAGTGTAATTCCACCCTCAGTGTCTCTCGGTAGCTTGATGTTCAAGATAACATCAGCCACTCCCACGTCCTTCATCTCAAAGTTGTGAGATAGAAAAGCCTTGACCTCCTCAATGACTTCGAGGTGGGTCCCAAATATTAGTATGTCATCGACATACAGACACAGTATTACTCCTTCGCCTCCACCATAGCGCTAGTATACACATTTGTCAGCTTCATTAACAACAAAGCCAACAGATGTCAAAGTGTTATTAAACTTCTCATGCCATTGCTTAGGTGCTTGTTTCAGGCCATACAAAGATTTCACTAGCTTACACACCTTTCTTTCCTGACCATTTACCACAAAGCCATCTAGCTGTTGCATGTAAATTTCCTCGTCTAGCTCCCCATTAAGGAAAGTCGTCTTAACGTCCATCTGATGAACGAGAAAACCATGCGAGGCAGACAAAGCGAGTAACACGAATGGTTGTCAGTCTAGCCACAGGTGAGTAAGTATCGAAGAAATCCTCTTCTTCTTTCTGGGTATAACCCTTGGCCACAAGCCTAGCCTTGTACTTCTCAATAGTACCATCGGGCCTAAGCTTCCTTTTGAACACCCACTTACGTCCCGATGGTTGGAAACCATAAGGACGATCAGTGATCTCCCATGTCCCGTTAGCCAAGATGGTATCCATCTCGCTACGGACCGCATCCTTCCAGTAGTCAGCATCTGGAGATGCATAAGCTTCTGAAATGGAACTGGTAGTGTTGTCATCCACGAGGTACACGAGGAAATCATCACCAAAAGACTTTGTAGTCCTCTGTCTCTTGCTCCTAATAGGAGCTTCCTCGTCATCCTCCGATGAACTTTCATCACTTTTGTGTTCATAATATTCCATCGGAATGGCAGGTTCAGGAGTCTCATCGGATTCCAGTCTAGAAGTGCTTTGCATATCTCCCATGGGGAAAATATCCTCAAAGAATGTAGCATCCTTAGTCTCTATAATTGTACCGAACTTCTGGTCAGGTACCTCAGATTTCACTACTAGAAATCTATAGCCAACGCTATTCTTAGCGTAGCCCAAATTAACGTAGTCCATGGTTTTTGGACCAAGCTTACGCTTTTTGGGGATCGGCACATTGACTTTCGCCAAATAGCCCCAAGCGCATAAGTAAGAGAGTGTAGTTCTTTTCTTTTCCCATTGCTCATAGGGAGTAGTCACATTATCGTTCACTGGAACTTTATTCAGGACATGACATGATGTCAATACAGCCTCCCCCACCATGCCTTGGATAAATGTAGCGATCCAACCTGAGACGGTCAAATCTCTGTGTATAAGTGTCATCCCTGGATCGGTAATGCTGACACACGCATTACTTGAAGGATTTATAATAGAGTTCAATCACACACTTATTACATCGAGTGTCTCAAAAGAGAACTTATTACAATAAACATGGCTTAAGGCCATCTAAATAAGATAACAGCGGAAGGCTTGGAAGATAAAGTGAGTCCATCAACTCCAACTGCATAGCTGAGTGCATGACAACGACCTAGCGCACCTTACTCTTCGTCTGAAAAGTTTGCAACATGATATGTTGCAGCCTGGAAACGGGTCAGCACATGGAATATGCTGGCAAGATAGCACGATAGAGCAATGAACAAGTAAAAGCTATCACTACATGCATATGAGGCTGGTGGAGGCTCTATGGTTATAAGGTTTTGCGAAAAGCCAATTTTTCCCTACATCAAAGGATTATATTTTGTTTAACTATCATGGTGGTTGAGACATTGATAAGGTAAATCCCCATCTCAATCCCAATTAAAAAGTAATTAACAACCCAACAAAATTAATTTAGAGTGATGAGATCAACATGATAATCTAAGAACCAGATACTCAAGATGTCCATAACTAGGGACACAGCTAACCATGATTAGTTTTTACACTCTGCAGAGGCTTGCACACTTTTCCCCACAAGACTCGATCTCCTCCGTTGGATTTCTCGCACTACATGGTGTTTGAGAAACGGATGACCGAGACTGAGTCTTTCAGAAGCATTAACTCTAACCCTGTGTAGACAGTGCCAACCTACATCCTCTACATCTGCTAGCCTACCACTGGAAGAGGTCATGCAACATACTCAACTATGCTAGAGCCCATAATAGCTTGTGGCTGCACACGGAAGTTTCTAGCATGAATAATCTTATGATCCCTTTGAGCCTGGGTGGCGAACCAAATGGACAACACTGGTATATCCCCAGGTGCCCGCAACCAATACACCCAGATGCGTGTTTAAGTAGCCACCTTAAGTTGACCATTGATTAAAAATCTCACATCTGTCATGGAATACAATCAAACCCAATCCACTTCTACGAGCATAGCATGGCAATATAAGCATAACATAGAAGTAACTCCCAAGGGTTTGATAATAAAACAGGTAATAGGTATTAACTACTCCCCAATACCCACAAGTTAATCACATCCTAAATCATGCAGTGATTGAGGGTTGTAACTAATGCATAAAAACTGGGCATGAAAAGAGTATGATCAATGCGTTACTTGCCTTGCTGACGATCTGCAAACCCTAGAGACTCGTAGTAGCACGCTTCGCACTCTGGGAATTCTATCGCAACAAACAATAGCATACATAAGAAATCAAGCATAGATGCAAGGGTAAAACTCAAATAAGAATATAAAATCTGAAAGTTCAACTGAAGAGATTCGATCTGCAAAAAGAATCAATCGAATCAGAGCCGCGGAACTGAAACTATGGTCAAAAGAACTTCGAAATCAAATCTGCTTGAAACTAAAATTTAAATTGTCAAAGCCTTGTTCAAGTTGATTAAACAGAAAGAGGGGCTCGAGAAGAAGATTTTGGTGTTGGTTTCACTGGATTTGGACAAACGGTTTCGAAACGGCGAGGGTTTGAAGATCAGGGGCTAATCTGCGATAAAAATAATTGCGGATGGGTCCCTGGCAGAAGAAGAAAATAAAAAGAAAAAAACTACGACACGAACGTTCGTTAACAGAGACGAATGGGCGAACGCGTTCATTAAAGACGAACTAACGAGCGGACGCTCGCTAAATAACGAAAACCGAAAAAAACCGAACCAATCTAAATAAAAAAACAAAGTAGGGTTTTAAAAACACCGGGGCGGCTTTTTACCTAAAACCGAAAAAACCGGGCGGCGAAAACCGGCGAGATATGGCGGGATTCCGATGGGCGGGCGACGTGCGGCGGCGGCTTGGCTGGCTCGGGCGAAGCAATGGCAGGTGGCAATGGTAGGCTGCGCCGCAATGACGTTGGGTGGTGGTGAGGCGGTGTGGGGGGGGTCGAGGGCGGCGACGGCTCGGGCTTTAAAGGCCTGGGGGGCGTGGCGTGCGGGAGGGGCAGCTGCTCCGGTGGCTCGGGGTCGGACTCCCCGAGTCCGTCGCAAACACGAGGACGGTAGGCGGAGGCGGTGATGGGCCAGCTGGGCTTCGGCCCAGCTCGGTCCGGAACTTTTTTTCTTTTTTTTTTAAATAAAATTCCGCCGAGAAAAATCCTAATAAAATAAAATAAAAAATCTAAAAATTCCAAAAACAATTTTCACCGTCTAAATGAAATATTAGAACAAATTGAACATTTTCTTGGCCTAAAATTGCAATTTTGAAAAATGCATACTTTTTCTAATTGAAATAAAATAGCAATAAAATTATTTATTTGATTTTAAAAATTTCCCCAATATTTCATTTTTTGGAGAAGTCATATTATCTCCTCTCATATATTTTAATATGAAATATTTCGAGAGAAAAATAATTAAAACCAAAATGATCCTCTTTTCAATATTCGAGAAAATTCAAATATGAAAATAATTATGTCCCCAACTCTCTCCATGGGTCCTTGAGTTGCTTAGGATTTTTAGGATCACTACCAAAATGCAAATAAAATATGATATGCATATGATGACCTATGTATAACATTCCAAATTGAAAATTTGGGATGTTACAATAAACCTGATGTATCTAACATGGCGTTAACCAAATCTGTTAGAGTGCGATTTTTCCATTCGGCAACCCTGTTTGACTGGGGTGAATAGGGAGGCGTCTTCTCATGAATAATACCATGTTCCACACAAAATAAATCGAACTCACTAGAAAAGTACTATACACCACGATCAGACCGTACTCGTTTTATTTTTTTCTCAAGTTGGTTCTCACTTCAGCCTTATAGATTTTAAAGTAGTGTAGAGCCTCATCCTCTGTATTTAGCAGATACACATAACAGAATCTAGTAGAATCATCAATTAAAGTCATGAAGTATTTCTTTCCACCTTTAGTCAACACACAATTCATCTCACAGAGATCTGAATGTATGAGCTCTAGTGGTGTCAGGTGTCTCTCCTTCGCAGGCTTGTGAGGCTTACGAGGTTGCTTTGCTTGCACACACGCATGTCACTTAGAGCCTTTGGCTAAAGTGAAACTCAGAATTAGATCCATCTTAGCTAGTCGCGTCATACAACCAAAATTTATGTGACAAAGACGTGAATGCCAAACCTCAGATTCATTCACATTAGAATGAATTTGGTTCACGACTTTATTATAGAAATCCTCTAGGGAAAGGCGGAACAAACCACCACAATCGTATCCTTTTCCAACAAATAGTCCACACCGAGATATGACTACTTTGTTGGAATCAAATACTAACTTAAGCCCTTCTTTACATAGAAGGGATCCACTAACGAGATTCTTCTTGATGGCAGGGACATGCTGCACGTTCTTTAGTTGCACGATATTTCCCAAAGTAAACTTTAGATCTACCGTGCCAACACCATGAACAGAAGCATGCGAGCCATTCCCCATGAGGACGGAACAATCTTGTGCAACCTGGTAAGAAGAAAACAAAGATACATCAGCACACACATGAATATTGGCCCCAGTGTCAACCCACCAATCGGTGGACTGACAAATTGAAAGTACGCTAAACAGATTACCATACCCAGATGCCCCGTCATTGTTGCTCAGAGTGACATTTACAGACTTGGAGTCCTATCCTGGCTTCTTGTACTTGTTTGGGAACTTGTTTGCCCAGTGTTCATCTGAACCACAAGTAAAGCATCCATCTCTCTTTTTGTACTTCTTCTTACCCTTCTTCTTAAAGGTAGTACTCTGCTGGACAGAGTTCTTTCCCTTGAACTTGTGGAAATTCTTCTGCACCACATTGGCGCTAGAAGAACCCTTGATACGTCCATTTTGCATCATGCTTTTATATCGATATTTATTGCATTATGGGCTGTTATTACACATTATGTCACAATACTTATGCCTATTCTCTCTTATTTTACAAGGTTTACATAAGGAGGGAGAATGTTGGCAGCTGGAATTCTGGGTTGGAAAAGGAGCAAATATTAGAGACCTATTCCGCACAACTCCAAAAGTCCTGAAACTCCACGGAAGTTGTTTTTGGAAATAATGAAAAATACTGAGTGGAAGAAATACCAGAGGGGCCCCACACCCTGGCCACGAGGGTGGGGCGCGCCTACCCCTGGCGCACCCCGCCTCGGGGGCCCCTGTTGGCCCTCCGGTGCCCATCTTCTGCTATATGAAGTCTTTCGTCCGAAGAAAATCATAAGCAAGCTTTCGGGACGAGACTCCGCCGCCACGAGGTGGAACCTTGGCGGAACCAATCTAGGGCTCCGGTAGGGCTGTTCTGTCGGGGACACTTCCCTCCGGGAGGGGGAAATCATCGCCATCGTCATCACCAACGCTCCTCTCATCGGGAGGGGGCCAATCTCCATCAACATCTTCACCAGCACCATCTCCTCTCAAACCCTAGTTCATCTCTTGTATCCAATTCTTGTCTCTAAGTCCGGGATTGGTACCTGTAGGTTGCTAGTAGTGTTGATTACTCCTTGTAGTTGATGCTAGTTGGTTTATTTGGTGGAAGATCATATGTTCAGATCCTATATGCATATTAATACTCCTCTGATTATGAACATGAATATGCTTTGTGAGTAGTTACGTTTGTTCCTGAGGACATGGGAGAAGTCTTGCTATTAGTAGTCATGTGAATTTGGTATTCGTTCGATATTTTGATGAGATGTATGTTGTCTCTCCTCTAGTGGTGTTATGTGAACGTCGACTACATGACACTTCGCCATTATTTGGGCCTAGAGGAAGGCATTGGGAAGTAATAAGTAGATGATGGGTTGCTAGAGTGACTGAAGCTTAAACCCTAGTTTATGTGTTGCTTCGTAAGGGGCTGATTTGGATCCATATGTTTCATGCTATGGTTAGGTTTACCTTAATACTTGTTCTATAGTTGCGGATGCTTGCAATAGGAGTTAATCATAAGTGGGATGTTTGTCCAAGTAAGGGCAGCACCCAAGCACCGGTCCACCCACATATCAAATTATCAAAGTACCGAACGTTAATCATATGAACATGATGAAAACTAGCTTGACGATAATTCCCATGTGTCCTCGGTAGCGCTTTTCTTTATATAAGTTTTTGTTCAGGCTTGTCCTTTGCTACAAAAAGGATTGGGCCACCTTGCTGCACTTTATTTACTTTTGTTACTTGTTGCTCGTTACAAATTATCTTATCAAAAAACTATCTGTTACCTATAATTTCAGCGCTTGCAGAGAATACCTTGCTGAAAACCGCTTATCATTTCCTTCTGCTCCTCGTTGGGTTCCACACTCTTACTTATCGAAAGGACTACGATAGATCCTCCATACTTGTGGGTCATCAAGACTCTTTTCTGGCGCCGTTGCCGAGGAGTGAAGCGCCTTTGGTAGGTGGAATTTGGTAAGGAAAAATTTATATAGTGTGCTGAAATTTATTGTCACTTGTTACTATGGAAAGTAATCCTCTGAGGGGCTTGTTCGGGGTATCTTCACCCCGACCAATAGAGTAAAGAGTTGGTCCTCAACCTACTGAACCTACTGAAAATGAAAATGTCTACATTGAAATTCCTTCGGGTATGATAGAAAAACTGCTAGCTAATCCTTTTGCAGGAGATGGAACATTACATCCTGATGAGCACCTAATATATGTGGATGAAGTTTGTGGATTATTTAAGCTTGCAGGTATGCCCGATGATGTTATCAAGAAGAAGGTCTTCCCTTTATATTTGAAGGGAGATGCATTGACATGGTATAGGCTATGTGATGATATGGGATCATGGAACTACAAACGATTAAAATTGGAATTTCATCAGAAGTTTTATCCTATGCATCTTGTTCATCGTGATCGCAATTATATATATAATTTTTGGCCTCGCGAAGGAGAAAGCATCGCTCAAGCTTGGGTGAGGCTTAAGTCAATGTTATATTCATGCCCCAACCATGAGCTCTCAAGAGAAATGATTATTCAAAAAATTTATGCTCGGCTTTCTGATAACTATTGCACCATGCTCGATACTTCTTGTGCTGGCTCTTTTATGATGAAGACTATTGAATTCAAATGGGATTTATTGGAAAGAATTAAACTCAACTCTGAAGATTGGGACCTCGACGAAGGTAAGGAGTCAGGTATGACACCTAAGTTGGATTGTGTTAAATCTTTTATGGATACCGATGTTTTCCGTAAATTTAGCACTAAATATGGACTTGACTCTGAGATAGTAGCTTCTTTTTGTGAATCTTTTGCTACTCATGTCGATCTCCCTAAGGAGAAGTGGTTTAAATATCATCCTCCCATAAAGTAAAAGTAGCTGCACCTATTAAAGTTGAAGAAAAGACTATCACTTATAATGATCCTATTGTTCCTACTGCTTATGTTGAGAAACCACCTTTCCCTGTTAGAATAAAGGATCATGCTAAAGCTTCAACTATGGTCCGTAAAAGCAATATTAGAACTTATACACCTTCTGAGCAAGTTAAGTTGAAGCTAATATTGCTATTGTTAAAGATCTCTTGGCTGATAATATTGATGGGCATGTTATTTATTTCTGTGATGAGACTGCTAGAATTGCTAAACCTTGTGCTAAAGATAAACATAGACCTGTGGTAGGAGATCATTGTTATCATGGCTTGTGTGATATGGGTGCTAGTGCTAGTGCAATACCTATTGACTTATACAAGGAAATTATGCATGATATTGCACCTACTGAGTTAGAAGAAATTGATGTCACAATTAAACTTTCCAATAGAGATACTATATCACCAATTGGAATTGTTAGAGATGTTGAAGTCTTATGTGGGAAAACTAAATATCTGGCTGATTTTCTCGTTCTTGGTTCCCCAGAAGATAGCTTTTGTCCCATTATATTTGGTAGACCCTTCTTAAACACTGTTAATGCTAGGATAGACTGCGAAAAGGATGTTGTTACTATTGGTTTTGGTGATATGTCTCATGAGTTTAATTTTTCTAAATTTCGTAGACAACACCGTGAAGAGGAACTGCCTAGTAAAGATGAAATTATTAGTCTTGCTTCTATTGCCGTACCTCCTAGTGATCCTTTAGAACAATATTTGCTAGACCATGAAAATGATATGTTTATGAATGAAAAAAGGGAAATAGATGAAGTGTTCTTTAAACAAGGACCTATTCTGAAACACAACTTGCCTGTTGAAATCCTAGGGGATCCTCCTCCACCCAAGGGTGATCCCGTGTTTGAGCTTAATCCATTGCCTGATACTCTTAAATATGCTTATCTTGATGAATAGAAGATATACCCTATTATTATTAGTGCTAACCTTTCAGAGAAGGAGGAAGATAAATTATTGAAAACTCTGAAGAAGCACTGTGCTGCTATTGGATATACTCTTGATGATCTTAAGGGCATTAGTCCCACTCTATGCCAACACAAAATAAATTTGGAGAAAGACGCCAAACCAGTTATTGATCATCAACGACGGCTGAATCCTAAGATGAAAGAAGTGGTAAGAAAGGAAATCCTAAAGCTCCTTGAGGCAGGTATAATTTATCCTGTTGATGATAGTAAGTGGGTAAGTCCTGTCCATTGTGTCCCTAAGAAGGGAGGTATTACTGTCGTTCCTAATGATAAAGAAGAATTGATTCTGCAAAGAATTATTACAGGGTATAGGATGGTAATTGACTTCCGCAAATTAAATAAAGCTACTAAAAAGATCATTACCCCATTACCTTTTATTGATCAAATGCTAGAAAGATTATCCAAACATACACATTTTTGCTTTCTAGATGGTTATTCCGGTTTCTCTCAAATACCTGTGTCAGCTGATGATCAAGCTAAGACCACTTTTACTTGCCCTTTCGGTACTTTTGCTTATAGACGTATGCCTTTGGTTTATGTAATGCACCTGCTACCTTTCAAAGATGCATGATGGCTATATTCTCTGATTTTTGTTAAAAGATTTGTGAGGTTTACATGGACGATTTCTCCGTTTATGGATCCTCTTTTGATGATTGCTTGAGCAACCTTGATCGAGTTTTGCAGAGATGTGAAGAAAATAATCTTGTCTTGAATTGGGAGAAATGCCACTTTATGGTTAATGAAGGCATTGTCTTGGGGCATAAAATTTCTGAAAGAGTTACTGAAGTTGATAAAGCCAAGGTTGATGCTATTGAAAAGATGCCATGTCCCAAGGACATCAAAGGTATAAGAAGTTTCCTTGGTCACACCGGATTTTATAGGAGGTTCATTAAGGACTTCTCAAAAATTTCTCGGCCTCTGACTAATTTATTACAAAAAGATATACGATTTGTTTTTGATGAAGATTGTGCAGAAGCATTTGAAATACTTAAGAAAGCATTAATTTCTGCACCTATTGTTCAGCCACCTGATTGGAATTTACCCTTTGAAATCATGTGTGATGCTAGTGATTATGCTGTAGGTGCTATTCTAGGGCAAAGAGTTGATAATAAATTAAATGTTATTCAGTATGCTAGTAAAACTCTAGACAATGCCCGGAGAAATTATGCTACTACTGAAAAAGAATTCTTAGTAGTTGTATTTGCTTGTGATAAGTTCAGACCTTACATTGTTGATTCGAAAGTAAATATTCACACTAATCACGCTGCTATTAAATATCTTATGGAAAAGAAAGATGCTAAACCTAGACTTATTAGATGGGTCTAAGGGAGTCTTGGATTAGGGGGTCCTCGGACAGCCGGACTATATCCTTTAGCCGGACTGTTGGACTATGAAGATATGAGATTGAAGACTTTGTCCCGTGTCCGGATGGGACTCCCCTTGGCGTGGAAGGCAAGCTTGGCAATACGGATATGTAGATCTCCTCCCTTGTAACCGACTCTGTGTAACCCTAGCCCCCTCCGGTGCCTATATAAACCAGAGGGTTTAGTCCGTAGGACAACAAAAATCATACCATAGGCTAGCTTCTAGGGTTTAGCCTCTACGATCTCGTGGTAGATCAACTCTTGTAATACTCATATCATCAAGATCAATCAAGCAGGAAGTAGGGTATTACCTCCATCGAGAGGGCCCGAACACAGGTAAACTTTGTGTCCCCGCCTCTGTTACCATCCGCCTTAGACGCACAGTTCGGGACCCCTACCCGAGATCCGCCGGTTTTGACACCGACATTGGTGCTTTCATTGAGAGTTCCACTGTGCCGTCACCACAAGGTTTGATGGCCCCTTCGATCATCGGCAACGATGCGATCCAAGGTGAGGTTTTCCTCCCCGGACAGATCTTCGTATTTGGCGGCTTCGCACTGCGGGCCAATTCGCTTGGCCATCTAGAGCAGATCGAGAGCTACGCCCCTGGCCATCAGGTCAGGTTTGGAAACTTGAACTATACTGCCGATATCCGCGGAGACTTGATCTTCGACGGATTCGAGCACATGTCAGTTGCGCCGCACAGTCACGACGAGCATGACTTAGCTCTGCCGCCGGACGATGTTCGGGAGATCATACCTGTGCCTACTCCGGCCCTAGATCCGAAGTCGATTGCGCCATCCGAGGACGGGTGGATGGACCCCGCCTCGGAGGCTGCACACTCAGTGGCAATAGAGCCGAATACTGACTTCACCTCCTATGTGACCTGTGTCGCCGGATCCCCAGATTCATCCCCGGCCACAGGCCCCGAACCGCCTGCGGCCATGCCTATCGAATCTGATTGGGCGCCGATCATGGAGTTCACCTCCGCGGATATCTTTCAGCACTCGCCTTTTGGCGATGTGCTAAATTCATTAAGGTCTCTCTCCTTGTCGGGAGAACCTTGGCCGAACTATGTCTGGCTAGAATGGGATGCGGACGACAAAGAAATTCGCTCCCCACCCACCCACTTAGTAGCCATTGTCTACTATTTAACCGACATGCTCGATTTCGGCTTCGAAGACATCGACGATATGGACGACGATGTAGGAGACGAACAGGAACCACCGCCCACAGGGCGCTGGACTGCCACCTCATCATATGATATTTACATGGTGGACACCCCCAAAGAAGGCGATGGCGATAAGACAACGGAGGATAATCCCTCCAAGCAGCAATCCAAGCACCGACGTTAGCAGCGCCGCTCTAAGTCCCGCCATAGCAGCGAAGACGATGATAATCCCCTCCAGCCAGATCTCGAGCGAGAGGATGAACAAGCTACCCCTCCAGAACATGTAGCAGACGGAGAATCATAGGATGACAATTACATACCTCTCTCTGAAGACGAAGTGAGCTTCGATGACGAAGAATTTATCGTGCCTGAGGATCCTGTCGAGCAGGAGCGCTTCAAGCGCCCGCTTATAGCCACAGCAAACAGCCTAAAGAAAAAGCAACAACAGCTTCGAGCTGATCAAGATCTTCTAGCTGATAAATGGACTAAAGTCCTGGTGGCCGAGGAATACGAACTCGAGCGCCCAACCAAGAGTTACCCAAAGCGCAGGTTGCTACCCCAACTCGAAGAGGAAGCATTGAAACCTACATCACCAGCGTATGATGCGGCTGATCAGCCACCTCATGGACGAGACTGAGGGGCATACCAGCCCGAAGTCCAGCCCGCACCCCGCCGCCATTCAAACAACAATACCAAGGCCCGAGGCAACACGCGGGACCTGCGAGATGTATTGGAAAACAAAGCAGGACATGCGAGATCGATCTACGGATCACGGGGGCGCGCCCCAACGCGGGACGATGACCGTCACGCCGGATATACTAAAAGCAAATCCGGCCGGGCCGAATACAGTAGACAAGACTTGTATCAACTGCGTCGTGATATAGCCCGGCACAGAGGTGCCGCACACCCCCTATGCTTCACTGATGAAGTAATGGATCAAGAATTCCCAGAGGGTTTTAAACCCGTAAACATTGAATCATATGATGGTACAACAGACCCCGCGGTATGGATCGAGGATTTCCTCCTCCACATCCACATGGCTCACGGTGATGATCTACATGCCATCAAGTACCTTCCACTAAAACTCAAAGGACCAGCTCGGCATTTGTCGTGGAATTGTCACGTCAGATGTCCTCTTGAAAGGACTTAGTCGTGGAGCCATCGCGACGGGTTAGCTTGAAGGGGTTAAACCGGACAAGGGACACGGGAGTTTTAATACTAGTTCGGCCCCTTCGATGAAGGTAAAAGCCTACATCTAGTTGTGATGGAATTGATTGGGTTTCGATGACCAGGGAGCAAATACGCTTTGCCTAAGTCTTGAATTGTTGTTGTCTGTCCTCAAACCACCGCTTGGTCGTCCCTTTATATACATAGGTTGACGCCCGGCCGGTCTACAGAGTCCCGAGGTTGGCTCATACAAGTGTCCGCCTCGGTCTCCCGTTTCCTATCTTACAACACAAGTTATACAATCATG
Source organism: Aegilops longissima (assembly GCA_021605205.1). NCBI lineage: Eukaryota > Viridiplantae > Streptophyta > Magnoliopsida > Poales > Poaceae > Aegilops > Aegilops longissima. Next base: position 82,500,419 of record CM038678.1, on the reverse strand, counting down.
GTGGTTTACTACCATGGGCCCTAATCCGCCTTTGGGCTCTGGGCCTCTAAGCTTCATTAGTAAAACACCATCTCCTGGGTCTTTATGGGCTTCAATGTAGTTGAGGGTGAACCAGCCCGTCCTAGGCGGTTTACCCTTAGTAGTTTTATCCCCAACATTAGGCCCCAGGTTGATTTGAACCAGTTCATATCAATCTCCAATTTTTAGAAAAATCCTGTAAACATCTTCTCACATTCCTCGTAAACCGCCACGATGTCTTCTCCTGTAAACTTTTGTTAAACCGCCATGATGTCATCCTATGGATACAACAATGGCTTGTCACGACGTCATCTCTGTATAAAAAGATTAAAAAGATTCCTTTAATGAATTGCTCCCGAAGATCGAGGCGACAGTTGTGCCCCCTTTTGCCGCTTCAGGCCCCCCGATTCTCGCGCCTGCGGCTTATCCCCTTTCCTTTATAAATAAGACCGGGGGTCCTTCCATTTTTCCCCTTGCCTCTTCGCATTGTCTTCTTCCTCGCGACCCCGAAGCACTCAAGCATCACCACCGCCGTCGACCCTGCACCGACTAGGCCGCTGCATCATCCTGTTTGTACCAGAGATCTGCGATACTCCTCCGCCGCTGCGTGGCCCTGGTAAATATTCCCTTCCTTCACTTATTAAATCTACATTAGGGTTTTGAAGTTTCTTCAGTGTTCATCGGTGTTCATCAACGCTCATCTGCTTTTCCTTTAGCATCTCACTGAATCTAGCTAAGCCTGATAGTTTCCTTTTGTGGCTGAATCTGTAGTTTTAATCTACCGTACTACAGCATCTTGCTGTTCCTGGATAGATCCTTATCTGAACCTTCTCTGTTCCGCTTGACGCCACTGAAGGGCTCAGAAAAATTTCTTTATGGAACCACGGTAGATCCAAAATTATATCACCATCTTGTGAAACTTGTTTCTGCAACACTTAATAGATTTCAGATCTGCTTCTTCCGTTAAAGGGCAGTTTAACCTTTAGTAGTTGATAATCCACCATACACCATTAGCCCTCACTTAAATCTCCATCTTGACTTGAATAGCAATTTCCGGTTTACCTCACATGTACGCTTTGATCAAATTCCCGGTTTAACACCGATGAGTGCACATGAACCGTCAATCGTAAACCGGCCTTCATTTCTCCCTTACAGTTTTGCTTTTCAAGATGACCAAGCAATTTTCTGCTTGCAACTGGGTTCCATCCAGGATCACAGAAACGCAAATCAACGGATTCGTTGTAACAGGCGCTTTAGCTCCAAAAAATGTCCTTCATGGCGAGTTCTCGCCCCGAGTGCCCTCCCCGAGCCTCAAGATGGAGAAGTGATCGTGTTCATGCAACATCTATCCCAGGGATTCAGCCCTCCCGGATCAAAGTTTTTCCGGGATGTACTTGCCAGCTTCCAACTCCATCCTGAGGATATTGGACCAAATTCTGTATCCAACATATGCAGCCTCCAAGTGTTCTGTGAGGTTTACCTGCAAGAAGAACCAACTGTTGACCTCTTCCGGGATTTCTTCCACTTAAACCACCGAACTGAGTTCTCTGACGGCCCCAATACTGAACTTGGTGGTGTGTCGATTCAAAAAAGGAAAGAAGTTGATTTTCCTCATGCCAAACTTCACAGCCATCCTAAAGACTGGAACCAAACATGGTTTTATTGTCAGAACACTGCCCCTGCTGGAGAAAATCCTTTGCCGGGCTACCGCGCTCACCGGCTTAGCAATGGCCACCCTTTACCTCAACGATTAACTGCCAAAGAACGACAAGCTTATGCACCTCAACTCGCCAAGCTCCGGGCTCTCCTCGCCAATGATTTGACTGGTGTTGATCTCGTCCGCTGTTGGGTTTCGTGGTGTGTCCTACCTTTAAGCCGCCGCCCCTAATTGATGTATGAATATACTGGCAACGCCAAGGATCCTCAACGGTTTAATGAAATAGAACTGACTGATGATGAAGTCACTGAAAGTGTGAAGAAGATGCTTGACGAACCGATCACCACATGCACCCAAATTGGTTTGCGCCCTTTTTATGCCTCCAACAAACCGCCAGCGGCAAAAACTTTAACCTTGTACTTTTTTGATCCGTCTCCGCTTTAATACTGATATAACAATCCTTTGTTTAATTTTTCAGGCCAATAGCTCCTTTCGGAAAAGGAAAACTCAAGATAAACCGGCCAGGGCTACCCGTGTCAAGAGCAAAGTCACCAAGAGAACAGCCAAGAAGAAAACCGCCGAGTCTTCTGATCCGCCAGAAGATATTGATGAATCGGATCAAGAGGTAGAACTTGACTCCCTTGGTTCCTTTTTCATACACCTTATTGACAATGACTATTCCCAGGATGATGCGGAGGCCAGCCATGCGGACCATGTTGAGGTAATCTCTCTTTCTTCCGATTCAGATCTTGTGCCGGTTCCAAGATTTCGCCGTGCAGTTCGAAAAGTGAAATACTCTCACCCTCTTGCTTATTTGGATCCAAAACTTTCTTTGAAGACGCAGCAACCTGAAGGGCGTCGCACAACTCGATACAGTGGCCAGCAAGTCACCTCTTCTGGCTTACCGGATACACCAACCCGGAAGCATCGTCCAGAGGTTGCTTGTTCTCCCGTAAAACTTTATCCTTTGAAGGGTTTCTTACGATACCCTCTTAATCCGTCTGATTCGAATTACCAGGTGTCTTCCAATTCATTTGGCGGTTCATCAACCACTCAGCTGCCTCCCCTTAAAACCGTCCCTGGGTAAGTGCACTGCCCTTCATCTTTTTCCTTCATAATTCGGTTTACCGTGCTAATCTTTGTTTTGATATCAGTGCCAAAGCCCGTATGAGCAAGAAGGCTAAAACCAATGCCCCTACTGGTGAAGTTGAACCGGAGAAGGCTCCTGAGGGTACCGGTAGAAATATTGATGTTATAGATGATTCTGCCCCACAAGGTGATAACACTGAAACTAATCCGCTAGAAGCTGACCCGGCTACTTATATTGATCCATCAAGCCCTCATGCTACTCTTTCGAGCCCGGCTGCTGATCCGCCGAGCCCAGCTGCTAATCCGCCAAGTCCAGCCAGGGATGCCGTCAATCCGCCAAGTCCACCAAGGGGTGATAATGATGATGTTATTATTACTGGCATGGGTCACACTAGCCCTGGTAATCCGTTTGTCTTGTCAAAACATACTGCCAAGGAGGAATTCACTGCTATGGGCAAGGGGAAAGGGAAGACTGAATTATCCAACTTCATCAACCTTAGTACCGAGGATCTTCATTCCGGATTTTTAAACCGCCTTTACACCAGCCGTGACTTTGAAGCCGGTTTGGTGAACCTGATGAAGGAACGTTATGAGGTAATCTTCAAGAAAGCCTTGAAATTTACTTTATTCTGTATATCTCTTCCATTGTAGCCCCCAATGGCCAGGTTATTTCTTGAAGATAAGCCGGGACTTTGATATAAAGAACACTTCAACTGAGTAGCCCCCAAGGACCGGTTTGTCTTTGGAAGACAAACCGGGACTGACTGTCCTTGTTATTTGCCTTTACTTATAACTGATCAATTGTGCATTAGCCCCCAAGTGCCAAGTTTAATACCTAGATTGAGCCTTGGGACTTGAAAATACCCACTTTAAAAAGCAATCCACATTAGCCCCCAAGTGTCGAGTGCATAACTTGTTATGTGCTTGGGACTTTAACAACTTCATCTTCTGACTTTTGCAGACTGATAAAAATATCAAAGAATCTCAAATCGCCGATCTTCAAGAAAACATCAAGTCCCAGCAAGAAGAGACCTCTAAAGCCAAAGAGGAGCTAAAGGGTGTTTTGACATCCATGGAGCAATTGAAGGATGGGTTAAAAAATGTACGCACCAACTGGGAAAACGAGAAAGATGCTTTGTTGAAGCGGGCTGAAGATGCCAAAGCAGCTCTTAAGCCGGTGGAGGAAGAGCTGACAGGGCTGAAACATCAAGTGAATGCTATGACTTCTGCAATCTTTGGTAAGTACTTTGTCATAGCCGGTTCGAAAATATCTTTGACTCTGGCGGTTTAACATTGAATTCGTAACCTGACGTAGGTAATCGCATTGCTCAGCTGGGCACAGATATGCGGATGAAACTGAATGCAGCATACACTTTGATTGAGGAATTATAAACTGGTGCCCAACGGGTTATCTGTGCAGTCTCATACAACAAACTGGCACCAATATTGATCAAAGACACACTAATCAAATTATCCATGACGCCGGCGCAGATAGAAGAGGTGAAGCGATCGCTACTGTGGTCTGGCGCCATCGCACCGACTCGGGCCAAAGCATGGATATCTGATTTGGATCCAGTTGATATTGCCAAGGGATTTCCGGATGAACAAACAGACGGGTCAGCATTTGACAATGAAGCCCTCAAAGTCATTACAAAGGAGATGCGTCCACTGGCAAGTCAATTGGCGGAAGAGGCTAATTTGACTGTTCATCGGTCCTTCTATGATGCCAACAACAAACGGATTGACACTACTGTGAGGGAAGTGCAAAATCTTATCCCGCCAATCCGTAAGCACACTTACGCTCCTGACTTTGATCCGTCCGAACTTATAAATGAAGCAGCTGTCTTTCAAGCTTTAACCCGGATTGATTGGACCACCGTTGACTTCTAGCCACTGGATGGGGAGGAGGCTGAAGAGACACCAGAAGATCCATCAATCTCTCATCAATCCGGCAATGAATCGTAATTCGGCAACTGAGTTGATAGGCACAGATTGTGTTCTGTGTAAAAACAATTGCTTATTTTGGGCCTTAAAGCGCCTTGTAATAGGCTAGTTGAAATACTGTGATCTGCTGCCATTGTGCACTGGGATATAACTGTTTGATCCGCCATGATAATTTCAGTACTGGCTTATATACCTTCATAATATTATGCAATCCCTGTGTCTGCATAAAAAAGATCTGCCCGTGCGGTTTACCGCCGGACGGGTCACAATGCCCCATACAAAGCCTGGTTAGTGACCAAAGCTGAATCAAAAATATGAAATAAATCATACCTGTGATATTAAATCACTTAGTTGGTTTACCAACTTGTATTTGTAGTAAGGGCGAAAAACCCAAATCTGAAGCATTGATAATTGCCACCATGCAGTGCTGGTGTAAACTTTTAAACCATACCGTGTTGTGAACAACACCATTTGATTACACTGGTAATATGTAATCAAAGCCAGTCCGGGTTGTGAAACACCGGTTTGATAAGAAATATGGTCTGACAACTTATAGTTGAAAGCCAAGCCGGGTTAACAGACACCGGGTTAACATTAATATGATCTGGCAACTTGTAGTTGTAAGCCAAGCCGGGTTAACAAACACCGGGCGAATATGATATTACCAAAGAACAAAAACTTGGCAAAAAGCAAACAAAAACCGTGTAGTCGTGGCTTTTCAAGGGCTGCCAGGCCCAAATTCGAGGCTTTTCATGGGCTGCCAGGCCGCTGAGTTAAACCATTTTACAAAGCCTTTTAAGATGGGCCTCCAACTAACCAATCGTCTATTTAACTTTGACAAGTTCAGGGTCTCAATGAGAGTAACTATCAAACGTTCGGCGGGTCATGCCAGGATTACCTGGATAGGAGTGGCTTACTTGATGAAGGCAGGTTAACCCGGGGTTTTAGGTGAATACACCAGGCTTCCAAGCCGTGGGTTGATGCCCGATTACAAGGGTCCTTTCAAGCTCTTTGTTACTTTACACAAAGAGCCCCCAAGTAACTTTGTGAGCTGTGCTCAATGGTGCCTATGTTTGAGTCGTGCTTTTAGCAATAGAACTCTCTTTGGCCCCTTGGGTGTAAAGCTCCCAAGCTGTTTTGTGGCATAATAGCCGGTTTAATAGGTAGTACTTTGCTTTGTCAGCTGAAGCCCCCATGTAAACAAAGATATTTGAAGAAAACGGCAGAGACCCTGCTTATAGCAAGGATGCCGGTTTATTATATTGATCATAATATATACATTATTGAAATATGTACATAAGAAAAGCCTATGGCTTCAAGTGTAGTAAGGCCGAAGGAGAGCTATGTTCCATGACCGCCGGGTCTCCTCCTCAGAACTGCGTGAGTCTTCTCGAACGTCAATGAGGTAGTATGATCCGTTGTGTAGATTTTTGCTGACCACAAAGGGTCCTTCCCAAGGTGGGGAGAACTTGTGCATATCGGTCTGATCCTGGAGAGCCGGAGCACTAAGTCGCCTTCTTGAAAGGTTCTTGTCTTAACCCGGCGGCTGTGATAACGCCGCAGGTCTTGTTGATAAATCGCCGACCGAGCCAAAGCCATGTACCGTTTCTCATCTAACAGGTCCAGCGCCTCTTGGCGTGCTTGCTCATTGTCCGCTTCAACATAATTGGCAACCCGGGGCAAGTCATGACGAATGTCACTTGGGAGGACGGCATCAGCCCCGTAAACCATGAAGAAAGGTGTATAACCCGTAGATCGGTTCGGAGTGGTGTTTATACTCCATAACACAGATGGTAATTCTTCCACCCAACAACCCGGCGTCCGCTTCAAAGGAACCATAAGACGGGGCTTGATACCCTTCAGGATGTCTTGATTCGCCCTCTCAGCTTGAGCATTGGACTGGGGATGAGCCACGGACGCTACATCAAGCCGGATGTGCTCTCGTTGACAAAACTCCTCCATCTCGCCTTTAGAAAGGTTCGTGCCACTATCTGTGATGATGCTGTGTGGAAAACCAAAACGGAAAACAATCTTTTTGAGAAATTGAACCGCCGTGGCTGCATCACACTTGCTGACGGGCTCCGCTTCAACCCATTTAGTGAACTTGTCAACCGCCACCAACAGGTGGGTCTTCTTATCCTTGGAGCGCTTAAAAGGTCCCACCATATCAAGCCCCCAAGTGGCAAACAACCAAGTGATAGGAATCATCCGTAGCTCTTGAGCCGGAACATGAGCTCGACGTGAAAACTTCTGACAAGCGTCACATCGCTTTACCAGATCCTCCGCATCAGCATGAGCTGTCAACCAATAGAACCCATGACGAAAAGCTTCAGCCACCAGGGATTTTGAACCGACATGATGACCACAATCCCCTTCATGGATTTCACGTAGAATCTCTTGTCCTTCCTCATGAGAAACACAACGTTGGAATACGCCTGAAACACTGCAACGGTGTAACTCACCATTGTGAATAATCATGGACTTGGACCGCCGGATTATCTGCCTGGCAAGGACCTCATCATCTGGTAACTTGCCCCGGTTCATATACGCCAAATATGGAACCATCCAATCCGGAGTGATATGTAAAGCGGCTACCAATTGGGCCTCCGGATCAGGAACAGCTAAATCCTCCTCCATTGGCAACTTAACAGACGGGTTATGCAAGATATCCAAAAAGGTATTGGGTGGTACTGGTTTATGTTGAGATCCCAGCCGGCTTAAAGCATCTGCTGCTTCGTTTTTGCGCCGGTCAATGTGCTCAACCTGATAACCCTTAAAGTGACCTGCCACAATATCCACCTCGCGTCTATAAGCCGCCATGAGTGGATCCTTAGAATCCCAAGTACCAGAAACTTGCTGAGCCACCAGATCAGAATCTCCAAAACATTGAACCCGGCTTAAGTTCATTTCCTTAGCCACATGGAGACCGTGGAGTAAGGCTTCGTACTCTGCTGCATTGTTAGTACAAGGAAACATTAAGCGGAGAACATAACAAATTTTATCACCTCGAGGGGAAGTAAGGACAACTCCAGCCCCCGAGCCTTCCAATTGCCTGGACCCATCACAGTGAATATTCCAGTATGTATTGTCCGGTTTGTCCTCTGGTGCCTGTAACTCGGTCCAATCATTGATGAAGTCAACAAGCGCCTGCGATTTGATGGCCGTTCGAGGCATATACTTCAATCCATGTGGACCAAGCTCAATTGCCCACTTCGCAACCCGACCAGTTGCTTCTCTGTTCTGAATTATATCGCCCGAAGGAGCAAAACTAACCACTGTGATGGGATGGCCTTGAAAGTATTGCTTGAGCTTCCGACTTGCCATAAAAACGCCATGCACCAGCTTCTGCCAATGCGGATATCGTTGTTTTGACTCGATCAGCACTTCGCTGATATAGTAAACTGGCCGTTGAACCGGATATTCCTTCCCAGCCTCCTTACGCTCAACCACAATTACCACACTGACCGCACGGGCATTGGCAGCCACATACAATAACAAGGGCTCTTTATCAACCGGAGCAGCAAGGATCGGCGGTTCAGCCAGCTGCCGCTTCAACTCCTCAAATGCCGCATTAGCTGCATCACTCCAAACAAAATCATCTGTCTTCTTCAACATCTGATATAAAGGGATCGCCTTCTCTCCCAAACGGCTGATAAACCGGCTGAGGGCTGCAATTCGACCCGCCAGACGCTGGACATCATTGATGCATTTCGGTTTAGCCAAGGATGTGATCGCTTTGATCTTTTCCGGATTGGCCTCAATACCTCTGTTGGACACAAGAAAACCCAAGAGCTTGCCTGCCGGAACACCAAAAACGCATTTATCCGGATTGAGCATCATTTTGTAAACCCGAAGATTGTCAAACGTCTCCTTGAGGTCATTTATCTAGGTTTCCTTCTTCCTGGATTTTACCACAATGTCATCCACATAGGCATGAACATTACGCCCAATCTGCGTGTGAAGACAATTTTGCACACAACGCTGATAGGTTGCCTGGGCACTTTCGAGCCCAAGGGCATAGAAAAATAGCAGAAGGCTCCAAAGGGAGTGATGAAGGCTGTCTTCTCCTGGTCCTTAACTGCCATTTTAATCTGATGACAACCTGAATAAGCATCCAAGAAACTCAGGCGCTCACAACCCGCCGTCGCATCAATAATCTGATCAATACGCGGGAGAGTGAAAGGATCTGCCGGACAAGCTTTGTTCAAATCTGTGTAGTCCACACACATACGCCAAGTGCCATTTTTCTTAAGAACAAGCACCGGATTAGTCAACCACTCGGGATGAAATACTTCGACGATAAACCCAGCAGCCAACAGCAGGGCTACCTCTTCACCAATGGCCTTGCGTCTTTCCTCGTTAAAGCGGCGAAGAAATTGTTTGACCGGTTTAAACTTAGGATCAATATTGAGAGTGTGCTCAGCGAGTTCCCTCGGTACACCTGGCATGTCAGAAGGATTCCATGCAAAAATGTCCCGGTTCTCACGGATGAACTCGATGAGCGCGCTTTCCTATTTTGGATCCAGATTGGTGCTGATGCTAAACTGTTTGGATGAATCGCCAGGAACAAAGTCAACAAGTTTAGTCTCATCAGCCGGTTTGAACGTCAGGTTTGGGTCATACTCAGTGGTGGGCTTCTTTAGAGGGGTCATGTCTGTCGGATCAACATTGTCTTTATAAAACTTCAGCTCCTCTGTAGCACAAACCGACTCAGCATAGGTCGCTTCACCTTCCTCACAATCCAAAGCGATCTTTCGTCTTCCGTGTACTGTGATAGTTCCCTTATGACCCGACATTTTGAGCTGTAAATAGATATAACAGGGACTTGCCATGAATTTTGCGTAAGCCGGCCGTCCAAACAGTGCGTGATATGGGCTCTGATTTTCACCACTTCAAAGGTCAATGTTTCAGATCTGGAATCATGCTCATCTCCAAACACAACCTCCAAAGCGATCTTGCCAACATGATATGCCGATTTACCTGGTACTACACCATCAAAAACAATGTTTGATGGTTTAAGGTTCTTGTCTGTCAACCCCATGCGGCGAAAAGTCTCATAGTACAGGATGTTGATACTGCTCCCTCCATCCATCAGAACTTTGGTAAACTTATAACCTCCCACCTGAGGTGCTACCACCAAAGCTAGTTGACCCGAATTATCAACCCGGGGCGGATGATCCTCTCTGCTCCACACAATGGGCTGCTCGGACCACCGCAAATAACGTGGTACTGCCGGTTCAATAGCATTAACTGCCCTCATGTGAAGCTTCTGATCGCGCTTGCACAGGCTAGTAGTGAACACATGATACTGCCCACCATTCAACTGCTTGGGGTGACTTTGATAACCTGACTGCTGCTGATTCCCTTGATTATTCTGTTGGCTATTACCACCTTGGTAGTTCCGGTGGCCCCGATTATTCGAAATCCAGAGTTTGAACCGCCACCACCATGAAAACACGGACTGAATCACCAACGGACCTCGATCATCTTGGTAGAGATCAGAGTTTTTGAACTCCTTCATAATGTAACAATCTTTCCAAAGATGTGTGGAAGGGGCCTCCTTGGTCCCATGCTTTGGGCAGGGCTGGTTTAACAGATGCTCCAGATTCATCCCTCCACCGCGCTGGGGCGGTTTACCTTTACGATTCTGCATATTGGTGTTAGCTACAAGATCTGAACTATCTGCTTTGCGCTTACCATTATTCCCATGGCCTCCTTGGTTGTGATGCTGTCCTTTTGCACCGCCGTTCTTCTTTCCCTTCTCCGGTTTCTCCTCATCAGACTCGGGATCCTTGGTATTATCAGAATCGGCATACTTGACCAAGGCTGCCATAAGTGTTCCCATGTCATTGCAGTGGCGCTTAATCCGTCCCAACTTCATCTTTAGTGACTTAAACTGGCAATTACGTCCAGCGTTATGATTGCTTGGCCAGCATTAAACCGGTCTGACGAATGCAAAACTTCTGAAACCCGGCACACCCAATGAGTTGTTGACTCGTTCTCCCCTTGAACACAGGCATCCAGATCCACAATGGACATAGGCTGTTTGCAGGTGTCTTTGAAATTGGCTATAAACCGGGCCTTCAACTGATCCCATGACTCAATGGAGTTGGCTGGTAGGTTTTTTAACCAAGTACGGGCTGTCCCTTCCAACATTATCGTGAAATACTTCGCATAGGCCGCTTCATCCACATCCAGCATCTCCATTGCCATCTCATAACTCTCGACCCACGCCTCAGGTGGCTGATCAGCGGTGTAATTAGGCACCTTACGTGGACCCTTGAAATCCTTGGGCGTCGCACATTACGAAGAGCGGAATGAGACCAAGCCTCCCGGGAGCTGAAAGCAAGCCCGTGCCTCGGTCTCATCGGCGCCGCTGGCTGAGCAGGCGGGTTGATAACGACCGCATGTTGTGCTGCCAAAGCGGCCTCCCTTCGTGCTCTGCCATTATCCACCACGTCTTGAGCATTTACCTCACCGTGCGCCGGATTGGGTCCCTGAGGGACATTACGGTGCCGCGCACTGCTAGACACTTCCGGTTCATCCATGTGCCTGCTATAGCTTTTGCTCGGACGGGGGGTCGAATGAATTCTATCTCGGCTATAGGAATAAGCCTGTTGCTGCACCATGACAGTTTGAAGAAGATCCCTAGCCCGCTGCGTCTCAATTGCCGCCAGTGAATCGCCCTCCATCGGAATAGCTGCCAGGCGAGAGGCTGCAGCAATCATGTTATCCAAACGGCTCGAAAACTGACCCGGTGGTGTTGACACATATTGCGGCGGGTTGTACGTTCGTCGAGGTGGTTCTATTATCCGCGGTTGATCCGGCGCTGCCCTAGGCGCGTCGGTCCGGTTTGCAGCTGCCGGATTACTCGTCCCAGCCCCCGGCGTATTAAAGAGATTCAATAGTTCAAAGATCGACTACATACGAGATCGGTACTTCCTTCGCATTACATCGGTTGATGCATTCTGATCCAACATGAGCCGGTAATTTTGTGCCTGTATCTGCTGTGACTGGGCATCCAAAGTGGCCCGTTCTTCAGCCATCCTAACATCCTCAGCTGCCAGGTCCTCCTTAGCCTATGCTATCTGGTCGTTCAGTTTCGCAACATCCGCATTGTGCTGATCCTGCATCTCCGGGGTAACTGCCGTGGTTAACAAGGCCGCCCAGGCATCCATCAAACCGGAGAGAACTTGAGCCGGTCGACGCACCGGGCCTCCTACCGTGGCCGCTGATCCAGAAGTCATTGCTGCTGTAGTTGAAGACTGCAAAGTGGGCTGTGTTCCGGCCATGTAAACAACAACCCGACTTGGCGGTTCAAGGAGGTCCGGAATACTGTTGCCATCGGAATATCCTTCGAACACACCATCATGAACTTGGTATAGGGACTCGGTTTCTCCGGTGGATGACTCGCCGTCGGAATAAACAGCCGTCTCGCCTTCAGACACCGATTCAGATACGATCCCATGGACACATCCTACGACCGCACGCTTCATGGTGGGCTTAACCCGGGCAGGACTCGCATGCTGAGCCGTCTCGACGAGGTCGGTGCAGATGTCCGGCTCAGGGCCTGGTTCGCCGATCTTGCCGATGAAGACATGAATTCCGCCAAAGGGGACCTGTCGGTGTCAAAACCGGCGGATCTCGGGTAGGGGGTCCCGAACTGTGCGTCTAGGCGGATGGTAACAGGAGACAAGGGACACGATGTTTACCCATGTTCGGGCCCTCTTGATGGAGGTAAAACCCACGTCTGCTTGATTGATATTGATATTGTGGATGTTTACAAGAGTGGATCTACCACGAGATCAAGGAGGCTAAACCCTAGAAGCTAGCCTATGGTATGATTGTAAGGGTTGTTGTTGTATATGTCTATCGACTAGCCTGGCCCCGGTTTATATAATGCACTAGAGGCCTAGGATAACAAGAGTCCTAGCCGAATACGCCGGTGGGGGAGAAGTCCTTGTCTTGATCGACAAGTCTTGTTGATTCTTCCTTGTATGCGGCAGCTGTCCGGACTAGCCCATGAGTATCTGACCATGGGGTCCTCGGCCCAATCAAGCGATCGGGAGACGACGCGTTGAGTACCCCCTAGTCCAGGACACCGTCAGTAGCCCCCTGAACCGGTCTTCAAGTTAGGGATGCTCCTCGATTCTTCCGAACTGTTCTTCATCTTCGGTTGCCGGTCTTGAAAACCGGTTCAACAAATCTTCTCATCTTCTGTCTTGAGGATCGCCGAAATGCATTCGACGAGTTTATACGTCGGGTATCCGAGGAGCCCCTTTAAGTTTCCGGCCTTTATCAATGCCTTTGTTATTTTTATGCCATACCTCGGGTTTGAAGTTGTTCCCGGGTGGCAAGGTCCTCTTGCGTCCGAGCTCCAACGCCGGACTGCATTCGAGGTATCTTTTGCATCCGAGCACCAATGCCGGACTGCTTCCCAGTTCTAACGCCGGACTATGTATCCGAGCTCCAACGCCGGACTATTTATCCGAGCTCCAACGCCGGACTGTGTATCCGAGCTCCAACGCCGGACTGTATCCAAGGTGTCATAAATCACCTTGGTTCAAAGAAGTTTGAAGGAGTTTAGCCGAGCTTAATGCCGGAAGTGCCCTCTATGGAGCCAGCCACTAGCGCCCGAGCTTTACGCCGGACTGCTTCTGAGGTGGTGCACCACCCCGAATGTGGGCTGAGTTTTGGTCAATATTTTTTATTGGTGCAATTTATTCTCTGACGAGATATATAGCCAGTAGCCCTCAAGGTGTGTATCGGTCTAAAACCCGAGATGCACATGAAGGATGACATAATACCGCTGATCCTCGAGTCACCGAGACTCGGGTTGATTTGCAAAATTCGGTCCGAGGATCAAGTCCTAACTCGCGAGAATACTTGGGACACAAAAGCGGCGTGCTCAGTCCTCAAGACTCAGGTTGGGTGCGGCCGCCAACCCGAGGATCAAAATCTTCTCGAGAGCAGTATTACACTTAAAATTTTCTGCATTGACGAGCAATGCAAGTAGCCCCCAGACAACGATCGGGTGGCAACACCAGATCGGGGATCGATGTGCCCCTTTAATAGTTGTAAATAATAAGCCCGAAGCCCAAGTAGCCCCAAGCCTTAATGCGGCACGGGTGGCGAATTAAGGATCGATATCCATAGTAAAATCACAAATTATGTGTAATGACTCAATGTATCCCAGTACTTTATGTCATTAATGCTCGGATCCGCATTGTACAAAACTTTGTTGACCGACCATCGGCTTCAACTTCCTCGGCCAATAGCCGAGGAGTGTTTGTCCTACTTTATAAAGCCTTTATGAGGGCAAAGATTTACGACAAACAAGGCAATCTGGCCATACGGTTTTATAAACAAAGGTACGCAGAGAGATATGTTATATTCTTGTTTTAATGAAGAAATGTCTTCCAAAGAAAATAGTCCCGCTATCGGTTCCTTTCTTTGGGTTGTCATGCTAAGCATGAACATGAAACTTCAGCTCCAATGTAAGAGCAAAATATTGAGGATTTAGTTTGGGAGGCCAGTTACTAGCCCCCGGTAGTGTTCGGCGACAGTCGAGGTCAAGCCGGAAACACTTCGGCCAATGTTATGAATGGCCCGTCGTTTAATATAGTCATCGGATCGCTGACCAGTTTACACCTATTGTGACAGTCAGTTTTGGCTTTCTCCATCGAGGTGCTTGACCATGCGAAAGCTGGAAGCGCAATCGCAATGGTTCTCCTTTGCACACCTAGCCGAACAAAGCGGAACGTAGGAGGCAAGCTGGGAGCGGGCAACCCAACTATTGACCAAAGACACAATTCAAACTGATGCATATATAGCAATATCCGACAATGTTTTGCGAATCTCAAAAGGTGTCGGCGTTGCCTGCGAGACTTGTGCTGAAAACACACAAATAGTTTAAAAGTGCCATGAGCTCGAAAAGCCAAAAACTTATTCAAAAGATTAATGTCGAACTAGATCAAGTGTTCGTGCCAATCCAAAATTGGACTTTAGAAAAAAAAGGTGCTTCTGTCGTGCTTTAACATGACACATCCTATCTCAAAACTTCAAGCGGGTCAGCCTACGGCTTCTTTGAGAGAGAAATTAGGCTCCCCGGCTAGTGACCGCACACTTGTGTCGAAGGAGTGATAAATAATAATAAAAACTTTGCAACGACTAAGAAGAAAAACACTTATCATAAAACGACTCATATAAATTTAAGAGCCCCCAAGTGACTTGGGTAAAAGTTGATAATGTAAGGTGACATGTAGAATGCCTTCTAGCCGGATTGTAGATCGTTTGTCATAGCGGACCTTTTCGCTTCAACCTCAGGACCCAATAGTCCGGAGTGTGTCCGAATACCTTCGTGGTTATATAAGAACCGTGGTATGCATGGAGACAAGGCGTAGGGGTCATTAGTGTTGTATCAGACAAGTGCCCAACTAGTTATGTTATATTACATGGGTAGTAAGAAACATCTTCCAGGGAGAATAGTTCCGTTAAGGGTTCCTTTATTTGGGATGCATGCCCTAAAGTGCATGTCAAAGCTGCTATGAAAGCAGAAAATCATCCGGGGCAGATGGGTAAATAATTAAAATCATCTTTTAGTTCACCGACCGAGTATTCCCTTAAGAATGCTAGCTTTCGGCTTCACCAGTCGAGGTACACATCCGGCTGACCGGCAATAACAATCGCAGAGGTGCTCCTTTACCACCTAGCCGAACAATCGGGAGCGTGGGGTAAGCACAGGAGCCAGCAACCCAGCTTGGCCAAAACTTAAGTCATATCGATGCATATAATGGTGAATAAAAGGTACATGCGGAAGTGTGACACATGTGTTGGGCATAAAGCCCGTATTAATAAGCTTCGTTAAAGAAGCCCCGAGGTATAATGAGCGGTGGTAGCGTCAAGTGTGTGAACAAAGTTTCGACAAGGAAAATTTTACAAGCAACTTTTTCCAAAAAGTATAATGCTTGGTCGAACCGAACACAAGTTAGAAATTTTAAAACTTTGAGCATGAAGGCAACTTAGCTGGTTAATGTGTTCGGTATTGACGATGCGGTCCGAGCTTGATGCGGGACAAGGTTCCATCCCCAAGCGGTCCCGAGGTGGCGAAGCAAAGAGCTCGGCCTTTGTGAAGTGGTGACATAGCACGGTCAATGCAGGACGGCAAAGTGATGCGAAGTCCACGGCATGGGGTAATGAAGTGTTGACGAAGCCCCGTCCGGCCGAGGTGACATCAAAGGATATAGTCCGGTGGATCATTTTCTGTGCACAAAAATAGTGCAAACCAGAGATAATAGTAATAAAAAAATCATTGCATAATAAATAATTTATGCAAAGTGAGTAATAAAAGAAATATGGCCTGGTGCGAAATCAATGTCGATGCAGGCGGCGTGATCTGGTAAAGGCATGGCAAGGCCTGAATTCACAGTCGGTTCGAGTTCGGACGGCGTTAGCGGACTATGTCTGAAACCGGCCGAACCATCATGCGACCATCGATAATGCGCCACCATTTGATAGACCTGTGTACATATGATGGACAAACCAGAGTAATAATTCATTGGGAAAAATTAACCCAAACAAGCAAAAAGAAATACTAGGATTAATAGCACCTGGTTTATTTGTTGTAGCAATCCGAAGGAAGGTGATTCCCGAAATTGGGAGTCGATCCGCGCACCCATTGCCTAGTCGGCTAGTGACGGCGAAGTGTCCGGAGTAGGTTGATGAAGAGATGGCGAAGCCCCTGGTCCAGCCGAGATGTCGAAGTAGGTCGGCGTGATGGACACCAGCTTGAAGAAGCAATAGTGCGGCCCTGCCGATGCAGGTCGTGACGTGGTCGATGTCGGCTTGATGAAGCGACCGTGCGGCGATGCGGTATGCCGCTCCGTGTAATCCGTGGGGCGGCGATGTTGGTGACGATTTATCGCCGCGATGCGGACTCTTGTTCGGCTTTCCGAGATGATGATCCGAAGAAGTTGAGCTCGGCTCAACAATGTGACGACGATGTCTAAGCGCAGTCGGCAGCCGTGGAGCAATATGGCGGACTGGTTTAACACTAGCATGATCATGTTCAAAAGATCTTAAAGTTAATGGGATGTGTTGGAAACAAAACACAATACCCCATCTGAAACTTCCTTCAAAAAGGATGTCGAAATCCCGTTCATAAAAAAGCGAACTCGGGTCGGATTCGTTTCGCGCAGAAAACAGATCCGAAAAGTGATGCACTAATCGGAAGGTTCCCGGAGTTTGGATGGTCGGATCGAGCTGAAATTTTGAGGGATGGTAGATATAGGAATTCCGCAGCCGATCAGCGGTTGGATCTTCCAAAGAAAGTCCGAGCTAGAAGCTGGACACCACGCCCTAAACTCATCCGGTTCTCGTCCAGATTCAATGCGGCTCCGGTATATCGGAGATTGCGGAGATTCCTCCATAGGAACTTCGGCGAAATTTTCCAGGGTAGTTGTAGACTCAATTCCGCACAATTCCATCGAAGCAATCGTCAAGCGGCGCTCGAGGAGGGCTGACGGCGGATTCAAGTTCGCTGTCGAGAAAAACAACCGATCGCCGGGGCAATGTTGACGTTGAGCCCGGGCTCTCTGGATGATTCCTCCATGATCTTGGTAGAGATCGGAGTTGATGTTGATGAAGGCCCTCATCCGAACATGACGATCGGAGATAGGGTGCAGTCCTTGGTCGAACCAAGGTGACGGTCAGCTGGTGCGAATATGCGAAGTCGCGATTGATCTGGGCGAGCTATCGACCTTTGCGGACACACAGAGGAACTCTCAATGAAAGCACCAATGTCGGTGTCAAAACCGGTGGATCTCGGGTAGGGGTCCCGAACTGTGCGTCTAGGCGGATGGTAACAGGAGACAAGGGACACGATGTTTACCTGTGTTCGGGCCCTCTTGATGGAGGTAAAACCCTACGTCCGCTTGATTGATATTGATATTGTGGATGTTTACAAGAGTGGATCTACCACGAGATCAAGGAGGCTAAACCCTAGAAGCTAGCCTATGGTATGATTGTAAGGGTTGTTGTTGTATATGTCTATCGACTAGCTTTGGCCCCGGTTTATATAATGCACTAGAGGCCTAGGATAACAAGAGTCCTAGCCGAATCACGCCGGTGGGGAGAAGTCCTTGTCTTGATCGCCAAGTCTTGTTGATTCTTCCTTGTATCGGCAGCTGTCCGGACTAGCCCATGAGTATCTGACCATGGGGTCCTCGGGCCAATCCAACTGATCGGGAGACGACGCGTTGAGTACCCCCTAGTCCAGGACACCGTCAGGACTCGATACTGATGACCCAAAAGTATAGGGGATCTATCGAAGTCCTTTCAATAAGTAAGAGTGTCGAACCCAACGAGGAGCAGAAGGAAATGATAAGCGGTTTTCAGCAAGGTATTCTCTGCAAGTACTGAAATAAGTGGTAACAGATAGTATTGTGATAAGATAAATTGTAACGAGCAACAAGTAACAAGAGTAAATAAAGTGCAGCAAGGTGGCCCAATCCTTTTTGTAGCAAAGGACAAGCCTGGATAAACTCTTATAATAAGAAAAGCGCTCCCGAGGACACATGAGAATATCGTCAAGCTAGTTTTCATCATGTTCATATGATTCGTGTTCGGTACTTTGATGATTTGATATGTGGGTGGACCGGTGCTTGGGTGCTGTTCTCACTTGAACAAGCATCCCACTTATGATTAACCTCTATTGCAAGCATCCGCAACTACAACAAAAGTATTAAGGTAAACCTAACCATAGTGTCGTGGTTTTGTCAAGACAGATGTCCTCATGAAAGGACTTAGTCGTGGAGCCATCGCTACGGGTTAACTTGAAGGGGTTAAAGCGGACGCAAAGACACAAGAGTTATACTAGTTCGGCTCCTTCGATGAAGGTAAAAGCCTACGTCTAGTTGTGATGGGATTGATGTGGTGTCGTTGACTAGGGAGCAAATAAGCTTCGCCTAGGCCTCGAGTTGTTGTTGTCCGCCCTTGAACCGCCCCAGGTCGTCCCCTTATATACATGGGTGACGCCCATCGGCTCAGAGAGTCCCAATCTCCAGTTCATATTCGTATCCGGGTTTGTCTCTCTCTATTCCTAACTTACAATACAAGTTTACATACCAGGCTGGTTTACGGCTACAGGTTCTAAACCAACTACAGGCCTTGGGCCCTTACTTTCATGCCTCTTGGGCTTTTACACGTTGAACTCTTGATGAAGTTAACCCGACCCAGATAGGCGGTTTCGCCCGATAGTAATATCTAACATTAGGCCCCAGATTGATTTGAACATGTTCATGTCAATCCTTGATAAAAACCTTCATCTTCAATACCTTCTTGAAATCGTTGAACGCCGTGATGTCACCTTCTCCGGTTCTTTGTAAACCGCATGGCGTCCCCATAAAGATAGCATTCATGATATCTTTTTTGTTTTAACAGATCCGCAATAATCGAGGCGACAGCTCTGCTTCCTAGATTTGTGGTTCCTTGATTCACGCACCTGACACAGGTATCTTGCCTTATAAATAGGACCGAAGGGTCATTCCTTTTCTCCCCTCCGTCCCCTTTCTCTTCATCTTCCTCGCGTCGCTAGCCTCGAAGCTCCGCCGCCGCCGTCGACCTCTGCACCATCTTGAGCCGCTGCATCAACCTGAACGCATCAGATAAACACAGCACTCTTCCGCATCTCCTCAACTCAGGTAGGTCCTCAGTTCTCCTCGACCTAGATTCGTTCTAGGGTTTCCTGTTCTTTCAGTGTTCCATTAACTGTTCATGCTCATACCAGACTCCTGGCTAGATCTGTGACATCTTGCTCTGATTCGTAATAGCTTTTAGCATCCGCCTGTAGTCTCGTGCTCACGTCCATAGATCTCGCACATCATCTCCTGCTCATTGCATCAATACTGCTCTGTTGTATTCCTTTTTGGATATTTTTCTTCTTTTACGATCGGCTTGGATCCTTCGTTGTAGAGAAATCTTGCGAAACCTGTTTCTGCACACTTAGCCGTTCGCAATCTCAATTGTTTTCAATATTTAGACCTTAGACCAGGCGGTTTAACTTAACATAGAAAAAATTAGATAAACCGGTATACACCATTAGTCCCCTTGTTGAACCGCCAGAACTCCTTAACCAGACACTGTCGCTTCATAGAACTCCGGTTTAGATGTATTTGTCTCCGATTTAGCATTGTACACCGGTTCTCTCTTTGTCCCAACACATTTCTTGAACCGGATTTATATTTTTTGTAGATGGCCAAACAAGTATATGAGTGCAACTGGGCTCCTTCCCATGTAACCAAAACTCAATTAAACAATCTGGTCCTGACTGGCGCTTTAGGCAGTAAAAATACTATCCATTGAAGGGTTCCTGGCAAAGAATGTCCACCCACACCTCAAGAAGGAGAGGTTGTAGTTTTCATGAATCACCTAGCCGGGGTTTCAACCCGCCCGGTTCAAAATTTTACCGGGATGTGTTAGCCAATTTTCAACTCCGTCCACAAGATACGGGCCCCAATTACATTACCAATATTTGTCACTTCCAAGTGCTCTGTGAGGCATAATTTCAAGAAGAACCTACAGTTGAACTGTTTAGAGGCTGCTTCCATCTAAACCGCCGCCTGAGAATTCCCGACGGGCCCAACACAGAATTGGGTGGTGTGGCGATTCAAAAAGAAAGGAGGTCACTTATCCTCATGTCAAACTGCACAGCCACCCCAAGGAATGGAATCAAACATGGTTTTATTGCAGAGACACTTCCCTTAATGAGAATCCTTTGCCCGGTTTTCGTCGAGCGACTCAGTAACACACATCCCTTTCCGCAAAGATTAACCGCCAATGAGAGAAGTAAATATGCTCCTCAACTCTCCAAGCTCAGAGCCTTCATGGCCAATGGTTTAACCGGAATTGATCTCGCACGCTGTTGGATATCATGGAGCATCTGCCCCTCTCGGTAGCTCCGGTTTAATGTGTGAGTACCTTTGGTAGTGTCGGCGACCCCCTCCGACACGTTAATATCCAGCTCACCGATGATGAGGTCACCGAGGCTGTGAAGAAAATGTTGAATGAACCGGAACACCTCTGTGCCCGAACCGGTCTGCTCCCCTTCTGTGCTACCAACAAACCACCATCTGTAAGACTTCTGACTATTTTTTACTGAATATATTACTGCTATCTCTGGCATCATTTTTAACATCAACTGCTGCTTAATCAGGGTGATGATCCCTTCTGGAACAAGAAACGTCCACAAGAGAAACCAGAGAAGCCAGACAAACCGGAAAAACCAATCCGGCAAAAGACCAAAGCTGTCAAGAAGACTGCTCATAAGAGGAAAACCACTGCATCTTCTGATCCGGCTGTGGATGATGATGTGGGTAATCCGGACCTTGAGGTAGAACTTGATTCACTTGGCTTACTTTTCACGCCTAATTAATGATGATGTTTGTCGGGATGATTTGAAACCAGTAATGCTGATGTTGTAGAGGTAACTATTCTCTCCTCGACTCAAATCCTTTGCCTTCACTAAAATCTGTCGAGCAAACCGGAAAATTAAATTTTCTCATCCCTTGCTTACTTGGATCCCAAATTTCTTATGAAGACTCAACAACATGAAGCTCGCCGCACAACTTCGGCACAATGCCGGTAGTTACCTCCACGGTTTACCGAACAGTCCGGTTGGAAGCGTCGTTCGAGGTCTCTAATTTGCTTGTCAGTGCTTATCCTAAAGCATGCTGTTTTCGTCAACCCCTTAATCCATCTGACTCCGATTATCATGTCACTTCCCACTCCTCATCTGGCGAGTCATCAGCTACTCAGCTGCCACCACTTAAAATGGTGCTTGGGTAAGTTATACATTTCATATTGTTTCCACTGCATCCTTGCGTAGTATATGCCGTATTTGACTGTTATTGTGCCTTTTCAGGGCCAAGCCGAGGCCGAGCAAAAAGGCTCGTCTGGATAAACCGGCCGACGAAGAGACTGCCCCTGAACCGGACAGCGCCCCAAATCTTGAAGCGGCTATCTGTGAAGACACGCCCAATGATCCGCCACTGCAAGATGACAATTTTTTTGCAGAAGAAAGGCCTATTGACACCTCCCTTCCTGCTGACCAGCCCAGAAGCCCAACCCGGATTGAAAAATCCACCAGTCCAATCTGGCCTGCTGACAAAAACGACTGTCCCTGGTCAAACCGGCGATACCAAGGGCGATGGCGTTGTGATCACGGCTTTGGCCACAGCGCGAACGGGTAATCCGGTCGCTTTATCAAACATCTCGCCAAGAAGAATTTGCCACTATGAGCAAGGGCAAGTGGGATGTTGATCGCAGCGTCGCTGCTCTAAACCCCAAGACCTTCATTCGGCTACTTGAACGGCTGTATACCATCCGTGATTATGAAGATGGCCTGGTGAAGATGATGAAAGAAAAATTCGAGGTAACCTCCATGTTCTTCTCCCGCTTGGATATTTCAATGTTTGTTAACTCTCCTAGTCCCCAAGGGCCGGTTCAACTTAGTATAGTTAAACCGGGACTTAACATAAACTCAATGCTTCAGAATCCACTAACGTAGCCCCCAAGGGCCGGTTCAACTTAACATAGCTAAACCGGGACTGTAATTTATATCGCCACATCAGAACATGTTCGAGCAAATAACCATTAGCCCCCAAGTGCCAAGTTGAATACCTGTATTGAGCTTGGGACTTTGTGATTTTATTGATAGATGAAGATCAAATATGCATTAGCCCCCAAGTGCCAAGTGTATGACTGGTTATGTACTTGGGACTTGTAATGAAGATATTAACATGCTCCCTTTTTGTTGCAGAGTGAGATACGCCAACAAGCCTCACAAATCAATGATCTTCAAGAAAATCTGTAATCTCAATAAGCAGAAACCTCCAAGGCCAAGGATGAGCTGAAAACCGCCTTGACTACTATGGAGCAGCTCAAGGAGTGGTTCAAGTCTGAGCGGGCCGGCTGGGATACTGAAAAGTCCGCTTTAACCAAAAAGGTTGAAAATGCTGAAGCTGCCCTTAAACCGGTGGTAGATGAGTTGACCAACGTGAATCGGCAAGTGCATTCCATGACTGCTGCCATCTTCGGTAAGCTTCCTTTGGCTTCTGTGATAATCTTGGCCTTCTTATGATAAATCCGGTTTGTGATTTCTCTTGCAATGCTGTGAAACTGCGCATTGGTCACTTGGGGTCGGATGTTGGGATGAAATTGAAAGCTGCCTACACTTTAATCGAGCAGCTGTACACTGGGGCGCAGCGGATCATCTCCACTGCATCACATAACAATCCAGCACCCTCCTTAATTCAAGATACTCTTAGGAGGTTGTCAATGTTTCCCTTGATTGAAGAGCTGAAGAAATCTGCTGCTCGAACCGGCGCCATTAACGCATTAATCCGGGCCAAAGCATGGGCCGATTCGATCTGTTGAAGCAGCTCAAGGCTATCCCAGTTTGAAGGAAGGCGGTTCGAGTTCAACGAAGATGACACGAGAGCGATAAACCGGGCGGTCGCCCTCGGCTTGCCAATTGGCGAAGAGGCAAACTTGTCGCATTACCAAGCTCAATATGACGATCAAAACAAGCGGTAGCTGCACCTATTCTGAAGCGGAGAACCTGATCCCTCCGATCCGTAAGCATACTTACGCTCCGATATTGAACCATCTTCCCTGATCCATGAGGAGGCTGTCTTTCAAGCTTTAATGGGAATCGTTGGACCCTTTGTTGACTTCGGCCGCTGGGTAGAGATGAAGAAGCTGAAGCGGCGCGGGACGACCCACAACCATCAGACCGGGGCGGCGAGCAAGCATGAACCGGAAGCCGGTTTGAATAGCTGCTTCGTTTTATTCCGCCAAGAAACAATGATCTTATTTGGGCACCATGTTGCCTTGTAATAGGATAGCCAACACTCTTGCTTTGAATATGCCTTCGTGCATAGGTGCTGATACTTTTGCTTGAATGATCGAAACTTTCAATCTATATCGCCTACAGTCACAAAATCTTAAACCGCCAGGGCGGTTTGTGCCACCAGCCAGCTTGTGACGTTCATATAAATATGAAATGAAATATTGAGGTATATAATCAAAATTTGTGATACAAAATACCTACCATCGCTGGGCATAAAGTTGGCTTAGCCAATCTTGAAGCGGAGGTTGTATAAACCCTTACCGTCAAAGGAGAAAACAACTCCTATATTTACAATGCCGGTTTACCACGTAAACCGTGCCGGGTCATGACAAGCCCCCTGTTACTCCATAATGCGATGTTTAACAAAAAAAGTCAAACCGGTGAAATTATCTACGGATTAAAAAATGGACCGAATTCCGTCAATTGACAGTTTGAACCGGTTTAAAAATGTTGTCGGTTTAAGAAACACAACAAAAATCAAATAATAGTTATGAAAAAACATGGAAGCAAAGGCAATGATAAACCGTTTGCAAAAAGGAAGGCTTTACTGAGCCGATCAGATGGTGTTACCATGGTCGGACACGACCAAGCTCCCTATAAGGTGTAGCCATGGTTCAAGTCAGCCAGGTCCCCAACTAAAACCGTGGCATTATGCCGATCAAGTGGCGTGGCAATGGTTCGGGTTCGACCAAGCCCCCAAGTGACTCTATGGCCTTAGGCCGATCAAGAGGCATGACTGGTTCAGACTTGACCATGTCCCCAAGTGATCTGGTGGCTTTCGCCTATCAAAAGGTGTTGCATTGGTTCGGACACGACCAAGCCCCCAAGTGATATCACAAAGCTTTTGAAAAGCAAACTCAGGGGTAAACCGGAGGCCGCTTTAAGACAGAACAACTCCATGTAACCACACATGATGTAACAGAACAGATACCCCGCTTTAGCTGAGGCTCCGGTTTATTACTTTATTCATAATATATACACTATCATAATATGTACATAAGTAGAGCCGATGGCTCACGTATAATAAGGCCGAAGATGAGCTATGTTCCACGGCCTGTTGGTCTCCTCCTCTGACATGCGTGAGTCTTTATGCTCTCGAATGTCGATCAGATAGTATGACCCGTTGTGCAGATTCTTGCTGACCACGAAAGGTCCCTCCCAAGGTGGGGATAACTTGTGCATATCGATCGGTCTTGGATGAGCGAAGCACCAAATATCCTTCTTGAGAAGTTCGGTTACGACCGGCGACTATGGTAGCAGCGAAGATCCTGTTGGTAAATCGCCGGCGGGCAGCTGCTATATCACGCTCTTCATCCAACCGATCCAAAGCGTCTGTCGTGCCGTCTCGTTGTCGCTTCAACATAAGCTGCCACACGAGGTGCGTCATAGCCGGATGTCCTTGGGGAGAACCGCCGCCGCTCCATAGACCATAAAGAGCGGTGTGTATCCGTGGATCTGTTAGGCGTAGTGTTGATACTTCATAACACAGACGGTATCTCTTCTACCCAGCAACCCAGTGTCCTCTGCAAAGGGACCATAAGCTGGGGCTTGATGCCTCTCAAGATCTCTTGATTAGCCCTTTCCGCTTGACCATTGGACTGTGGGTGGGCTACTGAAGAAACGTCAAGCCGGATGTGCTCACGTTCGCAGAACTCTTTCATGGCACCTTTGGACAAATTGGTACCATTATCTGTGATGATACTGTGTGGAAAGCCAAACCGGAAAATCACCTTTTTGATGAACTGAACCACCGTAGCTGCGTCACACTTGCTAACAGGTTCTGCCTCCACCCACTTTGTAAATTTGTCAACCGCCACTAGGAGGTGGGTCTTTTTGTCCTTGGACCTTTTAAAAGGTCCAACCATATCCAACCCCAAATGCATAAGCGGCCAAGTAATTGGAATCATCCTCAATTCTTGGGCGGTACATGAGCACATCTGGAAAACTTTTGGCAACCATCACATCGTGCGGCGGATCTTCCGCATCGGCATGGGCAGTCAACCAATAGAAACCGTGGCGGGCGCTTTAGCCACCAAGGATTTTGAACCGGCGTGGTGACCACAATCTCCTTCGTGGATCTCACACAATATTTCACAACCCTCCTCGGGGACACACAGCGTTGAAAGCGCTCGACATCTTTGCAATGATGCAATTCGCCATTAACAATGGTCATAGACTTAGATCGCGGACTATCTGCCGGGCCAGCGTCTCATCTTCGGTAACTTCGCCCGGTTCATGTCGCAAGATAAGGAAGCGTCAATCGAGTGGCGTGAAGAGCTGCCACCAATTGAGCCTCCGGATCAGGAATAGCCAAATCCGCTTCACCGGGGAGCTTGACCGGCGGGTTGTGCAGCACGTCGAGAAAAACATTGGGTGGGACGGTTTGCGTTGAGAGCCCAACCGGCTTAAAGCGTCCGCCGCTTCATTCTTCCGACGGTCCCGTGGTCCACGATAGCCCTTGAAATGACTGCAACAATATCCACCTCATGACGATATGTAGCCATGAGTGGGTCCTTTGAGTCCCAAGTGCCAGACACCTGTTGAGCCACTAGGTCCGAGTCACCGAAGCACTTAGCCCGGCTCAGATTCATCTCCTTAGCCATCTGGAGACCATGGAGCAAGGCTTCATACTCAGCTGCATTGTTAGTACAAGGGAACATTAAGCGGAGAACGTAACAAAACTTGTCACCTCGTGGGGAAGTTAACACGACTCCAGCCCCCGAGCCCTCCAATTGCCTGGATCCGTCAAAATGGATGGTCCAATATGTGTGATCCGGCTTTTCTTCAGGTGCGTGCAACTCCGTCCAATCATTAATGAAATCCACAACTGCTTGAGACTTCACCGCCGTCCGAGGCACGTACTTCAGACCGTGCGGCCCAAGCTCTATAGCCCACTTAGCAATCCGGCCAGCCGCTTCCTGGTTCTGTATGATATCGCCTAAGGGAGCAAAACTGACCACCGTGATGGGGTGCCCTTGGAAATACTGCTTCAGCTTCCGGCTTGCCATAAAAACTCCATATACCAGCTTCTGCCAATGCGGATACCTTTGCTTAGATTCGATAAGTACCTCGCTGATATAGTAAACTGGACGTTGAACCGAATGCTCCTTCCCTGCCTCCTTCCGCTCCACCACAATGGCCACGCTGACCGCCCTGGCATTAGCAGCAACATATAGCAAAAGCGGCTCCTTGTCAATGGGAGCGGCGAGCACATGCAGGTTGGCCAATTGCCGCTTTAAGTCCTCCAATGCCTCGTCGGCGGCTGCACACCAGAGAAACTGATCTGTCTTTTTCAGCATCTGATACAAAGGGACGGCCTTCTCTCCGAGGCGGCTGATAAACCGGCTCAGCGCGGCAATCCAGCCTGCCAAACGCTGGACATCATTAATACACTTCGGTTTAGCCAGGGAGGTAATAGCCGTAATCTTCTCCGGATCAGCTTCAATTCCCCTGTTAGACACGAGAAAACCCAATAACTTGCCTACCGGAACACCAAAGACACATTTGGTCGGGTTGAGCATCATCTTGTAAACCCGCAGGTTGTCAAAGGTTTCCTTCAAATCGTCAATCAGTGTCTCCTTCTCCCTTGATTTGACCATAATATCATCAACATAGGCGTGCACATTACGGCCGATCTGTTTATGCAGGCAATTCTGTACACAACGTTGATAAGTTGCTTGGGCGCTCTTGAGCCCAAAAGGCATAGAGACATAGCAGAAGGCTCCAAAGGGAGTGATAAACGCCGTCTTCTCCTGGTCCTTAACGCCATCTTGATCGATGATACCGAATCGCATCCAAAAGCTCAAATGCTCACAACCCGCTTGATGGCATCAATAATCTGGTCAATGCGGAGAGGGCAAAAGGATCTGCTGGACAAGCCTTGTTAAGATCTATGTAATCCACACACATCGCCAAGTGCCATTTTCTTAAGAACCAGCACCGGATTAGCAAGCCACTCGGATGTAAGACTTCAACGATAAAACCAGCTGCTAAGAGCACAGCCACCTCCTCTCAATGGCCTTCGCCTTTCTTCGTTAAACCGCGGGCTGCTTCACGGTTTGTACTTGGGATCAACATTAAGAGTGTGCTCGGCGAGTTGCCTCGGTACACCTGGCTGTCGAAGGCTTCCATGCAAAATGTCGATTCTCACGGATGAACTTCGATGGCGCGCTTTCCTATTTCGGATCAAGTTGGCGCGATCTTTGAACTGCTTGGGCGAATCGCCCGAACGAAGTCAACAAGCTTAGTCTCGGTGCCGATTTGAATTTCAGGGCGGATCATGCTCGTAGTCGGCTTCTTCAATGGAGTCATGTCCGCGGATCAACATTGTCCTTATAATACTTCAGCTCCTCGGTGGCACAAACCGACTCTGCGTAAGCCGCATCACCTTCCTCACACTCCAAAGCGATCTTGTGGCTCCCATGAACCGTTATTGTCCCCTTGTGACCCGGCATCTTGAGCTGCAAATAGATATAACAAGGCCGCGCCGTGAACTTGGCATAAGCCGGCCGCCCAAATAGGGCGTGATATGGACTTTGGATTTTTACCACTTCAAACGTCAATGTTTCCGATCTAGAGTCATATTCATCTCCAAAGGACATTTCGAGCTATTTTACCGACCGGATATGCTGACTTGCGGGTACCACACCATGGAACCTTTGTATTGGACGGTTTGAGATGTTTATCTGTTAACCCCATCTGACGGAAGGTCTCATAGTACAGGATGTTAATGCTGCTCCCTCCGTCCATGAGCACCTTGGTGAACTTATAACCTCCCACGAGGTGCCACCACGAGGGCTAGCTGACCCGGATTGTCAACACGGGAGGATGATCCTCTCTACTCCATACAATGGGCTGCTCGACCAGCGTAGGTAATGAGGCACGGCCGGTTAAACAGCGTTGACTGCCCGCTTCTGAAGCTTCCAGTCTCGCTTGTCTAAGCTGGTGGTGAAGACATGGTACTGCCCACTATTCAAGCTGCTTGGGTTGCTCGATAACCCGATTATTGCTTCTGCTGGTTGTAACCACCTTGGTTATTCGATTGTTACGATTGTTATGTCCGCCGGATTACCATTAAATCTGAACGAATTTCCTCCACCGTAACCGGCCCGGATCTGAACCGCCGTCGGAACCTTGATCATACCGGAAAGCATTAGAACTCTTGAACTCCTGCATAATGTAGTAATCCTTCCAGAGGTGGTTTCTTTGGCGTCTCCTTCGTCCCATGCTTGGACATGGTTGATTAAGCAGATAGTTCAAGCGGTCCGGATTGGGATTAGGCACTCCGCCGATTGGCTGTTTACCCTTGCGCCGCTGGCCCTTGTCCTGTAGCGTTGGTGTTAACTCTGAAGTCCATGTTGCCGTTAAACTTTACGCTTGCCCCCACCCTTACCTGCCAACCGATGTTGCTGGCCCTTGGAGTTCTGTTCTTCCTTCCCTTCCTGTCTCGTCATCATCGGACTCGGGATCCTTGGTACTATCGAATCAACATACTTCACTAAAGCGCCCATGAGAGTGCCCATGTCATTACAAAACCGCTTCATGCGCCCAACTTCAACTTCAAAGGCTTAAACGGCGGTTGCCCTCGAGGTTAAGATCGCGAGTCGGCGTTGATCGATCGACGAGTGCAAGATTTCAGCGGCGTACCCAATGGGTTGTTGACTCCCCTTCCCCACGGACACAAGCCGCCAAGTCCACTACGGACATGGGCGCTTCGGTATCTTTGAAATTCTGGATAAACGGGTCCATGGCTGGGCCCATGAATTGATAGAATTGGGTGGCAAGCTCTTCAACCAAGTGCGGGCCGTGCCTTGAGCATCATGGTGAAGTACTTTGCACACGCGGCCTCATCCACATCCAGCATCTCCATGGCCATCTCATAACTTTCTATCCATGCTACGGGCTAAATCGGCGGTGTAATTTGGCACCTTGCGCGGACCCTTGAAATCTTTGGGTAGCGCACATTGCGTCAAGCGGGGCGAGGCAAGGCACCTAGCGAGCTAGAGGTAACCCCAGGCTCGGCGAGATGGTCGGACGAACCGGCGAGGCTGATAAGCTGATCTTTGTCTGCTAACTTCGGCCTCGCACGCTCGGGCCGGTCCACCACCTCCTAGGCGTTATCGGCGCCACCTGCTGGGTTGTTGCCACGGGCGCACCACGCCGCGCATTACTTGATCGGCGGTTCATCCACGTGTCGCTATAGCTCCGGCTTGGCGGGGTAGAGTGGATCGGTCGCGGCTGTCTGAATCGCTTCTTGTTGGACCAAAGATGTCCTAAGGAGCTCCTTGACCCGGCGCGTCTCTATTGCCTGTGGTGAATCACCTTCAATTGGAATAGCCTCCAGCCGTGCCGCAGCTGCAACAAGGTTATCCATCGGATTGGAGTAGTGACCCAGAGGTGTTTGCACAGCCTGAGGCGCACCGGCGTTATGGCGAGGTAGATCTATTAAGCGGGGCTGAACCGGCGCGCCCGTCCCAGGTGCTTCCGCCCGGTTTACCGCCGGCGGATTACTGGTTCCCGCTCCGGGGGTGTTGAAGAGGTCTCTTCCTTCGAAAGCTGAAGGCAAACGGGATCTGTATTTCCTCTTCATGACTTCATGTGACGCGTTCTTATCCAACATGAGCCTATAAGCCTGCACATCTAAAGCAGCCCGCTCTGCCGTCATCCTGGCGTCTGCAGCTGCTAGATCCGCTTTAGCCTGAGCGATTTGTTCCTTCACCTTCGCAATCTCCGCGTTATGAGCGTCCTGATCCGCCGGGTTAGCCTCTGCCATGAGCGCAGCCAACGCACCAAACAGATCTGATAAAACTTGAGCCGGCGGGCGCACAGGGCCTCCTGCCCCGGCAGCCGTCGCCGCTATTGAACCGGCGATCATCGCCGCAGCAGTCGAAGAGTGAAGCGCTGCTTGTGTACCGGCCATGAATATTCCAACCCTGTTGGGCAGATCAGAGGGGTCCGGAATACTGTCACCATCAGAACAGCCCCCAATCCGGCCGTCTTGTAGCTGATACAGAGATTCAGTTTCTCCGGTTGATGACTCGTCGTCGGAGTAGACGACGGTCTCGCCACCAGACTCTGATCCGTCCTCATAACTTCCTCCGTGGATGACTCCCACAAAGGCACGCTTCACGGTTGGTTTAACCTGGGCAGATCTATTACGCTGAGCCGTCTCGACGAGGTCGGTGCAGATGTCTGGCTCAGGCCCTGGCTCACCGATCTTGCCGATGAAAACGTGTATGCCACCAAAGGGGACCCGGTATCCGTACTCGATTGAGCCGGCCTCGGGGCCCCATCATGCGTCGTCGATGTAGAGCTTGCCGCGACGACTCTTGGTCATCCGACCCACAGCATAGCCTTCGAGTCCTTCGAACTTGCCCTCCAAGATCATCAAACCATCGTGCGATAGCCCCACGGTGGGCGCCAACTATCGTGGTTTTGTCACGACAGATGTCCTCATGAAAGGACTTAGTCGTGGAGCCATCGCTACGGGTTAACTTGAAGGGGTTAAAGTGGGCGCAAAGACACAAGAGTTATACTAGTTCGCCCCGCCGATGAAGGTAAAAGCCTCGTCTAGTTGTGATGGGATTGATGTGGTCTCGTTGACTAGGGAGCAAATAAGCCGCCTAGGCCTCGAGTTGTTGTTATCGCCCTTGAAACGCCGGGTCGTCCCCTTATATACACGGGTGGCGCCTGTCGGTTGAAGAGTCCCAATCTCCGGTTCATATTAGTATCCGGGTTGGTCTCTCTCTATTCTAACTTACAATACAAGTTTACATACCAGGCGGTTTACGGCTCTGAGGTTCTAAACCAACTACATGCCTTGGGCCCTTACTTTCATGCCTCTTGGGATTTTACACCGTTGAACTACTGATGAAGTTAACCCGGCCCAGATAGGCCGGTTTACGCCTAGTAGTAATATCCCCAACACATAGCATGGAACATATGGATCCAAAACAGCCCCTTACGAAGCAACGCATAAACTAGGGTTTAAGCTTCTGTCACTCTAGCAACCCAACATCTACTTATTACTTCCCAATGCCTTCCTCTAGGCCCAAATAATGGTGAAGTGTTATGTAGTCGACGTTCACATAACACCACTAGAGGCTAGACAACATACATCTCATCAAAATATCGAAAATATACCAAATTCACATGACTACTAATAGCAAGACTTCTCCCTTGTCCTCAAGAACAAACGTAACTACTCACAAAGCATATTCATGTTCATAATCAGAAGGGTAATAATATGCATAAAGGATCTTAACATATGATTTTCCACCAAATAAACCAACTAGCATCAACTACAAGGAGTAATCAACACTACTAGCAACCTACTAGCACCAATCCTGGACTTGGAGACAAGAATTGGATACAAGAGATGAACTAGGGTTTGGAGATGAGATGGTGCTGGTGAAGATGTTGATGGAGATTGCCCTCTCCCGATGAGAGGAGCGTTGGTGTAAATGATGACAATGATTTCCCCCTCCCGGAGGGAAGTGTCCTCGGCAGAACAGCTCTGCCGGAGCCCTAGATTGGTTCCGCCAAGGTTCCGCCTCGTGGCGGTGGAGTCTCATCCCGAAAGGTTACTTAATGTTTTTTTCTCATCGAAAGACTTCATATAGGAGAAGATGGGCATCAGAGAGCCACCAGGGGGCCCACGAGGTAGGGGGGCGCACCCCAGGGGGGGGGGGCGCCCCCCACCCTTGTGAGCAGGGTGTGGCCCCCTGGCCTTCATCTTTGGCGACGATTTTTCTTTATTTATTTTAAGATATTCTGTGGAGTTTCAGGACTTTTGGAGGTGCACAGAATAGGTCTCCAATATTTGCTCCTTTTCCAGCCCAGAAATCTAGCTGCCGGCGTTCTCCCTCTTCATGTAAACCTTGTAAAATAAGAGAGAATAGCCATAAGTATCGTGACATAACGTGAAATAACTGCCCATAATGCGATAAATATCGATATAAAAGCATGATGCAAAATGGACGTATCAACTCCCCCAAGCTTAGACCTCGCTTGTCCTCAAGCGAAAAGCCGATAACAATAAATATGTCCTCATGTTTAGAGGTAGAGGCGTCGATAAAAATAAAATACGGACATGAAGGCATCATGATTATTCTCATAACAGCAACATATAGATTTTGTCATATGATTACTTATGTTCAAGTGATGATCTTTTCACAATGCAAAAGTATGAATCAGAAACCTTATTGGGCGCCGACAAATTATAACCTCAGTCATAGAAGCAATTGCAATTTATCATAACATCGGAAAGAGTCTATGTCAGAGCATAAAAGCAAGTCCACTTACTCAACTATCATTTAGTCCTTCATAATTGCTAACACTCACGCAATACTTGTGGTTAAGGAGTTTTAATCGGACACAGAGAAAGATAGGGGCTTATAGTTTTGCCCCACAACCTTTTACCTCAAGGGTAATGTCAACAATAATAATTCATGCTCCCCTACATCCAATTAGATATATATATCATGTTCTTTCCAACATGCTGGGCTTGCCGAAGGATAAAATGAAAAAGGAAAGGTGAAGATCACCGTGAATCTTGCATAAGGTAGATGATAATAGTAAAAGATAGGCCCTTTGCAGAGGGAAGCAAAGGTTGCCATGCGCTTTTATGGTTGGATGCACAAAATCTCAATGCGAAAGAACGTCAGTTTATATTGCCCCTTGTGATATGAACCTTTATTATGCAGTCCGTCGCTTTTATTTCTTCCATATCACAAGATTGTATAAAGCTTATTTCTCCCACACCAATCAATCATACATATTTAGAGCAATTTATATTGCTTTGCACCGATGACAACTTACTTGAAGGATCTTACTCAGTCCATAGGTAGATATGGTGGACTCTCATGGCTAAACTGGTTTAAGGGTATTTGGAAGCACAAGTAGTATCTCTACTTGGTGCTGAGAATTTGGCTAGGATGAGGGGGAAAGGCAATCTCAACATGTTAGAGGATCCATGACAACATACTTTATCTCAGATATAAGAAAACATAACTCATCACGTTGTCTTCCTTGTCCAACATCAACTCTTTAGCATGTTGTATTTTAATGAGTGCTCCCAATCATAAAAGATGTCAATGATAATATATCTATATGTGAAACCTCTCTCTCCTTATTACTTCATATTAATTGCAACGATGACCAAAGCTATATTTGCCAACTCCCAACAACTTTTAATCATCATACTCTTTCTATGTGAAGTCATTACTTTCAATAAGATCAACATGAACTCTTTGTTTATTTTTATTCTTTTTCTTTTTCTTTCTATTTATCCACCCAAGATCATGGCAAAATAATCAAGCCCTTGATTCAACACTAATCTTTATTATATATATAGCTCACAGACTCGATTACATAGAGGGATCATAAAGAAAAACTCAAAACTAGATCATGCCATAACCTTTATTCTACTAGATCAAGATACTACTAATAGGATCGAACTAAGAAAAACGGTAAAGATAGGAGTTGTGATGGTGATACGATACCGGGGCACCTCCCCCAAGCTTGGCAGTTGCCAAAGGGAGTGCCCATACCCATGTGATTATGTCTCCTTCTTTGTCGGTGATGGTGGAGGTGTTGTTGATGATGCAGGCTTGTCTCCACCTTCCATGGCATAGGCTCACCATCATAGAAGGATGATCGAGTCTCCGGAATCCTAAAATCTGCAGCCAAACTCATCCTTTTGAATCTATATTCATACTCACAGTTTTGATTTTGCAAATCATAGATTTGGGCTTGGAGGTGCTCGATCTTATCATGTAGCTTGAAGATGGCCTTCTCGGTGTTCTTGACATCCGGCTCGTAGTTGTTGGTGAACTCCACAGGCATCTTGTGGCTAGCGTTAATTCCACGTTCCACCATCCCCTGACACTTGAAAACTTGTTGCTCCATTGCTTCGAGCCTCGCCTCCACGCTTCCGGTTCCCTTTGGTCCCTCAACATCGCGGATGTGCAGCAACCCATCACACATCTCAATGGTTTGAGGGTGTCGCAGCACCTCCGCGAGGTAAGGGTTGATCACCTTCTCGAAGAACTTGTCCTTAGAAGCACTTGGGGACGTCATGATGATCTAGATCTGTCAAAAAAACAGCTCGAAACAAGAATAGGAGATAATTGTGTGATACGGGAGTCAAAACCTTCGGGATAATATATAATGAATTCTTACCGACCAAAATACGTATCGTGCAAGAAAATGGAGTCCGGAGGGCACACGAGGTGCTCACGAGGTAGGGGCGCGCCCGGGGTAGGGCGCCCACCACCCTCGTGGGGCCTCGTGTCCTTCCCGGACTTCCACTTATTTTCTATTTTTCTAAATATTCCAAAGAGAAATATTGCCTTAAAATTTGTTTTGGAGTCGGTTTACTTACCGTACCACATACCTATTCCTTTTGAGTGCAGAAGCAGTCGGAAAGTGTCCCTTATGTATTCCTCCGGGTTACGGTTTCAATAATATTGGTTTCAACATTTATGGGATTACCGAGATATAATGTTTGATTCTTTGACCGTTTACCACCTTCCGATTTGTGCCTTGAAGTTGTTGATTTTATGGCACGGAGCGATAGACCTCCTCGATAACGTAGGGACCTTCCCATTTAGAGAGAAGTTTTCCTGCAAAAATCTTAAGCGAGAGTTGTATAGCAATACATAATCACCTACATTAAACTCACGCTTTTGTATCCTTTTGTCATGCCATCTTTTAACTTTTTCTTTAAACAACTTGGCATTTTCATAAGCTTGGGTTCTCCACTCATCAAGTGAGCTAATATCAAATAACCTCTTCTCACCGGCAAGTTTGAAATCATAGTTGAGCTCTTTAATAGCCCAATATGCCTTATGTTCTAGTTCCAGAGGTAAGTGACATGTTTTTCCATAAACCATTTTATACGGAGACATAACCATAGGATTCTTATATGCAGTTCTATAGGCCCATAATGCATCATCAAGTTTCTTGGACCAATTCTTTCTAGACCTATTAACAGTCTTTTGCAAAATTAATTTGAGCTCTCTATTACTCAATTCTACTTGACCACTAGACTGCGTGTGATAAGGAGATGCAATTTTGTGATTAACGTCATAATTAGCAAGCATTTTACGGAAAGCACCATGAATAAAGTGTGATCCACCATCAGTCATTAAATATCTAGGGACTCCAAACCTCGGAAAAATAACTTCCTTAAGCATTTTAATAGAGGTATTGTGATCAGCACTACTAGTTGGAATAGCCTCTACCCACTTAGTAACATAATCAACAACAACTAAAATATGTGTATATCCATTAGAGGTAGGAAAAGGTCCCATATAATCAAAGCCCCAAACATCAAATGGTTCAATAACAAGTGAATAATTCATAGGCATTTCTTGACGTCTACTAATATTACCAATTCTTTGACATTCGTCACAAGACAAAACAAACTTACGGGCATCCTTGAAGAGAGTAGGCCAATAAAAACCGGATTGCAATACGTTATGTGCAGTTCTATCTCCAGCGTGGTGTCCTCCATAAGCTTCGGAGTGACACTTGCGTAGGATCTGTTCCTGTTCATGCTCAGGCACACAACGTCTAATAACACCATCTACTCCTTCTTTATAAAGATGTGGGTCATCCCAAAAGTAATGTCGCAAATCATAAAAGAACTATTTCTTTTGTTGGTATGTGAAGCTAGGTGGTATAAATTTAGCAACAATATAATTAGCATAATCAGCATACCATGGAGTGCTACGAGATGTGCTTATGACATTTAATTGTTCATCAGGAAAGCTATCATCAATAGGTAGTGGGTCATCAAGAACATTCTCTAACCTAGATAAGTTATCACGCAGCGGGTTCTCGGCTCCTTTTCTATCAACAATATGCAAATCAAATTCTTGCAGCAAGAGAACCCATCTAATAAGTCTAGGTTTAGCATCTTTCTTTTCCATAAGATATTTAATAGCAGCATGATCGGTGTGAATAGTTACTTTAGAATCAACAATATAGGGTCTGAATTTATCACAAGCAAACACAACTGCTAAAAGTTCTTTTTCGGTAGTAGCATAATTTCTTTGAGCATTGTCTAGAGTCTTACTAGCATAATGGATAACATTTAATTTCTTATCAACTCTTTGCCCTAGAACAGCACCTACTGACATAATCACTAGCATCACACATAATTTCAAAGGTAAATTCAATCGGTGGCTGAACAACAGGTGCAGAGACTAATGCTTTCTTAAGTATTTCAAATGCTTCTACACAATCATCATCAAAGACAAATGGTACATCTTTTTGTAATAAATTAGTCGAGGCGAGAAATTTTGAGAAGTCCTTAATGAACCTCCTATAAAATCCGGTATGACCAAGGAAACTTCTTATACCTTTGATGTCCTTGGGACATGGCATCTTTTCAATAGCATCAACCTTGGCTTTATCAACTTCAATACCTCTTTCAGAAACATTGTGCCCCAAGACAATACCTTCATTAACCATAAAGTGGCACTTTTCCCAATTCAAGACAAGATTAGTTTCTTCACATCTCTGCAAAACTCGATCAAGATTGCTCAAGCAATCATCAAAAGAGGAACCATATACAGAAAAGTCGTCCATGAAAACCTCACAAATCTTTTCACAAAAGTCAGAGAATATAGCCATCATGCATCTTTGAAAAGTAGCAGGTGCATTACATAAACCAAAAGGCATACGTCTATAACCAAAAGTACCAAAAGGGCATGTAAAAGTAGTCTTTGATTGATCTTTAGCCGACACATGTATTTGAGAGAAACTAGAATAACCATCTAGAAAGCAATAATGTGTATGTTTGCATAATCTTTCTAGCATTTGATCAATAAAAGGTAAGGGGTAATGATCTTTCTTAGTAGCTTTATTTAATTTGTGGAAATCAATTACCATCCTATAACCTGTGATAATTCTTTGCGGAATCAATTCATCTTTATCATTAGGGACAACAGTAATACCTCCCTTCTTAGGGACACAATGGACATGACTTACCCATTGACTATCAGCAACGGGATAAATTATACCTGCCTCCAGAAGCTTGAGTATTTCTTTTCTTGCCACTTCTTTCATTTTAGGATTCAAACGTCGTTGAGGATCACGAACTGGTTTGGCATCCGCTTCCAAATTTATTCTATTTTGACATAGAGTGGGACTAATGCCCTTAAGATCATCAAGAGTATACCCAATAGCAGCACAGTGCTTCTTCAGAGTTTTCAATAATCTTTGTTCTTCATGCTCTGAAAGGTTAGCACTAATAATAACAGGATATATTTTCTTTTCATCAAGATAAGCATATTTAAGATTATCAGGCAACGGTTTAAGCTCAAACACGGGATCACCCTTGGGTGGAGGAGGATCCTAAGTTTCAACAGGAAAATTGTGTTATAGAATAGGTTCTGTTTAAAGAATACTTCATCTATTTCCTTCTTTCATTCATGAACATCTCATTTTCATGGTCTAGCAAATAGTGTTCTAAAGGATCACTAGGAGAATGCGGCAATAGAAGCAAGACCAATAATTTCATCCTTACTAGGCAATTCTTCCTCACGATGTTGTTTACTAAATTTAGAGAAATTAAACTCATGAACCATATCATCCAAGCCAATAGTAACAACATTCTTTTTGCAATCTATCCTAGCATTAACAGTATTCAAGAAGGGTCTACCAAATATAATGGGACAAAAGCTATCTTGTGGAGAACCAAGAACAAGAAAATCAGCGGGATATTTAGCTTTTCCACACAAGACTTCAACATCTCTAACAATTCCCATTGCAGATATAGTATCTCTATTGGCAAGTTTAATTGTATCATCAATATCTTCTAACTCAGCAGGTGCAATATCATGCATAATTTCTTTATATAAGTCAATGGGTATAACACTAGCACTAGCATCCATATCACATAAGCCATGATAACAATGATCTCCTATTTTAGCAGAAATAACAGGCATGCCTACCACGGGTCTATGTTTATCTTTAGCACAAGGTTTAGCAATTCTAGCAGTTTCACCACAGAATTGAATAACATGCCCATCAATATTATCAGACAAGAGATCTTTAACAATAGCAATATTAGGTTCTACTTCAACTTGCTCAGGAGATGTATAAGTTCTAATATTGCTTTTACGAACAACAGTTGAAGCTTTAGCATGGTCCTTTACTCTAACAGGGAAAGGTGGTTTCTCAACATAAGAGGTAGGAACAATAGGATCATTATAAGTGACAGTCTTTTCTTCAACTTTAATAGGTGCAGCTACTTTTACATCTATGGGAGGATGATATTTAAACCACTTCTCCTTAGGGAGATCAACATAAGTAGCAAAAGATTCACAGAAAGAAGTTACTATCTCAGAGTCAAGTCCATATTTAGTGCTAAACTTACGGAAAATATCGGTATCCATAAAAGATTTAACACAATCAAACTTAGGCGTCATACTGACTCCTTACCTTCGTCGAGGTCCCAATCTTGAGTTGCGTTTAATTCTATCCAATAAATTCCATTTAAATTCAATAGTCTTCATCATAAAAGAGCCACACAAGAAGTATCGAGCATGGTGCGATTGTTATCGAAAGCCGAGCATAAAAATTTGAAGAATTGTCACTCTTGAGAGCTCATGATTGGGGCATGAATATAACATTGATTTAAGCCTCCCCAAGCTTGAGCGATGCTTTCTCCTTCATGAGGCCAAAATTATATATATAATTGCGATCACGATGAACAAGATGCATAGGGTAATACTTTTGATGAAATTCCAATTTCAATCTTTTATAGTTCCATGATCTCATATCATCACATAGCCTATACCATGTCAATGCGTCTTCCTTCAAAGATAAAGGGAAGACCTTCTTCTTAACAACATCATCGGGTATACCTGCAAGCTTAAATAATCCACAAACTTCATCCACATATAGTAGATGTTCATCAGGATGCTTTTTTCCATCTCCTGTAAAAGTATTAGCTAGCAGTTTTTCCATCATACCCGAAGGAACTTCAAAAGGAGTTTCATTTTCAATAGGTTCAGTAGGTTGAGGAGCAACTCTTTGCTCTACTGGACGGGGTGAAGATACCCCGAACAAGCCCCTCGGAGAATTACTTTCCATAGTAACAAGTGACAAAAAAATTCAGCACACTATATAAATTTTTCCTTACCAAAGGCGCTACACTCTCCGGCAACGGCGCCAGAAAATAGTCTTGATGACCCACAAGTATAGGGGATCTATCGTAGTCCTTTCGATACGTAATAGTGTCAAACCCAACGAGGAGCAGAAGGAAATGATAAGCGGTTTTCAGCAAGGTATTCTCTGCAAGTACTGAAATAAGTGGTAACAGATAGTTTTGTGATAAGATAAATTGTAACGAGCAACAAGTAACAAGAGTAAATAAAGTGCAGCAAGGTGGCCCAATCCTTTTTGTAGCAAAGGACAAGCCTGGACAAACTCTTATAATAAGAAAAGCGCTCCCGAGGACACATGGGAATATCGTCAAGCTAGTTTTCATCACGTTCATATGATTCGCGTTCGGTACTTTGACAATTTGATATGTGGGTGGACCGGTGCTTGGGTGCTATTCTCACTTGAACAAGTATCCCACTTATGATTAACCTCTATTGCAAGCATGCGCAACTACAACAAAAGTATTAAGGTAAACCTAACCATAGCATGAAACATATGGATCCAAAACAACCCCTTACGAAGCAACGCATAAACTAGGGTTTAGGCTTCTGTCACTCTAGCAACCCATCATCTACTTATTACTTCCCAATGCCTTCCTCTAGGACCAAATAAGGGTGAAGTGTTATGTAGTCGATGTTCACATAACACCACTAGAGGCTAGACAAAATACATCTCATCAAAATATCGAACGAATACCAAATTCACATGACTACTAATAGCAAGACTTCTCCCTTGTCCTCAGGAACAAACGTAACTACTCACAAAGAATATTCATGTTCATAATCAGAGGGGTAATAATATGCATAAAGGATCTGAACATATGATCTTCCACCAAATAAACCAACTAGCATCAACTACAAGGAGTAATCAACACTACTAGGAACCTACTAGCACTAATCCTGGACTTGGAGACAAGAATTGGATACAAGAGATGAACTAGGGTTTGGAGATGAGATGGTGCTGGTGAAGATGTTGATGGAGATTGCCCTCTCCCGATGAGAGGAGGCGTTGGTGATGATGATGACGATGATTTCCCCCCCGAGGGAAGTGTCCCCGGCAGAACAGCTCTGCCGGAGCCCTAGATTGGTTCCGCCAAGGTTCCGCCTCGTGGCGGTGAGTCTCGTCGAAAGGTTGCTTAATGTTTTTTCTCATTGAAAGACTTCATATAGGAGAAGATGGGCATCGGAGAGCCACCGGGGCCCACGAGGTAGAGGGCGCCAGGGGGCCCCCCCTCGTGAGCGGGTGTGGGCCCCCTGGCCTTCATCTTTGGCGATGATTTTTCTTTATTTATTTTAATATATTCCGTGGGGTTTCAGGACTTTTGGAGTTGCACAGAATAGATCTCCAATATTTGCTCCTTTTCCAGCCCAGAATTCCATCTGCCGACATTCGCCCTCTTCATGTAAACCTTGTAAAATAAGAGAGAATAGCCATAAGTATTGTGACATATCGTGAAATAACAGCCCATAATGCGATAAATATCGATATAAAAGCATGATGCAAAATGGACGTATCAGGTACCCGTACTCGATTGAGCCGGCCTCGGGGCCCCATCCTTCGTTGTCGATGTAGAGCTTACCGCGACGATTCTTGGTCATCCGGCCAACCGCGTACCCCTTGAGCCCTTCAAAGCTGCCCTTCAAGAACTCGAAACCATCGTGCGATAGCCCCACGGTGGGCGCCAACTGTCGTGGAATTGTCACGTCAGATGTCGTCTTGAAAGGACTTAGTCGTGGAGCCATCGCGACGGGTTAGCTTGAAGGGGTTAAACCGGACAAGGGACACGGGAGTTTTTATACTAGTTCGGCCCCTTCGATGAAGGTAAAAGTCTACATCTAGTTGTGATGGAATTGATTGGGTTTCGATGACCAGGGAGAAAATACGCTTTGCCTGAGTCTCGAGTTGTTATTGTCTGTCCTCAAACCGCCGTCGGGTCGTCCCTTTATATACATAGGTTGACGCCCGGCCGGTCTACAGAGTCCCGAGGTCGGCTCATACAAGTGTCCGCCTCGGTCTCCCCTTTCCTATCTTACAACACAAGTTATACAATCATGGCGGTTTACTACCATGGGCCCTAATCCGCCTTTGGGCTATGGGCCTCTAAGCTTCATCAGTAAAACGCCATCTTCTGGGTCTTTACGGGCTTCAATGTAGTTGAGGGTGAACCGGCCTTTCCTGGGTGGTTTACCCTTAGTAGTTATATCCCCAACAACATTGGCTGAATAGCTTGCCAGCAGACTCCATTGGCAGTTGGGAGGATTTGGAAGATGCGTTCCTTGACAACTTCCAGGGCACTTATGTGCGACCACCGGATGCTGATGACTTGAGCCATATAATTTAGCAGCCAGGGGAATCGGCCAGAAAATTTTGGACCAGGTTCCTAACCAAGAAAAACCAAATTGTCGACTGTCTGGATGCAGAGGCCTTAGCGGCATTCAAGCATAACATCCATGACGACTGGCTCGCCCGGCACCTCCGCCAGGAGAAGCCGAAGTCTATGGCAGCCCTCACGACACTCATGACCCGATTTTGCGCGGGTGAGGATAGCTGGCTGGCTCGCAGCAACAACACATCAAGAAATCCTGGCACTTCAGATACCAAAGATACTAATGGCAGACCGCGTCGTAACAGACACAAGCGCCGCAGCAATGGCGACAACGCCGAAGACACGACAGTCAATGCCGGATTCAGTGGCTCTAAATCCGGTCAGCGGAAAAAGCCGTTCAAAAGAAGTAATCCGGGCCCGTCCAGTTTGGACCGCATACTCGATCTCTCGTGTCAAATTCACGGCACCCCCGATAGGCCAGCCAATCACACCAACAGAGAATGCTTGGTGTTCAAGTAGGCCGGCAAGTTGAATGCCGAAAACAAGGACAAGGGGCTGCATAGCGACGACGAGGAGGAGCCTCGGCCACTGAACACAGGAGGACAGAAGAGGTTCCCTCCACAAGTGAAAACGGTGAACATGATATATGCAACCCACATTCCCAAGAGGGAACGGAAGCGTGCACTAAGGGACGTCTATGCGATGGAGGCAATCGCCCCAAAGTTCAACCCATGGTCCTCTTGTCCGATCACATTCGATCGTAGGGACCACCCCACTAGTATCCGTCATGGCGGTTCTGCCGCACTGGTCCTTGACCCCATCATCGACGGATTTCACCTCACTCGAGTCCTTATGGATGGCGGCAGCAGCCTGAACCTGCTCTATCAGGATACAATGCGCAAAATGGGTATAGACCCCTCGAGGATCAAACCCACTAAAACCACCTTTATAGGTGCCATCCCAAGTGTAGAGGCCCATTGCACGGGCTCAATCACACTGGAAGTGGTCTTCGGATCTCCGGACAACTTCCGAAGCGAGGAGTTAATCTTTGATATCGCCCCGTTTCGTAGTGGCTATCACGCACTACTCGGGTGAACCGCATTTGCCAGATTCAACACGGTACCGCATTATGCATACCTCAAGCTCAAAATGCCAGGACCTCGCAGGGTAATAACAGTCAATGGAAACACAGAACGCTCGCTCCGCACGGAGGAGCACACTATGGCCCTAGCAGTAGAAGCACAAAGCAGCCTTTTAAGGCAAACCGCCAATTCGGCGATAAAACCCCCGGACACCTTCAAGCGAGTCCGGAGTAATCTGCAACACGATCGCCTGGCACGTTCAGAGCTCGCCTAGCTATTCGGCCCCCGTCCTAGTCCCAGTCAAGCGACGAAATCTGTGCCACGTGTAAATAATTACGCACTAAAAATACCATGGGCATAGGCGGGGGCACGGCCAAGGCACGTCCGACAATGCGGCTCAACCGCCCCAAGGGTTGCATACCTTTATCATTTTCTCTCTTTCAAGACCTTACTCTCTGGAACCCCTTTTCGGCAGTCTGATTGCTGGACGCATTACAGGAAGGAAATACCAAGGAAGCAAGAAGCTCTGACGTACAAGGGAATCCCCAGGTGGTCTCTGATAACGATCAAAATACCTGTTTTAAATACCCATACGCAGCTTGCCCTTGGATAGGACATGTCAAATAGTCCTATTTTTTGCTTATTGCACTACTTGTATCCGTACGCTTCGACGTATTATTTAATAACAATGCATAGCGTTAGTCTATTATTGCATTACCCTTCCTTTTTTTCTCTGCTTATTTACGACAAACTGCACCCGTACATTCTGGTACGACCAATATGCCAGGGGCATCAGTATACCCCATAAATACGGCGTGAGAAGTCCGAACACTTTCGACAGTGCGGCACCCCAAACTTATAGCACTATATGCATCAACTCTGAATCATGTCTTGGGTCAATAGTTGGGTTTGCCCAGCTCCCATGTTTTGGTACCTTACGTTCCACAATATCGGCTAAGGTAGCACTGGGAGAACTACTATGATTGTGTCCCGGTTCTTCCGGACGAGCACCTCAGTAGAGAAAGCTGAAAACTGACTGTCATGATAAGG
This sequence comes from Aegilops longissima, assembly GCA_021605205.1. Lineage (NCBI taxonomy): Eukaryota > Viridiplantae > Streptophyta > Magnoliopsida > Poales > Poaceae > Aegilops > Aegilops longissima. The sequence continues at coordinate 82,456,167 of CM038678.1, read as the reverse complement.
CGAGAGTTGGTCGCTGTTCGGGAGGTATCGAGTCCTTAAAGACTTTTTCCGCTTTAGGCGAGGAGTCGGCTTGTCCGGCTTAGGCGTATATAGCGCCCCAAATTTGGCCTTCCGAATACTAGGGGCTTCGCCAAAGTTTAAAATTGTAGACTTCTATGGCTAAGTGAGAGTAATAAAGCCTTATGGTCCGATTGCCTGGTTCGTTGTGCTGAACACCTCCTTCGGAGGACCCAAAATTGGGATAATGAGTGCTCAGGTTTGTCCCAAACACCTCAGTACTAGTTACATGGGGGCAGAAGCCGACGACTGGCCAACTCTCAGATTTTATAAACGGCCGCACAGAAGGTAATATTTTAAATTAATAAGCGTGGTATAGCGCGAATGAACTCGTTTCATATCACAAGATCACATGAGTACATTCACGCGAATATTACATCCTTAGTACATTCCTCCGCCACGAGGCGAGCACCCTTCAGGACACTGTCATAATATAATTCGGGCTTGCGGTGCTCCTTCCCCTCTGGCGACCCTTCGGTCACCAGCTTCTCAGCATCCATCTTCCCCCGGGCAAAAGCCCTGCGCGCACCCTCGAAGCAGACGGACTACTTTATGACTTCAAGCCGCGGGCAGGCATTCACAAGCCGCGTCACCAGACCGAAGTAGCTATCAGGCAGGGGATCGCAGGCCACATTCGGACTATAAGACCCTTCATGGCCTGTTCGGCCGCCTTATGGAGCTCGACCAGTTGCTTCAGCTGGTCGCTCAAGGGCATTGGGTGTTCGGTCCCAGTATACTGAGACCAGAACAACTTCTCCGTCGAGCTCCCCTCCTCGGCCCGGTAGAACTCCATGCATCCGACACATCGGGGGTAGATCTGCGAACGCAGCTCTGGAGAGCTCGAACTCAGGTAAGTAAAAAGAAAGTTTCCTTCACATGCTTGCTTTGCATAATGAATGCCTTACCGCCGCTATCTTCTTAACAGCCTCAATCTCTGGAGGGCCTTTGGGCTTGGCCTTGGCATGTTATGCGCGCCGAGGGCCTTAGCAAGCTCGGACCCTTGCGTCTTAGAGTCAAGCTCCAAGGCCTCGTGTTTCTTGATGAGAGCCTAGAGCTCTTGCTGCACCTCGCCTACTCGGGCCTCTTGTTTCTCGCGCTCGGCGCGCTCCTTGGCCGCTTTGCCTTCTGCCTTGGATAGCGCCTTCTTCAGGGCCGCCACTTCGGTCATGGCCCCTAGCAAATTCATGATGATCCTATTATTTTACAACCAACTTTTTTAATATACAGACGGGGTATCGCTTACCTTTGTTCTCTTCGAACTGCCTCTTGGTAGGGCCAAGCTCTTCCTTGGACCGCTCAAGGTCCTGCTTCAGTGCAGCGACCTTCGCAGTACGTGCGGCAGCGGCCAACAGTGAAGCCTGCATATGCACATAGACATATTCTGATTAGACTTCTGTGGTTATTGTTTGATCCTCCGTTCGGCCTTTCTTTGCGAACACCAAACAGAGCATCAGGGGCTACTGTCTATGCTGTAATATTTTCTCATAATTTGATCACTTACCTCAAAGCCTGTTAGGAGGCTGGCACAGGCTTCAGTCAGTCCGCTTTTGGCGGACCGAACCTTCTCGATCACCGCACTCATGATAGTGTGGTGCTCTTCATCGATGGAAGCGCCTCGAAGCGCTTCCAGCAAGTTGTCCGATGACTCTGGATGGACAGTGGCCATCGGCATAGGCGGCTTGCCCCTCTTAGTGAGGGGTCGCATGACAGAGTCCGGAACCACTGGAGGTTCCGGTGCAGTATTCGTCTGGGGGCCGAATTTTCTGCCCCCGTCATCAGAGCCCATGGGAGTCTTGCTCCCCTTGCGCCCAGTGTCCGGAATGTCGCCTTGAGGCGACTCTAGGACTACCTCCCCTTGGTTCGGTGCACTTCGAGACAACACCTCGACATTGTCCGTAGGGCGAGGGGAGGAGGCGGTCGGAAGTGAATCGTTGTTCAGGTCTGACGGGCCCAAAGAATCATCCGACAAAGATACGTCGATGTGGGCTCAGGAGGGGTTGCATAATCACGCACAGCGTGATAAGAAACAGTATAATAAGACATACCAAGAATTTTTAGGGTATCCGGATACTCACGACTTCGCTAGGGGCTTGTCCCTGGGCAACCACTCCTCGTCGCTGAAAGCGGCCGCCGTAGAGCAGTCCGGGAGGAGGATCCTTCCCTTCTTGGACCCTTCGGCCTCCCCTGATGGGGCGGCCTTCCTTTTCTTGTCCCCCCCGGCTGGGGGGGGGAGAACTTTCCTATCCCTCCTCCTCGTTTTCGTGGGAGGAGTGCACCTTGGTGTTTTCGGATGATGAGTCCGATATAACCTTGCATCGGAGACCCTTCCTGGTCCCCGTGGCCTTCTTCTTGGCCTTCTTCTCCGGCACCTCATAAGGCGCAGGAACCAGCATCTCCGTTAGGAGAGCATCTGCTGGATCTTCGGGCAGGGGAGCCGGACAATCGATCTGCTCCACTGTCTCTACCCAGTCCTGTTAAAAGGCATGGAGGCTTATATCCTGCGCACTGTTATACTGGGGATAAGAACATCTTATGAGATTTCAAAGGCTTACCGGATTGGCAGGACGCTTTGCACTGAGTCCGCGGTCCTCGGTAAGTGGAGGAGGTACCTCGACGCCCTTGAACAACACCCTCTAGAAGTCCTTGTGCGTCATGTCGATGAGCTCTCGCAGCATCTGGTGCTCGGCCGGTTCGAACTCCCACAAACTGAATGCCCGTCTTTAACACGGGAGGATACGGTGGAAGAGCATCACTTGGACCACGTTGACGAGCTTGATTTTCTTGCTCATCATGTTTTTGACGCAAGTCTAGAGTCCGGTCAGCTCTGCCGAGGAACCCCACGATAGGCCCTTCTCTTTCCAGGAGGTGAGCCGCATGGGGATTCCTGGTCGAAATTTGGGGGCCGCCACCCAGTGGTTGCCGCACGGCTCGGTGATGTAGAACCACCCCAATTGCCACCCCTTTATGGTCTCCACATAGGAGCCTTCGAGCCAGGTGACGTTAGGCATTTTGCCCACCATGGCGCCTCCGCACTCCACTTGCTGGCCGACCACCACCTTCGGTTTAACGTTGAAGGTCTTTCAGCCACAGGCTGAAGTGGGGCTTGATGCGGAGGAAGGCCTCGCACACGATGATAAACACCGAGATGTTGAGGATGAAATTGGGGGCCAGATCGTAAAAGTACAGCCCGTAGTAGAACATGAGCCCGCAGACAAACGGGTGGAGGGGGAATCCCAGTCCGCGGAGGAAGTGGGTAAGGAAAACCACCCTCTCATGGGGTTCTAGAGTAGGGACGATCTGCCCCGCATCTGGCAGCCGGTGTGCGATATCCGCGGCCAGATATCCTGCTCCCCGTAGCTTTGTGATGTGCTCCTCCGTAACGGAGGAGACCATCCACTTGCCTCCCGCTCCAGACATACTTGGAGTGGTTTGAGGAGGAAATGCGAACTTGGGTGTTGGAGCTCGAGTGCGCAAGAATGGATGAGCAAGGAGGAAGATGGCGTGGGTAAAAAGTGGAATCCCTGTCCCTTTATAAGGGCGGAAGAAACTATATGCCTCCCCACCTACCTGGTAAATTCGCTTGTTCCCCAAGCGCCGTAATTGATGGCACGGTTGGGTTACTCACACCCGTATTGATGGGAATCCCGTGATAAGGGGACACAATCTCTGCTTCGACAAGACGTGCCAACAAAAACGCCTCGCAATGTGCGCAGTAGCTGGTTGAGAAAAAACGGTTCGAATAATGACCGGGCCGTGGTATGGTGTCATGCTGCCAAATGTGTCAGCAGATTAGATTTGTGGAAATATTATTCTCTCTACGGTGGTATGTGGAATTTGTTTTGCAGAGCCGGACACTATTCTTGTTCAAAATCTTCTATGGAATATTCGGAGGAGGAACCCTCCTTGCAATGCCGAAGACAATCTGCGCGCCGGACTTATCATCATTGAAGCCTGGTTCAGGGGCTACTGAGGGAGTCCTGGATTAGGGGGTCCTCGGACAGCCGGACTATATCCTTTAGCCGGACTGTTGGACTACGAAGATACGAGATTGAAGACTTTGTCCCGTGTCCGGTTGGGACTCTCCTTGGCGTGGAAGGCAAGCTTGGCAATACGGATATGTAGATCTCCTCCCTTGTAACTGACTCTATGTAACCCTAGCCCCCTCCGGTGCCTATATAAACCGGAGGGTTTAGTCCGTAGGACAACAACAATCATACCATAGGCTAGCTTCTAGGGTTTAGCCTCTACGATCTCGTGGTAGATCAACTCTTGTAATACTCATATCATCAAGATCAATCAAGCAGGAAGTAGGGTATTACCTCCATTGAGAGGGCCCGAACATGGGTAAACATTATGTCCCCCGCCTCCTGTTACCATCCGCCTTAGACGCATAGTTCAGGACCCCCTACCCGAGATCCGCCGATTTTGACACCGACAGGGTCCTCTTGCTACAAGAATTTGATTTGCATATTATTGATAGGAAGGGATCTGAGAACCCCGTTGCAGACAACTTGTCTAGGTTAGAAAATGTTCTTGATGACACACTACCTATTGATTATATCTTTCCCAATGAACAATTAAATGTCATAAATGCTTCTCGAACTGCTCCATGGTATGCTGATTATGCTAATTACATTGTTGCTAAATTTATACCACCTAGTTTCACATACCAGCAAAAGAAAAAGTTTTTCTATGATTTAAGACACTACTTTTGGGATGACCCACATATTTATAAAGAAGGAGTAGATGGTGTTATTAGAGATTGTGTACCTGAGCATGAACAGGAACAGATCCTACACAAGTGTCACTCCGAAGCTTATGGAGGACACCACGCTGGATATAGAACTGCGCATAAGGTATTGCAATCCGTTTTTATTGGCCTACTCTCTTGAAGGATGCCCGTAAGTTTGTCTTATCCTGCGATGAATGTCAAAGAATTGGTAATATTAGTAGACGTCAAGAAATGCCTATGAATTGTTCACTTGTTATTGAACCATTTGATGTTTGGGGCTTTGATTATATGGGACTGTTTCCTGCCTCTAATGGATATACACATATTTTAGTTGCTGTTGATTACGTTACTAAGTGGGTAGAAGCTATTCCAACTAGTAGTGCTGATCATAACACTTCTATTAAGATGCTTAAAGAAGTTATTTTTCCAAGGTTTAGAGTCCCTAGATATTTAATGACTGATGGTGGTTCACATTTTATCCATGGTGCCTTTCGTAAAATGCTTGCTAAGTATGATGTTAATCATAGAATTTCATCTCCTTATCACCCGCAGTCTAGTGGTCAAGTAGAATTGAGTAATAGAGAACTTAAATTAATTTTGGAAAAGAATGTTAATAGATCTAGAAAGAATTGGTCCAACAAACTTGATGATGCATTATGGGCTTATAGAAATGCATATAAAAATCCTATGGGTATGTCTCCGTATAAAATGGTTTATGGAAAAGCATGTCACTTACCTCTCGAACTAGAACATAAGGCATATTGGGCCATTAAAGAGCTCAACTATGATTTCAAACTTGCTGGTGAGAAGAGGTTATTTGACATTAGCTCACTTGATGAATGGAGAACCCAAGCCTATGAGAATGCCAAGTTGTTTAAATAAAAAGTTAAAAGATTGCATGACAAAAGAATACAAAAGCGTGAATTTAATGTAGGTGATTATGTATTATTATACCACTCTCATTTAAGATTTTTTGCAGGAAAACTTTTCTCTAAATGGGAAGGTCCTTACGTTATCGAGGAGGTCTATCGTTCCGGTGCCATAAAAATCAACAACTTCGAAGGCACAAGGTGGTGAACTATCAAAGAATCAAACACTATATCTCAGGTAATCCTATAAATGTTGAAACTAATGTTATTGAAATCGTAACACCAGAGGAATACATAAGAGACACTTCCCAGAATGTTTCAGACTCCGGAAAGGAATAGGTATGTGGTACGGTAAGTAAACCGACTCCAAAACAGTTCTAATGGCAACTTTTCTCCGTTTTGGAATATTTAGAAAAATATAAAAATAAGAAGCAGTCCGGGAAGGACATGAGGCCTCCACGAGGGTGGAGGGCGCGCCCCCTGCCTCGTGGGCACCTCGTGCGCTCTCCGGACTCCGTTTTCTTGCATGATACGTATTTTGGTCGGTAAAAATTCATTATATAGACTCCCGAAGGTTTTGACTCCTGTATCACGCAATTGTCCTCTGTTCTTGTTTGAGCTGTTTTTCTGACAGATCTTGATCATCATGACGTCTCCAAGTGTCCCCAAGGACAAGTTCTTCGAGAAGGTCATCAACCCCTACCTCGCAGAGGTGCTGCAACACCCTCAAACCATTGAGATGCATGAGGGGGTGCTGCACATCCGCGATGTTGAGGGACCAAGGAGGACCAGAAGCGTGGAGACAAGGCTTGAGGCAATGGAGCAACAAGTTTTCAAGTGCGAGGAGATGGTGGAACGTGGACTTGACTCCAATCACATAATGATCACGGAGTTCACCAACAACCACAATCTGGATGCCAAGGACATTGGGGAGGCCATCTTCAAGCTCCACGAGAAAATCGAGCACCTCCAAGCCCAAAACTATGACCTGCAAAACCAAAACTGTGAGTATGAATATAGATTCAAGAGGATGAGTTTGGCTGCAGATTTAAGGATCCCGGAGACTCGATCATCCTTCTATGATGGTGAGCCTATGCCTTGGAAGATGAACGACAAGTCTACATCATCAACAACCCCTTCACCAGCAAAGGAGACATAATCATATGGGTATGGGCACTCCCCTTGGCAACTGCCAAGCTTGGGGGAGGTGCCCCGGTATCGTATCACCATCACACTCCTATCTTTACCATTTTTCTTAGTTCGATCCTTTTTAGTATTATCTTGATCTAGTAGAATGAAGTTTTGGTATGATCTAGTTTTGAGTTTTGCTTTTATGATCCCTCTATGTAATCGAGTCCGTGAGTTATATAATAAAGATTAGTGTTGAGTCAGGGGCTTGATTATTTTGCTATGATCTTGAGGGAATAAAAGAAAAATAAAGAATAAAAAGAAACAAAGAGATCATATTGATCTTATGGAGAGTAATGACTTCACATAGAAAGAGTATGATGATTAAAATTTGTTGAGAGTTGACAAATTTAGTTTTGGTCATCGTTGCAATTAATAGGAAGTGATAAAGAAAGAGAGGATTCGCATATAAATATACTATCTTGGACATCTTTTATGATTGTGAGCACTCATTAAAATATGACATGCTAAAGAGTTGATGTTGGACAAGGAAGACAACGTAATGGGTTATGTTTTCTTATATCTGAAATAAAGTATATTGTCATGGATCATCCAACATGTTGAGCTTGCCTTTCCCCCTCATGCTAGCCAAATTCTTTGCACCAAGTACAGATACTACTTGTGCTTCCAAAAATCCTTAAACCCAGTTTTGCCATGAGAGTCCACCATATCTACCTATGGATTGAGTAAGATCCTTCAAGTAAGTTGTCATCGGTGCAAGCAATAAAAATTGCTCTCTAAATATGTATGATTGATAGGTGTGGAGGAAGTAAGATTTATACGGTCTTGTGATGTGGAAGAAATAAAAGCGACGGACTGCATAATATAGGTCCATATCACAAGTGGCAATATAAAGTGACGTTCTTTTGCATTAAGATTTTGTGCATCCAACCCTGAAAGCGCATGGCAACCTCTGCTTCCCTCTGCGAAGGGCTTATCTTTTACTTTTATATTCTACCTTATGCAAGAGTCATGGTGATTTTCACCTTTCCTTTTTACATTTTATCCTTTGGCAAGCACAGTATGTTGGAAAGATCCAGACATATATATCTAATTGGATGTAAGTTAGCATGAACTATTATTGTTGACATTACCCTTGAGGTAAAAGGTTGGGAGGCGAAACTATAAGCCCCTATCTTTCTCTGTGTCCGATTAAAACTCTGTAACCACAAGTATTGCGTGAGTGTTATCAATTGTGAAAGACTAAATGATAGTTGAGTATGTGGACTTGCTGAAAAGCTCTGACATAGACTCTTTCTGATGTTATGATAAATTGCAATTGCTTCAATGACTGAGATTATAGTTTGTTAGTTCTCAATAAAGTTTCTGATTCATACTTTGCATTGTGAATAGATTATTACTTAAGCATAAGAAATCATATGACATTATCCATATATGTTGCTGTTATGAGAAAAATCATGATGCCATCATGTCCGTATTTTATTTTATCGACACCTCTACCTCTAAACAGGTGGACATATTTATCGTTATCGGCTTCCGCTTGAGGACAAGCAAGGTCTAAGCTTGTGGGAGTTGATACGTCCATTTTGCATCATGCTTTTATATCGATATTTATAGCATTATGGGCTATTAATACACATTATGTCACAATACTTATGCCTATTCTCTCTTATTTTACAAGCTTTACATAAGGAGGGAGAATGCCGGCAGCTGGAATTCTAGGCTGGAAAAGGAGCAAATATTAGAGACCTATTCTGCACAACTCCAAAAGTCCTGAAACTCCACGGAAGTTGTTTTTGGAAATAATGAAAAATACTGAGCGGAAGAAAGACCAGAGGGGGCCCACACCCTGGCCACGAGGGTGGGGGCGCGCCCTACCCCCCTGGGCGCGCCCCCTGCCTCAAGGGCCCCCTGTTGGCCCTCCGGTGCCCATCTTCTGCTATATGAAGTCTTTCATCCGAAGAAAAATCATAAGCAAGCTTTCGGGACGAGACTCCGCCGCCACGAGGCGGAATCTTGGCGGAACCAATCTAGGGCTCCGACGGAGCTGTTCTACCGGGGACACTTCCCTCCGGGAGGGGGAAATCATCGCCATCGTCATCACCAACGCTCCTCTCATCGGGAGGGGGCCAATCTCCATCAACATCTTCACCAGCACCATCTCCTCTCAAACCCTAGTTCATCTCTTGTATCCAATTCTTGTCTCTAAGTCCAGGATTGGTACCTGTAGGTTGCTAGTAGTGTTGATTACTCCTTGTAGTTGATGCTAGTTGGTTTATTTGGTGGAAGATCATATGTTCAGATCCTATATGCATATTAATACTCCTCTGATTATGAACATGAATATGCTTTCTGAGTAGTTACGTTTGTTCCTGAGGACATGGGAAAAGTCTTTCTATTAGTAGTCTTGTGAATTTGGTATTCGTTCGATATTTTGATGAGATGTATGTTGTCTCTCCTCTAGTGGTGTTATGTGAACGTCGACTACACGACACTTCACCATTATTTGGGCCTAGAGGAAGGCATTGGGAAGTAATAAGTAGATGATGGGTTGCTAGAGTGACAGAAGCTTAAGCCCTAGTTTATGCGTTGCTTCATAAGGGGCTGATTTGGATCCATATGTTTCATGCTATGGTTAGGTTTACCCTAATACTTCTTTTATAGTTGCGGATGCTTGCAATAGGAGTTGATCATAAGTGGGATGTTTTTCCAAGTAAGGGCAGCACCCAAGCACCGGTCCACCCACATATCAAATTATCAAAGTATCGAACGCGAATCATATGAACGTGATGAAAACTAGCTTGACGATAATTCCCATGTGTCCTCGGGAGCGCTTTACTTTATATAAGAGTTTGTCCAGGCTTGTCCTTTGCTACAAAAAGGACTGGGCCACCTTGCTGCACTTTATTTACTTTTGTTACTTGTTGCTCGTTACAAATTATCTTATCAAAAAACTACCTGTTACCTATAATTTCAGTGCTTGCAGAGAATACCTTGCTGAAAACCGCTTATCATTTCCTTCTGATCCTCATTGGGTTCGATACTCTTACTTATCAAAAGGACTACGATAGATCCCTATACTTGTGGGTCATCAACCCTCTGCTCTTTTTACATGTGAGTCCTTTTCTCTCGAGTTCTGCTCAACACTTAGATGACCGATGACATCCTCAACAGAGAATTCACGTCTCAAGTGCTTGAGAGAAGTAGCAAAGTTCCTCCATCCAGGAGGGAGTTTTGCAATAATGCAACCCGTGACAAACTTGTCCGGTAACTCACACTTCAGGAGCTTCAGCTCCTTAGCGATGCATTGTATCTCATGGGACTGGTCCAATACATAATGGTTATCAACCTTTTTGTAATCATGGAACTGCTCCATAGCATACAACTCGCTTCCAGCATCAGTTGCGCCGAATTTAGCTTTGAGCGCATCCCACAAATTCTTGGCAACACGCATATGGAGATACGCATCGACTAGCTTGTCTCCGATCACAGTAAGAATGGCTCCCACAAAGATGGTGGTTTCCTCCCTAAACACATTCTCCTGTTCAGGAGCAACCGTTACCGTGGGAGACACACCACCAACCCAGAACGCGTTCATTGCTGTGAGCCACAAGGTAGTTCTCGTCTGCCAACGCTTAAAATGTGCCCCCGTAAACTTTTCCGGTTTCAGAGTAGCGGCGAAGCCAAGAGTAGAAAAGTGCCTAAAATAAGGTTTTCGGATTGTTGGAAATATTAGCACTTTTCCAACTAATCTAATCCACGAGTAAATGATAAGCATGGCAAATACGGTATGCATCTCATACCAAAACCTAAGCATGTGAGCACGTATAGTACATAGAACCAAAACATCTATGAGCAGCATATATACGGCCAGCTCATGTACGAGCAAATAAGGGATGAACGAGTCATACCCTCAGGTTGGCCAGGCCAACGCGGCGGTAGCCTCGGTATCGGCTGAGGCCTTCTTCTTGTCTGCTTCATCGTCAGCCATGGAGTTGATGAAGGGGAAGTAGTGGAAGCAGAGGCGGACAAAGACGGGGACAAATCGGGAGCAGCCACGTCAAGATGCTCCCCAAAAACCTTATTGCCGTTCTCCTGGCCAGGATCTCGAACGACAGGGTTCCAGAGGCACCCGCTCTCCCGACCAACCATGCACGCGGTCGTCGGGATGGGATCGCCGGAAGCATCACAGTGAGAGGAACAGTAGATGACGGCTAGGGTTGTGCGAGAGGGAGTGAGTGAACTGAGTTAGGGTTCACCCCACTGGCCAACGCCTTCTTATATAAGCCCTCGGGTAGATGGGCCTGGGCTCAGGCCCACGACCTAGTCTGCGAATAGCCCACGGTCCAACATCTCGGACAATGGCACTTTCATAAATGCCTCATTAATTGATACGAGATTAATTAACCATTCTTGACCGGCAAAAAAAACTTCAGCTCGGCTCGTTCCCGCAAGCCGCGGCGCTTCGTGACGAGGCGTGGCGGGCGGCGGAGGAGGAGGAGCACACATGTACAGATCCTATTCCCAAGCTCCCAATAGCAAGTGGTAGAGCAGCCCTTATAAAGAGGTCTCACTCTTCTTAGTGTAGCAGTATGGTACTAAACTTCCCACACTACCCACCACTTGCCGTACACATTAATGGGCCTTAGTGATTAACCAGGGATTATTATCTTATATGGGCCTAAGCCCATCCATAATCCATCACCGACATCACCATGACTCCCTCATTCGCTCTGATGGAATTGAGGAAGTGTATGGACGAGTTGCAACTTGCACCACGGAGTGAGAGTTCAGTCCCTGCAATCACACGAGAGGGATTGGAGGACGCACGCATGCAGGTACTCACACTTATAACGAACGTCATGTACACAGGTTGGGCCGCCGCCGCGTGACCAGAGTGGTCCGGCCGCAGCGCACGCTGGGTCCGCCATTGCGCGCCATGGAGGGCCCTGACTGTTGGGGAACGTAGTAATTTCAAAAAAAATTCCTACGCACACGCAAGATCATGGTGATGCATAGCAACAAGAGGGGAGAGTGTTGTCCACGTACCCTCGTAGACCGAAAGCGGAAGCGTTAGAACAACGCGGTTGATATAGTCGTACGTCTTCACGATCCGACCGATCCAAGTACCGAACGCACGGCACCTCCGAGTTCAGCACACGTTCGGCTTGATGACGTCCCACGAACTCCGATCCAGCAGAGCTTCGAGGGAGAGTTTCGTCAGCACGACAGCGTGATGACAGTGATGATGGTGCTACCGACGCGGGGCTTCGCCTAAGCACCGCTACGATATGACCGAGGTGGATTATGGTGGAGGGGGGCACCGCACACGGCTAAAAGATCAATGATCAATTGTTGTGTCTCCAAGGGGTGCCCCCCCTCCCCGTATATAAAGGAGTGGAGGAGAGGGAGGGCTGGCCCTCTCTATGGCGCGCCCTAGAGTAGAACTAGGAGCCCTTCCAAGTAGTAGGAGTAGGAGAGAAGGAAAGTGAAAAGAGAAGAAAAGGAAGGAGGGGGCGCCACCCCTCCCCCTAGTCCAATTCGGACTAAGCCTTGGGGGGGGCGCGCAGCCTCCCCTCTCTCTTTCCCCTAAAGCCCAATAAAGCCCATATACTCCCCGGAATTCCCGTAACTCTCTGGTACTCCGAAAAATACCCGAATCACTCGGAACCTTTCCGAAGTCCGAATATAGTCGTCCAATATATCGATCTTTACGTCTCGACCATTTCGAGACTCCTGGTAATGTCCCCGATCTGATCCAGGACTCCGAACTACCTTCGGTACATCAAAACACATAAACTCATATTACCGATCGTCACAGAACTTTAAGCGTGCGGACCCTACGGGTTCGAGAACTATGTAGACATGACCGAGACATGTCTCCGGTCAATAACCAATAGCGGAACCTGGATGCTCATATTGGCTCCCACATATTCTACGAAGATCTTTATCGGTCAAACCGCATAACAACATACGTTGTTCCCTTTGTCATCGGTATGTTACTTGCCCGAGGTTCGATCGTCGGTATCTCAATACCTAGTTCAATCTCGTTAACGGCAAGTCTCTTTACTCGTTCCGTAATACAACATCCCGCAACTAACTCATTAGTTACAATGCTTGCAAGGCTTATAGTGATGTGTATTACCGAGTGGGCCCAGAGATACCTCTCTGACAATCGGAGTGACAAATCCTAATCTCGAAATACGCCAACTCAACAAGTACCTTTGGAGACACCTGTAGAGCACCTTTATAATCACCCAGTTACGTTGTGATGTTTGGTAGCACACAAAGTGTTCCTCTGGTAAACGGGAGTTGCATAATCTCATAGTCATAGGAACATGTATAAGTCATGAAGAAAGCAAATAGCAACATACTAAATGATCATGTGCTAAGCTAACGGAATGGGTAAAGTCAATCACATCATTCTCCTAATGATGTGATCCCGTTAATCAAATGAAAACTCATGTCTATGGCTAGGAAACATAACCATCTTTGATCAACAAGCTAGTCAAGTAGAGGCATACTAGTGACACTCTGTTTGTCTATGTATTCACACATGTATCATGTTTCCGGTTAATACAATTCTAGCATGAATAACAAACATTTATCATGAAATAAGGAAATAAATAATAACTTTATTATTGCTTGTAGGGCATATTTCCTTCAGTCTCCCACTTGCACTAGAATCAATAATCTAGTTCACATCGCCATGTGATTTAACACCAATAGTTCACATCACCATGTGATTAACACCCATAGTTCACATCGTCATGTGACCAACACCCAAAGGGTTTACTAGAGTCAATAATCTAGTTCACATCGCTATGTGATTAACACCCGAAGAGTACTAAGGTGTGATCATGTTTTGCTTGTGAGAGAAGTTTAGTCAACGGGTCTGCCACATTCAGATCCGTATGTATTTTGCGAATTTTTATGTCAACAATGCTCTGCACGGAGCTACTCCAGCTAATTACTCCCACTTTCAATATGTATCTAGATTGATACTTAGAGTCATCTGGATCAGTGTCAAAACTTGCATCGACGTAACCCTTTACGACGAACCTTTTGTCACCTCCATAATCGAGAAACATATCCTTAGTCCACTAAGGATAATTGTGACCGCTGTCCAGTGATCTACTCCTAGATCACTACTGTACTTCCTTGCTAAACTCAGTGTAGGGTATACAATAGATCTAGTACACAGCATGGCATACTTTATAGAACCTATGGCTGAGGCAAAGGAAATGACTTTCATTCTCTTTCTATCTTCTGCCGTGGTCAGGTTTTGAGTCTTACTCAATTTCACACCTTGTAACACAGGCAAGAACTCTTTCTTTGACTGTTCCATTTTGAACTACTTCAAAATCTTATCAAGGTATGTACTCATTGAAAAAACTTATCAAGCGTTTTGATCTATCTCTATAGATCTTGATGCTCAATATGTAAGCAGCTTCACCAAGGTCTTTCTTTGAAAAAACTCCTTTCAAATACTCCTTTATGCTTTCCAGAAAATTCTACATTATTTCCGATCAACAATATGTCATTCACATATACTTATCAGAAATGTTGTAGTGCTCCCACTCACTTTCTTGTAAATACAGGCTTCACCGCAAGTCTGTATAAAACTATATGCTTTGATCAACTCATCAAAGCGTATATTCCAACTTTGAGATGCTTGCACTAGTCCATAGATGGATCGCTGGAGCTTGCACATTTTGTTAGCACCTTTAGGATCAACAAAACCTTCTGGTTGTATCATACACAACTCTACTTTAAGAAATCCATTAAGGAATGTAGTTTTGACATCCATTTGCCAGATTTCATAAAATGTGGCAATTTGCTAACATGATTAGGACAGACTTAAACATCACTACGAGTGAGAAAATCTCATCGTAGTCAACACCTTGAACTTTGTCAAAACCATTTTCGACAAGTCTAGCTTTGTAGATAGTAACACTACTATCAGCGTCTGTCTTCCTCTTGAAGATCCATTTATTTTCTATGGCTTGCCGATCATCAGGCAAGTCAACCAAAGTCCTACACTTTGTTCGCATACATGGATCCCATCTCATATTTCGTGGCCTCAAGCCATTTCGCGGAATCTGGGCTCACCATCGCTTCTTCATAGTTCGTAGGTTCGTCATAGTCAAGTAACATGACTTCCAGAATAGGATTACCATACCACTCTGGTGTGGATCTTACTCTGGTTGACCTACGAGTTTTGGTAGTAACTTGATCTGAAGTTTCATGATCAATATCATTAGCTTCCTCACTAATTGGTGTAGGTGTCACAAGAACCGGTTTCTGTGATGAACTACTTTCCAATAAGGGAGCAGGTACAGTTACCTCATCAAGTTCTACTTTCCTCCCACTCACTTCTTTCGAGACAAACTCATTCTCTAGAAAGGATCCATTCTTAGCAACAAATGTCTTGCCTTTGGATCTGTGATAGAAGGTGTACCCAACAGTTTCCTTTGGGTATCCTATGAAGACACATTTCTCCGATTTGGGTTTGAGCTTATCAGGATGAAACTTTTTCACATAAGCATCGCAACCCCAAACTTTAAGAAACGACAACTTTGGTTTCTTGCCAAACCACAGCTCATATAGTGTCGTCTCAACGGATTTATATGGTGCCCTATTTAACGTGAATGTAGTTGTCTCTAATGCATAACCCCAAAACGATAGTGGTAAATCGATAAGAGACATCATAGATCGCACCATATCTAGTAAAGTACGATTACGATGTTCGGACACACCATTATGCTGTGGTGTTCCAGGTGGCGTGAGTTGCGAAACTATTCCGCATTGTTTCAAATGAAGACCAAACTCGTAACTCAAATATTCTCCTCCACGATCAGATCATAGAAACTTTATTTTCTTGTTACGATGATTTTCCACTTCACTCTGAAATTCTTTGAACTTTTCAAATGTTTCAGACTTATGTTTCATTAATTAGATATACCCATATCTGCTCAAATCATCTGTGAAGGTGAGAAAATAATGATACCCGCCACGAGCCTCAATATTCATCGGACCACATACATCAGTATGTATGATTTCCAATAAATCTGTTGCTCGCTCCATTGTTCCGGAGAATGGTGTTTTAGTCATCTTGCCCATGAGGCATGGTTCACAAGTACCAAGTGATTCCAAAAGTCCATCAGTATGGAGTTTCTTCATGCGCTTTATACCAATATGACCCAAACGGCAGTGCCACAAATAAGTTGCACTATCATTATCAACTCTGCATCTTTTGGCTTCAACATTATGAATATGTGTATCACTCCAATTGTCACATCCCCAGTTCTGGTAATGCTTAGTGCTTGCATTAGAGTGATGCATCATGTTTAAATTTCAATGAATTTGAAATGGGGACATGTGAAAGACTCAGAAATCATTTCTGAAAATGACCAAGATAATAATTGCTTCAAATAGGTCCAAGAAAATGTTCATGTTTCTCTATGAAAATATTGGACAGAAGTAAAATTCAAACCAATATTTTTAGGAGCTCATAAATATTTATTTTGGCATTTGAAGCTAATGCAATAACTATTTGCATTGGATTTATATTTACTATATATCGAATATGTGTCCAATAATTCTGAGAAATTGTGAGGGGCTTTGGAATAATCCTTTTAGCCCCTACAAAATTGTCAGAAGCAAGTAAAATGGTTTAGTGCTTAAAACTAAATCAAAACAAATAACAGAGAAGGAAATAGAAAACTGAAACATTTTAGAAGGAGAGGAGAGTACAGAGCCACTTACGGCTCAAGGCACATACAGCCCAGTTGGCCAAAGACACTGGCATGCCCAGCCCACGTGGGCAGCCTCGTCTTCTACCTCTTGCCAGTAGGAAGAGGAGAAGATGGGCACGGCGCACGCGCGCGCCACCTCCACCCTGCTCACCTGCCTCCTCGACGGCCTGGACGCCTCTGGCGTTGCCATGCAGACCCCCTGGACCCCCCCTCAACCGCTCCCCTCTCTCCCTGCCTCGCTCTCTCTCGCTCTCTCTCCCAAAGCCGAGCAGAGCCGTCGCCGCCGCTCGTCGTTGTCGTGTCCACCGCCTCCCCCTCGCTTCCCCGACCAGTCCAGGAGCTCCGCCACATCGTCCCCGACCTCTCCGCCAAGTCAAGCAAGCCAGGACGCACCACAGCACCGCCCTGTCGCCGTCTTCAACCTCGGACCGCCAGACATCCCTCTCGCCGCCCCGCTCGCTCCAGTGCTTCCCCGAGCACACCGAGGCCACCTCTGCACTCGCCGTGAGCCCCTCTACCAATTCCCCCTTCTCCCATGTCCATTAGCTCATCGTAGCCTTCGTTTCCGTCGAGACAGAGACCTCACCGGCGCCGGACTTGTCGTCGTCGTCGTTTTGGTTCGCCTCCGTTTAAACCAAGCATGCAGCCATGCTCAGTGCACCCCAGGGAGACCATAGCACCCCTCCGCACCCCTGTCATGCTCCCTAACGCCGCCCCCGTGCTAACCCGAACTCCGGCCGCCGCCCTGGAGCTCGCCGTCATCGGCTCCGGCCACCATAGGCCCGGCCGCCACCACCACCCGACGTGCGTCTGCAAGAGCTCTCCAACGAGCCCAAGAACGGCCTCGTCTGTGCCCTGTGGGTGTTTTCCGAGCCGCGCCGCCGTCTCGGGCCTCGCCGGCATCGGGTCGCCGGCGGGTTGGACCCGTTGACTTTGACTGGGCGGGCCCAGGTTGACTCCCCCTGAGCCTATGACAAGTGGGGCCCGCTCTGCTAATTAACCTAGGGTTAGCGCTAACTAATATTAGTTAGTTAAGATGACTGCTGACACGCGGGACCCACTGGTCAGGTTGACCCGGACGTCCCCTTTGACCACTGAGGTCACCCTGACGCAATGCTGACGCATTAATCCAATTACTGGAATATTCTTATATAGGAAATTCCAGAAAATAGTTCAAACTTCAAAAATTCATAGAAATTAATCTGTAACTCCAAATGCAAAGATTTATATATGAAAAATGATCAGAAAAATCCAATCTTTCCATCTGTACTAGTTTCATGCATGTCAGAACACTTTAACCTTTCTGTTTAGGTGAAACAAGCTAATGCACTTATATCACTTATTATTTTGGGTGATCATTTGAATCCTTGGTTCAAATGGACTCAAACCTTTCTGTCCCAAGTTGCATTAGACCTATCACACATCATATTGCCATGTCATAGCATGCATCATGTTGTCGCATTGCATTGATTGTGTCCTTCTGTGTTTTCTGGTAATCGTCCCCTCTCAGTAGACGATGTTCCGAAGACGAGATCGATGACACCAATGAAGAACTATATTATCTTCAGAAGTGCCAGGCAAGCAAAAGCCCCTTGTTCATTCCGATACAACCCCACTCTCTCGCTCCTGCTCTCTTTTACTGCATTAGGACAACAACGATTCATCTGTTGTTTGCTGCGGTAGCTGAACCCCTTTATCCTCTGCATGACCTGTCATTGTCACAGTAAATAGATGAAACCCACTAGCATGAGTAGGAGTTGTTTGAGCCCTGATGTGCCTACTCATTCATGCTTGTTTGTCATGCCTGCTACTGCTTAGAGTTGAGTCAGGCCTGATTCATCGGGGATGAATCGGAGGTGTGTGAACATGCCCTACTGTTGAGAACTAAATGTGTGAACATGATTTGGTAAAGGTATCGGTGACAGGCCATGTAGGAGTACATGGTGGGTTGTCTCATTGAAGCCGCCCTCAGGAACTGAGTTCTGTGTTTGTGATCCATGACCAGTTAATACCACGCATTGGAATGCTTAAGTGCCCCTCTCGACTTCTTAACCACCCTTGTCCTCTGTCCAGGAGTTGGAAGTAGTTTCTGGTGTTTGTAGTATGCTGGAGGTCATGGGCAGTGCTGACCCGAGGGGTGGGCTGTGATGCGGTAGGCGCGTGGCCGGGCATGCCGGGCGCCCGTTTGGTGTCGCGGAACCCTGTACACATCGTTCGGGGCCGTATGTGGAAACCTCGGCCGGACTCCCTGCGGATGGAACCTGAATAGGCGATAACCTGGACTAGAGACTTGAGTGTTTAGGTAGGTCGTGGCCGACACCCTCGCTGGGCTTCCGCTTGAAGGTTGCCGAGTACATGTCGTGTAAACGGCAATAAGTGGTGAGAGCGTGTGTGAAGAAGTACACCCCTGCAGGGTTATCATCATCTATTCGAATAGCCGTGTTCGCGGTAAAGGACTTCTGGGTTGCCTGTACAGTTCATAGACAAGTGAAAGTGGATACTCTAAAATGCGCAAGATAAGCGTGAGTGCTATGGATGGCGTTCTCGTAGGGAGACGGAGCGGATCCATAGTGGTGTATTGATATGGTGAATATGTGGACTCGTGTGCGCCACCTCAAAAGAGTTACTTGCAGTCGTAGTTTAGGATAGCCACCGAGTAAAAGCTGGCTTGCTGCAATTAAACTCCACCACCCCCCTTTGTTGATACTAATGCATATGTAGCTAGTTCTGATGTAAGTCTTGCTGGGTACATTTGTACTCACGTTAGCCTATTTTATGTTTTGCAGAGAGACGTCAGTCTCGCTAGTAGTTCCGCGTGGACTTCGACGTTTAGCTTGTTACCTCAGCTACGATCTTGTGCCCTCGGCAGGATCTGGTAGATAGTCAGGCTTCCCAGCCTTTTTCATTTGTAGATGTCTGTACTCAGACATGTTAAGCTTCCGCGTGTGCTTTGACTTGTATGCTCTGAATGTTGGGTCATGCGACCCATGTTTGTAATATCTCGCTCCTCGGAGCCTAATGAATAAATACTTGAGTCGTAGAGTTATGTTGTGATGCCATGTTGTATTTACACATATCGAGCATATTGTGTGTATGTTTGAAATGCTTGGTATGTGTGGGATCCGACAATCTAGTTGTTTATCATTGGCAGCCTTTCTTATGGGGAAATGTAGTCTAGTACTTCCTTGAGCCATAGTAGTCCACTACAGCCCGGTTCACCGGAGTCCTGCTAGCCCAAAGACTACTGCTCAGGGGCTTGCTTGGTAGCGGCATGTGTTTCACTTCGTTCCTGTGTCTGTCCCTTCGGGGAAATGTCACTCGGTGACATCCGAAGTCCTGCCTAGTCTGCTACAGCCCGGGTTCCCGGAGTCTTGTTAGCCCAGAGCTACAGCCCGGATTCACACGCTGCTGACCGACATGCTCGAAGTTGATTCATGTATGCCTGTCCACATGGGTTAGTGCCGCTTTGGGTTCACGACTAGCCATGTCGGCCCGGGTTTTCTATCATATGGATGCTAGCGACACTATCATATACGTGAGCCAAAAGGCGCAAACGGTCCCGAGGCGACACCCGTGGGAATACCGTGCGTGAGGCCGCAAAGTGATATGAGGTGTTACTGCCTAGATCGATGTGACATGGAATCGGGGTCCTGACAGCTTTGGTATCAGAGCCTGACTGCCTATAGGATTACCAAGCCAAACTGGTCAAAGTTGTGTCTAGAAATGCTTTAGTTATATAAGGGAATTGATTGTGGAAGGGAACGTAAGGCTCTTTTTACTCGTTATATCTCATGGCCTTCTTATCTGAGTCATCCTCTTCTCTTCTACGGGGATTAAGAGCTAGGCCTTCTCATCTATCTATCAGGGTGACGTGTTACTAATCCATAGACTTATAGAATTGATAGTTTCAAGTCTTAGTTCAGTTTTTACTACTTCCATATGTTCATAGCTGGTCTCAGAACCTTGATATTGTGATGTTGAGTGGTCATGCCACTATTTTGCAGGATGTCTCAAATCATTTTGAGCATTTACAGCCGTTATGTTGTCCGAGTCATCCCAGATTTCTAAATAGTCTGATGCATTTGCAAATACCTTCTCTCCATTTCTAATGTTCATTTGGGCCAGATTAATCTCACAAATTAGTGTGTTGAGGTACTCCGCTGCCTCGGCATATATGTTGGAGCTATTATTATGAACCTAGGTGTTTAGGGAGTCACCTAGTAATCTAGCCATGTTTTGTGTTCCCGGTGTGATGATTCTGGTCATTATTCTCGAAAGCATCTTGTGATGCCATTTAGTAGTAGGCATTCTATTCCTGGGTTCTTGACCCAAGATTCACTCTACTTACCTCGTGTTGATAGTGTTGCTCGTACCTTTAGGATACTAGTAACCTTTGTGATAGTCTTCCAGGTCCGTGGTATATCATTCTTCCAAATACCATGAACCATCCTTGGCAGGAGTTCCTTTGAACCAAAGATCACAATAAGAGTGCTCTTGATGAGTTCTTCGTTCTACATTGTGAATTTGCCAGTTCTACTTTCCTGCATGGGTTATCCGGAAGAAACCTGTTGAACTTGATTCGACATACTAACCTATGCATCCACAACTCAGAAAGTTATATGTTCCTCAAGTTGTTCCTCCTTAATTGTATTCTGACCCCCGTCTATCAATTGATAGTCAAGGGTATGTCTGCGACCGTGTTTATCGATGCCTATTATCCTTGTGGTCCGTCAAGCCATTCTGTACTGGAATGACTAGGAGAAACAAACTCCAGTACCTCATCCATATCCAAGATTGGGTCAAAGCAGTTGTAATCCGCAAATCAAATGCCAATCCAGCTTTTGATTATGTTCTACCTCGGAGTATTACCCCCTGTCGGTGTCAAAACCGGCGGATCTCGGGTAGGGGGTCCCGAACTGTGCGTCTAGGCGGATGGTAACATGAGACAAGGGACACGATGTTTTTACCCAGGTTCGGGCCCTCTCGATGGAGGTAATACCCTACTCCTGCTTGATTAATATTGATGATATGGGTAGTACAAGAGTGGATCTACCACGAGATCAAGGAGGCTAAACCCTAGAAGCTAGCCTATGGTATGATTGTTGTTCATCCTACAGACTAAAACCCTCCGGTTTATATAGACACCGGACAGGGTTAGTGTTACACAGAGTCGGTTACAATGGTAGGAGATCTACATATCCGTATCGCCAAGCTTTCCTTCCACGCCAAGGAAAGTCCCATCCGGACACGGGACGAAGTCTTCAATCTTGTATCTTCATAGTCTTGGAGTCCGCCGTGATGATAGTTCGCTATCCGGACACCCCTAGTCCAGACTCCTCGGTAGCCCTCGAACCAGGCTTCAATGACGACGAGTCCGGCGCGCATATTGTCTTCGGCATTGCAAGGCGGGTTCCTCCTCTGAATACTTCATAGAAGGTTTTGAACACAAGGATAGTGTCCGGCTCTGCAAAACAAGTTCCACATACAACCGTAGAGAGAATAACTTTTTGCACAGATCTGCTGACGTATTCCACGGCGTGACATCACACCACGGCCAGGCCTTTATACGAATCGTTTTTTACTGTTCCACCTCAGCGCGTTTAGCGAGGCGGTTTCCCTGGCACGTCTTATCAAAGCATAGATCGTGCTCCCTTATTCCGGGATTCCCATCAATACGGACTGGGTAACCCAACCGTGCCCGTTGGCATGCCTCCTCTATCAAAGGCGAGTCCTAATCGACCACGGGGAGGGCTCTTGGTATTCAACCTCTTTATAATGAGACCAAGGCCCTCTTCCTTTTTACACCCTCCATCGAGTTCGCCTCGCGCCGAGTTCTAACACCCAAAGCTTCAGATTTAGGCGCTCGGACTTTCGGACGATGTCCGCTCCGACCAGCTTGGCGATGGATGTCTTCTTCCGTCACGGAAGAAGATGTGCTAAAGCTGTGAGACGCCGGTATTTAACCGCGAGATTTTCGATAGGCTGCCTGTTCGGGCAGGTCATTCCCACTCCCGAGCCCGGCGAGAGCGTGGTGTTCGTGTCACACTTCCTTCGGGGTTTAGGCTTCCCGACGGATCCCTTTGTGCGGGGGCTCATGTTTTATTATGGGCTGGATTTCCATGACTTGAGTCCGGAGTCCATCCTCCATATCTCGTCATTCATTGTCGTATGTGAGGCCTTCCTCCATATCACCCCTCACTTTGGACTGTGGCTCAAGACCTTCAAGGTGGAGCCGAAGATGATCGAGGGGCAACAAGCAGAGTGTGGAGGGGCGGTCATAAGCAAGTGTGATGATGCTTCGTGGCCCGAGGGCTCTTTTCAAGAGGAGCTTGGTTTGTGGCAACGGGAGTGGTTTTATATTACCGCTCCCCGGGGCACCAATTGGGTGGCGCTTCCTGCCTTCCGCTCAGGTCCACCACAGCGGTTGCCGTCATGGGTCAACAAGGGGCTCGACTAGGGGTCGTCCAAGGACGTTCCCCTGTTGCAGGGCAGTATTTGAGACCTCCAAGAAAGAGAGATCAATCTGGTCGCAGTGGCGCAGGTTATGTTGATTCGACGCCTTCTGCCCTGCAAAAGTCACCCCCTCCGTCTGTGGGAATTCAATCCGGAGGGACCACGAGCTCTTCATCATTTTGTGGGTATGACTCCCGTGGAGATGTATAAGCTGTTCTTCAGATCACAAGAGAAGTGTCCGGACCTGGCTGAGGACGCCGGACTGAGCTGCAATCGCCCAGATACTCAAGTAAGTAGTCATGTACCCGGACAGGCTGTTCATTCATTTATCATATACATGCCCTTGAAAGGAGCCGTTTCTTGAACAGGAGTGGATAGCCAAGGCAAAGCTAATAAGGTGTCCGGCTCCCCTCCCAGAGAATACACCGGATCCCATGCTGGCCAAGATGTTGAAGGTCGCGCCTTTTAAAGAAGGCGAGGGGAGCGGGGAAGCAATTGCCTCCACGGAGGAGGCCTTTGAGGAGGGAGGGATCAAAAGTCCCACCCTCCAAGGAGAGAAGAGGACCGCTTCAAAAGATCTGGAGGTCGAGGCCTCGAAGAGGGGAAAGAAATCTTCGTCAAAGAGTCCGGCGCTGGGAAGTACCCCAGCCGCACTGTTTCCCCAAGGGGATCAGCCCTCCAGCGAGCCGTAAGTAAAAAAGAAGGGGTTTTGTAAGTAAGGAACATCCCTGTATTTATTTCTGAAGATAACCGAAATTGTACCTTGTAGTTCGGATCTCAGCCCTTCTCAGCAGATCTCGTCTTCGGGGGGTCTTCTTCCGGAGATGATGGAGAGCGAAACGCCTCCACCTGTCGCACCCTCATGCGAGGCGGACGACCCTGAGGTGTCGTCGCGGAGGGTTCCCCCAAGTCCGGTGGGGCCGGAAGGTCCGACGCCAAGAGGTGTGTGGTCGGAGGAGCTGAAGGATCTGCTCGGGCAAGCGGCTATCTCAAAGGATCACCGTGTGCTAATGGGTAGGGTGATTGAAAGAATTGCATCCGCGGAGAGCGGATTGCATGAAGCCGTCAGAAGCTTACTGACGGGGTTCGAGGTACGCAAAAATGATGTACCTTCTGACAGTAATGCATATAGAATGCGCCCTGTATAGATAGTAGCCCCTGAGACTCTGTATGTTGTCAAAATTGACAGCGTGCCGAGGATCACAATCTCAGTTATAATATATTGCCGCTCCTAAATAGGTGGTGGGGCGTCCGGTGGCCAGCCGGACTGATGAATATGCCGAACTAAAGCGGCAGCTTGACGAGGCGGATGCGGACATCGCGCTGGTCAATAAACGGTTTGATGAGTCACAAGGTATGTGACTTCTATGCGGACACCTGGTAAGGGAGCTTGACGCCCATGCCTTACTACTTGTATGCTTAATGCAGGTGGTGCCGCTGCTGTGGAGGAGCTGCGGGCGGAACTCGCCCGAGCTAAAGAGCAAGCCAGAAGTAGTAATGCGGCCGCATTAAGGGCGGCCGAGGAGCTAAAAGCCGAACGGGCTGCTCACTGCCGAAGCAAAGAGGAAATGGCCGATATGGCCATAAAGTTGAAGAATACTACCGACCGCTGTGAGGTTCTTGAAAAAGAACGCCAAGCGGAGCAAGAGGGCCTGAAAAAGGCCACCGCCGAATCCAAGGATGCCCGTTCCGCTTTGAGAGCTGCCAAGGAGGAGCTGAGTCAAGCCGGGACTATTGCGGCTGGAAAACCGTTTCTACTACGGAGGAAATATACGGATCCGAAGTTTGCTCAGTTGGACAAGTTGTGGAGTTCGGAAGATGCTTATCTGGACTTAGCGGCGAGCGCTGCGGACGCGGTTGAGCACTTCCGAGGCCAGAAGGGGCACAGAAGGGAAGAGCTATATTGGTCGCAATTCCATAGTCCGGAGCGTCCTCTTCCGTTGACCGACCGGTTGGCCGAATGGGCCGAGCTGAATCAATTATCCGGCCTTGCCATGAAGCCTGTCATGACTCATTGTGGCCAGGCGGACCCCAGCTGAAGAGTTATTTTGGTTTAGTGCAGCAGTTCCTTGGTGCGGTACCGCGTATCGACGCAATGAAGCGGTCGGCGTGTATTGAGGGAATGCGGATGGCTCTGGCCCGTGTCAAGACATACTGGGCGGAGATGAAGACCACCGATGTTGCATCCCGAGATTCGGACAGAAGCCGAGTACCTGCCGAGCACTATTTTGAGAAAGTCCTGCCGGGCGCTCGTCTAATAGAGACGCAGTGCTCGAAGGATATTATGTTTAAATGACATGTATGATTTTTGAAAACAGTGTTTCAATATAATATAAGAGCTTTTTATACTTGTGCGCCCAAGTAGTAAACTACTCCCTGTGCAGCCGTTGATGTATATGTATATATAACCTGAAAGATGGCAGTCCTTGGCTTCAGCCCCCACGCACATAGTGCGGGGGTGTTTGCAAAGAAGGCGCTTTTTCACACTTAATCCAACGCCTTGGTCCTATTAAGGAGGTGGTAGCGTAGCAAACTAGGCAACCGGACTATAATGCTTTATCACTTTCACTTAGCCATAGGAGTTCGAGGGGGGGGCTACTATATAGCCCCTGGGGGCACCGCACTCTCCCGAATTCAGGGTGCGTATGTGCTCGACCGAAAACCGGTCCTTCGTTAATGCGGAGGAATTCTAAACATTCGGTGAGTCATCGAGTGGTTGACCAGTCTCTCGCTATATCATGACAGTCAGCCGGCTTTCATCGAGGTGCTCGCCCGCCAAACCGGGCACAATCGCAGAGTTCTCCGGTGCCGCGTTAGCCGATAGAACGAACGTAAGGCAGCAAAACACGGAGCCGGCAAACCCAACATTTGACCAAAGACATGATTCGAGCTGATGCATATAAGGCCTAACTCGAGACGCCAACACTCCCTAAGGTATTCGGTCTTTATAAAACGGGCAGAATAATGCCCTAAGCCCCGTGTCCGTGCACGCGCAAAAATTCTGGTGCAGCCAATGCCAAACGCCAGCCTCCTCCTCGGTTATAGTAAGAAACCGGGGATGTATATCAACAAGAGATAGTAAAAAGGTTTACGCAGGGTCTTAATCCGAAAAGAATCCTTGCAACGGGTCCCCACTGCGTCTGCGCTGTGTCTCCGTTGCAGCCGTATCACGGACGGGTGTAGCACGCTTGCTCATCCGAAAAAGAGAGGAACTTAGTTTAAAAGAAAAAAGATCGTGCGAAAGATGTACTTTATATTAAATAAACAGAGTACGAGTCGGAGAAGTGAATAAAATTGAGCTTTATTGTCTCTTGTTGTACATGCATGCAGCCCCTTGTATGGAGGTGTGCCACTAGTAGGCACCGGACTCGTCTAGCCGTGTCCGTGGTTCGAATTACCTATTCGGGTGCTTTGGTTAGCAGAGCCGGATTGGTGTGGGGCTGTCAAGGCAGCCTCGCATTCTTCCGGGCTCGAGTAACACTTAATACTCCCTTTTAATGAGATGATGCCGCGTGGACCGGGCATTTTAAGTGTAAGAGATGCATAATGCGGTATTGCGTTAAAGTGGGCGAAAGCTTCGCGTCCCAATAGTGCTTGATAGCTACTTTCAAATGGGGCGACATGGAAAACTAACTTTTCACGACGGAAGTTGTCGGATGAACCGAACACAACTTCTAGCAGTAGGGAGCCCGTACAATGGGCATATGGGCCTGGCATTGCCCCTTTGAAGGAGGTGTTGCTATGGCGAATTTTGGTTGGGTCTATCCCCATCCTGCGGATTGTGTCCTGATATATCAGGTTTATGTCACTGCCGCCATCCATGAGGACTTGTGTAAATTGGAATCCATCGATTATAGGATCCAATATCAAGGCAGTCCATCCTGCGCTCCGGATACTTTCGGAGTAGTCCTGATGGTCGAAGGTGATTGGTTTTGACAACCAGTGTTGGTACTCCGCTAGGGTAGTTATTGCGGCGCACATTTTAATGGGCGCCGCTCTGTTTTTCTCTTTTATCACGTGAAGTGAGTTTACTGTTTTAACCTCTTGTCGGAAATTCTTTTGTTTTCCGGGGCTCTTCTTGTGGTGCTTGTCATCATCTTCACTTGGTGTGTCGAGCCCCTTGTGTTCGGCGTTGAGTCTGCCGGACTGTTTGAAGACCCAACAATTTCTGTGGGTATGGTTTGCAGGCCTCCCGGGAGTACTGTGGATTTGACATATCTTGTCCAAGATTTTGTTTAGGTTGGATAGCTCATCGCTATTGTCCTTAAGGGGCAGTTTTTTATTGTCCTGCCATGAGCTTTTGAATCCGGCATTGACTGCCGCGCTCTTTGGACCGTTCCTTATTGTGTCGTGGTTTCCCATTTCCGTCCCTGACTTCGGATGTACTTGGGTCGCTGGTGCTGCATCTTGCTACCCAGCTATCCTCTCCCGCGCAAAAGCGGGTCATGAGGCTTGTTAATGCGGCCATTGTTCTCGGCTTTTCTTGGCCGAGGTGTCTTGCGAGCCATTCGTCTCGGACGTTGTGTTTGAAAGCTGCTAAGGCTTCGGCGTCCGGACAGTTGACTATTTGGTTCTTTTTAGTAAGGAACCTGTTCCTGAAATTTCCGGCTGACTCTCCGGCTGTTGAGTTATGTGACTTAGATAAATCGCATCCGGAGGGCGGACATAGGTCCCTAAAAATTTGCTCAAACGCATCCTCGAGCTCTTCCCAGCTTCCAATGGTATTTTCGGGAGGCTTTTAAGCCAATGCCGAGCTGGCCCTTTGAGTTTGAGGGTAAGTATTTTATGGCGTGGAGATCATCTCCTCTAGCCATGTGTATGTGGAGGATGTAATCCTCAATCCAGACTCTGTGGTCTGTTGTTCCGTCAGATGCCTCTATGTTTACGGGTTTGAATCCCACTGGAAATTCATGATCCAGCACCTCATCAGTGAGACATAGGGGATGTGCGGCGCCCCTGTATTTGGGTGTGCCGTGATGTTCGGATATTTGGCATGTTGCATTGCTTTGAAGAGCTTGCTTTCTCGGCCCATAGATGGACCTAACTGGGCCATCCTTTTGATGTGAATCCTTATGTGGATCGCATCGGCTTGTGTGCGGCGCCGCTTGCTGCTCTCTTTTGCCGTGGGGTCGCCCATCCGACCGGGTGGCCTTCTTACTTTTTGATTGTGGGGTTCTCGGCCTCCTCATCAAATTCGGGCAGTAGCTTTCTCTTGGGTAGCTCTTTGTTCGGCGATCGTCGCCGTATTTGTCTGCGGTGTTGAATACTTTGTTCCATCTGATTCTGAGTGCATCTTCCGCTGTTTTGAGCTTCCGCTTTTGCTTTTTCAGGCTACGCGCAGTGGCGACGAGCCTTTTGTGGAGGTTATTCTACTCCAACAATTTGTCCGGCGTGAGATCTTCCGGACTGTTATCTTCGCCGGGGACAGGTTGTTTATCCAACTTGTCCTGTTCGGACGTTTGCTCGATAGCATGTTCGTCGTCCACCGGTTCGCCCTGCTCTATGGCTGGGTCTTTGTTGAGGCGGGACTTGGTGCGGCGTTGACGTTGCCGTTTTGACTGCCGAGGATTTATCCTTCAGAGCGCCCCGTTGTTCCTCGTCGTCACTTCCTTTAGGTGTATCCACCATGTATACATCATGGGATGAGGTGGTTGTCCAGCGTCCTATAGGCGCTGGTTCATGGTTGTCTCCTACATCGTCGTCCATACCGTCGATGTCATCGGAGTCGAAATTGAGCATGTCGTGTAAGCTTTCGACAGTGGCTACGAAGTGGGTGGTGGGTGGGCGTTGAATTTCTTCGTCGTCCGCATCCCAACCTTCCTGACCGTAGTCTGGCCAGGGCTCTCTGGATAAAGAGAGAGACTTTAGTGAATTCGGGAGGTCGCCAAAGGGAGAATGCGGAAAGATGTCCGCGGCAGTGAACTCCGTGACCGGCGCCCGATCGGATTCGATTGGCAGGGGCGCGGAGGGTTCGGAGTCCGGAGAGGAGTCCGGCACCTTGGAGTCACGGTCTTCGCAAAAGACAGGGATTGTGTTCGGCTCAATCGCCGTAGAGATTTCAGCCCCCGAGGTGGTTTCCAACCAACCGTCCTCGATCGGCGAGACCGGCTCTGAATCGATGTTCGGAGCGGACACTAGTGCGGCCTCCAGGGCACTGTTCGGCGGCAGAGCTAGATCATACCCATCGAGACAGTGCGGCACGCTCGGCTGTGGCTCGAATGCGTCGAAGATCAAGTCTCCGCGGATGTCGGCCATATAATTCAAGCTTCCAAATCTGACACGATGGCGGGGCGTAGCTTCGATCTGCTCAGATGGCGGTGAATTGCCCGCATGCAAAGCCGCCAAATCACGAAGATATGTCCGGGAGAAAAGTCTCACCTTGGACGCGTCGTTGTTGATGATCGAAGGAGCCATCGGGCCTATCGGTGACGGCACGGAGGAACTCTCAATGAAAGCACCAATGTCGGTGTCAAACCGGCGGATCTCGGTAGGGGGTCCCGGCTGTGCGTCTAGGCGGATGGTAACAGGAGACAAGGGACACGATGTTTTTACCAGGTTCGGGCCCTCTCGATGGAGGTAATACCCTACTCCTGCTTGATTAATATTGATGATATGGGTAGTACAAGACCACGAGATCAAGGAGGCTAAACCCTAGAAGCTAGCCTATGGTATGATTGTTGTTCGTCCTACGGACTAAAACCCTCCGGTTTATATAGACACCGGATAGGGTTAGGGTTACACAGAGTCGGTTACAATGGTAGGAGATCTACATATCCATATCGCCAAGCTTGCCTTCCACGCCAAGGAAAGTCCCATCCGGACACGGGACGAAGTCTTCAATCTTGTATCTTCATAGTCTTGGAGTCCGGCCGTGATGATAGTTCGGCTATCCGGACACCCCCTAGTCCAGGACTCCCTCACCCCCTTTATGTCAAGAATGTCATAAGAATTGCACCATTTCTCATGAATTCTTGACGTAGTGATACTTCTCGCTATCATTATTCATTCCTTGGTCCCTTGTTGTTGTAACCGGAATGCCGACAAGTGAACTGTGATGTGTGAAATCGATACTCCTAGCAACCTCCTTGCTTGGTAGTTAATGGACAATATTCTCATTCCTAGCGTGTTGGTTATTAGACCATCATCCTAAGATTGATCATGCTACCTAGTCCTTATTTCTGGTGCACTCTTCGATCAATGAGTTAGGATTGTGTCAATTCCTCACTCTCTTGATCATATAATATTGCCCTGAAAAGCAAGATTGTTCTCGAGCTTAGTAATATATCGGTGGTTCGTGATATTCCGATTATCTTCTCGAAAGTATCACCAGGTTGTTCCTTGACTGTTATGTTGAGCTCGTGATCAAGTTGGTTTTCTTGTAAACCACCCTTTCTCCAAGAATCTGTGTCGGATACCCTGAGCTAGTTGGTTAAGCTAGAAAACAACTTGGAGAGTTGGAAGATAAAAGCTTGTCTGACTTAGTTCATGTTAAGGGATATCTTTTGTGTGTATGTGTGTGTGTGCTGAAGAAAGATGATATCTCCATTGATTGGTCCTCGTGATCAGTTGTTGGATCTATTGCCTTGCCAAAACTTTGATTTGAGCATGGGCTATCATCAAATCAAATCAGAACCAACGATGTTCATAATGTTGTCTTACTCGTGGTTGATCCCTTGAGCATACACCATTATATCCTTTGGGTCTGACCAATTCTATCATTTGTTCACATATTTATGGAATTCCATCTTCATGGAAACCTGGATGAATTGTTGTTGAGTCCATCAGCAACACTGCTACCTTCTCCATGATTCATGTTGACCATCGAGCTAGTATTGGAAACTTTATAAGCATTATCTTCGTGTTCCGTTCATGAAGCATATGTTTGGATGAAAGAAGTGACTTTCTCCAAGTTCACGTGCATTAGGTTTAAGTTGCCACCATGAATTTGAGAAAAGTTTGTTTTTGCTTCCTTAGGAATCATCCCAAGTCAGTCATGCATTTGTGCGAAGTACTCTATGGTTTGGTAGATTAATTACCTCCACTCCATATGTGTTCCTAGCACACCAAGCCACTGATTGATTTGTTCAAGAAGAAGAAGTTCCTTCTTAGGATCCGGACTTATGCAAGGACTTCGATATCCTCGATGATGGTTCCCCTTCTGAACCCGGTAGCGTTTTATTATAAGACTACTATGTGTTCATGCTTGTCTCGGACAACACGTTCACATGTTGTAGCAGAACCAGCTCATGTTTTGGAGCTTGCTATCGTAGTTCACTCCCCGAGAATCTCGCAACATCATCTCGCCGGTTTGTGTTGCAATCTTTCTTTTCCAGACACGTTGTCTGAATTACCCTGTTACCAACCAGATCTGAATCTCAGGCAGATATGATGGTTGGAACTTCTCCCAAGAACTATGATATAAGTTCCAGTGAAGTGGACGCACCTAGCTGGAAGCAGTATTATTGTAGTATCTTATTTAAGCCGTTTGGTCACTTCCCATGAGGATTTCGCCTGACTTAATCTAGAAGTTGTTCCTTATGGATTTTGTGCTCCCGAAGTCCGACCTTTACTTGATGGCCATGTTGATGCTTTTTAAGCATGACTGTGGTAGCTAGCACATCAAGGAGAACATTAGAAGCGGAGTGCTAAATGTCTCTCGGTCGATCATCTAGATTTGCTTCTTTGGCATCGTTCGGGGCCGTATGTGGAAACCTCGGCCGGACTCCCTGCGGATGGAACCTGAATAGGCGATAACCTGGACTAGAGACTTGAGTGTTTAGGTAGGTCGTGGCCGACACCTCGCTGGGCTTCCGCTGAAGGTTGTCGAGTACATGTCGTAAACGGCGATAAGTGGTGAGAGCATGTGAAGAAGTACACCCGCAGGTTATCATCATCTATTCGAATAGCCGTGTCCATGTAAAGGACTTCTGGGTTGCCTGTACAGTTCATAGACAAGTGAAAGTGGATACTCTAAAATGCGCAAGATAAGCGTGAGTGCTATGGATGGCGTTCTCGTAGGGAGACAGGAGCGGATCCATAGTGGTGTATTGATATGGTGAATATGTGGACTCGTGTGCGCCAACTCAAAAGAGTTACTTGCAGTCGTAGTTTAGGATAGCCACCGAGTCAAAGCTGCCTTGCTGTAGTTAAACTCCACCACCCTCCTTTGTTGATACTGATGCATATGTAGCTAGTTCTGATGTAAGTCTTGCTGGGTACATTTGTACTCACGTTTGCCTATTTTATGTTTTGCAGAGAGACGTCAGTCTCGCTAGTAGTTTCGCGTGGACTTCGACGTTTAGCTTGTTACCTCAGCTACGATCTTGTGCCCTCGGCAGATCTCGGTAGATAGTCGCTTCCCAGCCTTTTTCATTTGTAGATGTACGTACTCGACATGTTAAGCTTCGCGTGTGCTTTGACTTGTATGCTCTCAATGTTGGGTCATGCGACCCATGTTTGTAATATATCGCTCCTCGGAGCCTAATGAATAAATACTTGAGTCGTAGAGTTATGTTGTGATGCCATGTTGTATTTACACATATCGAGCATATTGTGTGTATGTTTGGAATGCTTGGTATGTGTGGGATCCGACAATCTAGTTGTTTATCCTTGGAAGCCTTTCTTATGGGGAAATGTAGTCTAGCGCTTCCTTGAGCCATAGTAGTCCGCTACAGCCCGGTTCACCGGAGTCCTGCTAGCCCAAAGACTACCGCCAGACGCTTGATCGACCGGCATGTGTTTCACTTCGCTCGTGGTTCTGTCCCTTCGGGAAATGTCACGCGGTGACATCCGAGTCTGCCTAGCCTGCTACAGCCTGGGTTCCCGAGTCCTGTTAGCCAGTGCTACAGCCCGGATTCACACGCTCTTGACCGACATGCTCAAGTTGATTCATGTATGCCTGTCCCCATGGGTTAGTGCCGCTTCGGGTTCATGACTAGCCATGTCGGCCCGGGTTCTCTGTCATATGGATGCTAGCGACACTATCATATACGTGAGCCAAAAGGCGCAAACGGTCCCGGGCCATGGCAAGGCGACACCCGTGGGAATACCGTGCGTGAGGCCGCAAAGTGATATGAGGTGTTACTGGCTAGATCGATGTGACATGGAATCGGGGTCCTGACACCAATTGAGATCCAACAAACCATTTTCATTGGGTGTATGACCATAGAAGGTTTTATTCATGTAAACAGAACAACAATTATTGTCTAACTTAAATGAATAACCGTATTGCAATAAACATGATCAAACCATATTCATGGTCAACGCAAACACCAAATAACATTTATTTAGGTTCAACACTAATCCTGAAAGTATAGGGAGTGTGTGATGATGATCATATCAATCTTGGAACTACTTCGAACACACATCGTCACTTCACCCTTAACTAGTTTATGTTTGTTTTGCAACTCCCGTATCGAGTTACGACTTTTAGCAACTGAACCAGTATCAAATACCGAGGGGTTGCTGTAAACACTACTAAAGTACACATCAATAACATGTATATCAAATATACCTATGTTCACTTTGCCATCCTTCTTATCCGCCAATTACTTGGGGTAGTTCCGCTTCCAATGACCAGTCCCTTTGCAGTAGAAGCACTTAGTCTCAAGCTTACGTCCAGACTTGGGCTTCTTCACTCGAGCAGTGATACGTCTCCAACGTATCTATAATTTTTGATTGTTCCATGCTATTATATTATCTGTTTTGGATGTTTATGGGCCTTACTGTGCACTTTTATATTATTTTTGGGACTAACCTATTGACCCAGAGCCCAGTGCCAGTTCCTGTTTTTCCCTTGTTACAGTGTTTCGAAGAAAAGGAATATCAAATGGAGTCAAAATGGAATGAAACCTTCTGGAGAAGTTATTTTTGGAAGGAAAGCAACCTGATAGACTTGGAGTGCACGTCAGGAAGGAAACGAGGGAGCCACAAGGTAGGGGGCGCACCCACCCCCCTAGGGCGCGCCCTCCACCCTCGTAGGCCCCTCGTGGCTCCCCTGACGTACTTCTTTCACCTATATATACCCATATACCCTAAAACGATCGGGGAACAGAATAGATCGGGAGTTCCGCCGCCGCAAGCCTCTGTAGCCACGAAAAACCAATCGGGACCCTGTTCCGGCACCCTGCCAGAGGGGGGAACCCTCACCGGTGGCCATCTTCATCATCTCGGCGCTCTCCATGACGAGGAGGGAGTAGTTCACCCTCAGGGCTAAGGGTATGTACCAGTAGCTATGTGTTTGATCTCTTTCTCTCTCTCTCTCTCTCGTGTTCTTGATTTGGCATGATCTTGATGTATCGCGAGCTTTGCTATTATAGTTGGATCTTATGTTGCTTCTCCCCCTCTACTCTCTTGTAATGGATTGAGTTTTCCCTTTGAAGTAATCTTATCGGATTGAGTCTTTAATGATTTGAGAACACTTGATGTATGTCTTGCCGTGCGTATCTGTGGTGACAATGGGATATCACGTGATTCACTTGATGTATGTTTTGGTGATCAACTTGCGGGTTCCGCCCATGAACTTATGCATAGGGGTTGGCACACGTTTTCGTCGTGATTCTCTGGTAGAAACTTTGGGGCACTCTTTGAGGTTCTATGTGTTGGTTGAATAGATGAATCTGAGATTGTGTGATGCATATCGTATAATCATACCCACGGATACTTGAGGTGACATTGGAGTATCTAGGTGACATTAGGGTTTTGGTTGATTTGTGTCTTAAGGTGTTATTCTAGTACAAACTCTAGGGCTGTTTGTGACACTTATAGGAATAGCCCAACGTATTGATTGGAAATAATAACTTTGAGGTGGTTTAGCACCCTACCATAATCTCTTCGTTTGTTCTCCGCTATTAGTGACTTTGGAGTGACTCTTTGTTGCATGTTGGGGGATAGTTATATGATCCAATTATGTTATTATTGTTGAGAGAACTTGCACTAGTGAAAGTATGAACCCTAGGCCTTGTTTCCTATCATGCAATACCGTTTGTGCTCACTTTTATCTTTAGTTACCTTGCTGTTTTTATATTTTCAGATTACAAAAACCTATATCTACCATCCATATTGCACTTGTATCACCATCTCTTCGCCGAACTAGTGCACCTATACAATTTACCATTGTATTGGGTGTGTTGGGGACACAAGAGACTCTTTGTTATTTGGTTGCAGGGTTGCTTGAGAGATACCATCTTCATCCTACGCCTCCCATGGATTGATAAACCTTAGGTCATCCACTTGAGGGAAATTCGCTACTGTCCTGCAAACCTCTGCACTTGGAGGCCCAACAACGTCTACAAGAAGAAGGTTGCCTAGTAGACATCAAGCTCTTTTCTGGCGCTGTTGCCGGGGAGGTTACTGCTTGAAGGTATATCTTTAGATCTTGCAATCGAATATTTTTGTTTCTTGTTTTAGCACTAGTTTAGTTTATAAAAGAAAACTACAAAAAAATAGAATTGAGTTTGTCTCATACGCTTCGTCTTTTTAATATCTTTCGTGAGTATGATGGAAAGGAAAATTGTGCCAAAGTGTTAGAAGAAGAATGTATTAAAATGTTTGGCACTAAATCTTTGAATGATGAGCATGATTGCAATGTTGTTAGTATGAACTCCTTGAATATTCATAGTACTAATGATGATTGCACAAGTTATGATGAAAATGTCTCCTATAAACATGTCAATTTTTGTGGAGTACATTGGGTTTGCAAGTACACACCAAATAGGGAAGATAGATATTGCAAGAGGCATAAGCATTTAGAAACTAAATGGTTGCAAGAAAGGCTAGATGCGTGTGCTGAAAATTTAAACTTTCTTAGCCATACTTGTGAACTTTGCAATGAACGTGATCATTTCGGTACCCAATGCAAATTGTTTCATGATCGTATCGTGTCCAAAAAGTGTGATGACTTGATTTCCCTTGCACATCATAATGAACTTAGTTTGCTCTTGGGTTATGAAGAAATGAAACGTATAACTAAGGATATTCCAGAATTTGCCCTTGATAGAGTTCTTCATTTTGATCTAGAGAAGATTTATATGTATTGTGCGGTGAATTGCATTGAAAATCCTTATATTGCCAATTACATAAAGAAAAGAAAACAAATATAAGATGAAGAAAATACTAATGAAAGGGAAGAGACTTCCCAATATCCTCCTATTATTTCTTATGATGAATCAGGTAACGAGGAGGAGCCTTCTATTCAACCAATCTCATTAATAAGGAGCTCCAAAAATAGGATTGAAACCACACATGATGTGGTGAAGAAGAAGAAAAGAAAAAGGAAGAGAGGTAAAAAGATATCTCTCCCAAATAATGTTGCTCCTATTATTGTTGTGCCTCATGAAAATGAATCAAAAATAATTGTGGAAGATGATGCACTTGATGATGATCTCGTTATGCCTATTGCTTGTTGTGATGATTATTATTGGGAAGATAATGATACTTCTTATGATCTTGAAAATCTTTTTGGCACTTGCTTGGAAGAATATGATAATTGCTATACTATTGGTGCTATCCATACTATTAATGATGAGAGTGATTATGCTTATGATATGAAAAGGCCCAAGCTTGGGGATGCCATGTTTGATGAAGATGATGTTTTTGAGAATATATTTGCTGCAATTAATGTTTGTCCCAAGCTTGGGGATGCTACATTTAATGAATATGATATTTTTAGTCTCCCAAGTTTTGATATGCAAATTTATAATAATGATAGCATGCCTCCTAATTATGATGATTATATTGATGAAAGTGGGTTTGGAAGAGTGTCAACTTTAGTTAGTAGTGATCCCACAATATTAGAGGATGTTGAATCTTATTGTGATAATTATGAAAGTGGGTTTGGAGAGGTCATGACTTTATTTAGTGACGTATCCACTATTTCGGAAGAGGTTTCAATCGATTATGATGAGAACAAAGTTGCTACTTATGATGATTATTGTGATGAAAGTTATGCTATAAAAAGTAGTGATGATTATATTTATAAAACTTGTCATGATCATGATTACCCTTTTTCTGAACATTACTCTTTTAATGTGGAAACAATTTATAGTATTCAAGTCTCTTATGATACTCCCACTATTCCGAATGAGAAGAATTTTGGTTATGTGGAGAGTAGTAAAATTTCTATGCTTGTAGATCATGAGAAGAATGTTTTTATGTGCTGGTTATATTTTTGAATTCCTTCATGATGCTAATGTAAATTATTATGAGGGAGGAATATATGCTTGTAGGAATTGCAATAATATCAAGTTTCCTCTCTATGTGTTGAAAATCTTGAAGTTATGCTTGTTTTACCTTCCTATGCAAGCTGATTCTTGTTCCCATAAGTTGTTTGCTCACAAAATCCCTATTCATAGGAAGTGGGTTAGGCTTAAATGTGCTAGTCATATTCGTCATGATGCTCTCTTTATGTTTCAGTTCCTATCTTTTATGTGAGCATCATTGAAATCATCATGCCTAGCTAGGGGCGTTAAACGATAGCGCTTGTTGGGAGGCAACCCAATTTTATTTTATTTTGTTGCTTTTTGGTTCTGTTTAGTAATAAATAATCCATCTAGCTTATGTTTAGATGTGGTTTTATGTTTTAATTAGTGTTTATGCCAAGTAGAACCTTCGGGAAGACTTGGGTGAAGTCTTTATGATCATGCTGTAAAAAACAGAAACTTTAGCGCTCACGAGATTTGCTTCAACTTTTTACTGGAGAGTGATATTTAGTTGATTATTTTTGAATATGATTACTAGACAAATTACTCAGGTCCACCAATAATTTTAGAATTTTTTTAGTTCCATAAGTTTGCGTTAGTTACAGATTACTACAGACTGTTCTGTTTTCGACAGATTCTGTTTTTCGTGTGTTGTTTGCTTATTTTGTTGAATCTATGGCTAGTAAAATAGTTTATAAACCCTAGAGAAGTTGGAATACAGTAAGTTTACCACCAATACAAATAAAGAATGAGTTCATTACAGTACCTTGAAGTGGTGTTTTGTTTTCTTTCGCTAACGGAGCTCACGAGATTTTCTGTTAAGTTTTGTGTTGTGAAGTTTTCATGTTTTGGGTAAAGATTCGATGGACTATGGAATAAGGAGTGGCAAGAGCCTATGCTTGGGGATGCCCAAGGCACCCCAAGGTAATATTCGAGGACAACCAAGAGCCTAAGCTTGGGGATGCCCCGGATGACATCCCCTCTTTTGTCTTCGTCTATCGGTAACTTTACTTGGGGCTATATTTTTATTCACCACATGATATGTGTTTTGCTTGGAGCGTCATTTTATTTTCTTTAGCTTTGCTTGTTGTTTGAATAAAATACCAAGATCTGAAATTATTAAATGGGAGAGTCTTCACATAGTTGCATAATTATTCGACTACTCATTAATCTTCACTTATATCTTTCGGAGTAGTTTGTCGTTTGCTCTAGTGCTTCACTTATATCCTTTTAGAGCATGGTGGTGTTTTTCTTTTGAAGAAATAGATGAACTCTCGTGCTTCACTTATATTATTTTGAGAGTCTTTAGAACAGCATGGTAATTTGATTTGGTTATGAATTTAGTCCTAATATGATGGGCATCCAAGAGGGATATAATAAAAAAAAACTTTCATATAAAGTGCATTGAATACTATGAGAAGTTTCATTCTTTATGATTGTTTTGAGATATGAAGATGGTGATATTAGAGTCATGCTAGTTGAGTAGTTGTGAATTTGAGAAATGCTTGTGTTAAAGTTTGTGATTCCCGTAGCATGCATGTATGGTGAACCGTTATGTGATGAAGTCGGAGCATGATTTATTTATTGATTGTCTTCCTTATGAGTGGCGGTCGGGATGAGCGATGGTCTTTTCCTACCAATCTATCCCCCTAGGAGCATGTGCGTAATACTTTGCTTCGATAACTTGTAGATTTTTGCAATAAGTATATGAGTTCTTTATGACTAATGTTGAGTCCATGGATTATACGCACTTTTCACCCTTCCACCATTGCTAGCCTCTCTAATACCGCGCACTTTTCTCCAGTATCATACACCCACCATATACCTTCCTCAAAACAGCCACCATACCTACCTATCATGGCATTTCCATAGCCATTCCGAGATATATTGCCATGCAACTTTCCACCGTTCCGTTTATTATGACACGCTCCATCATTGTCATATTGCTTTGCATGATCATGTAGTTGATATCGTATTTGTGGCAAAGCCACCGTTCAAAATTCTTTCATACATGTCACTCATGAGTCATTGCACATCCCGGTACACCGCCGGAGGCATTCATATAGAGTCATATTTTGTTCTAAGAATCGAGTTGTAATTCTTGAGTTGTAAGTAAATAAAAGTGTGATGATCTTCATTATTAGAGCATTGTCCCAGTGAGGAAAGGATGATGGAGACAATGATTCCCCCACAAGTCGGGATGAGACTGTGGACGAAAAATAAATAAATAAAAGAGGCCAAAGAAGCCCAAATAAAAAAAGAGAAAAAAGAGGCCAAAAAAAGGGAGAAGGCCCAAACAAAAAAATGAGAGAGAAAGAGAGAAGGGGCAATGCTACTATCATTTTACCACACTTGTGCTTCAAAGTAGCACCATGATCTTCATGATAGAGAGTCTCCTATGTTGTCACTTTCATATACTAGTGGGAATTTTACATTATAGAACTTGGCTTGTATATTCCAATGATGGGCTTCCTCAAAATGCCCTAGGTCTTCGTGAGCAAGCGAGTTGGATGCACACCCACTTAGTTTATTTTGTTGAGCTTTCATACACTTATAGCTCTAGTGCATCCGTTGCATGGCAATCCCTGCTCACTCACATTGATATATATTGATGGGCATCTCCATAGCCCGTTGATACGCCTAGTTGATGTGAGACTATCTTCTCCTTTTTGTCTTCTCCACAACCACCATTCTATTCCACATATAGTGCTATGTCCATGGCTCACGCTCATGTATTGCGTGAAGATTGAAAAAGTTTGAGAATATCAAAAGTATGAAACAATTGCTTGGCTTGTCATCGGGGTTGTGCATGATTTAAATACTTTGTGTGGTGAAGATAGAGCATAGCCAGACTATATGATTTTGTAGGGATAACTTTCTTTGGCCATGTTATTTTGAGAAGACATGATTACTTTGCTTGAAGTATTATTATTTTCATGTCAATATTAAACTTTTATCTTGAATCTTATGGATCTGAATATTCTTGCCACAATAAAGAGGATTACATGGATAAATATGTTAGGTAGCATTCCACATCAAAAATTCTGTTTTTATCATTTACCTACTCGAGGACGAGCAGGAATTAAGCTTGGGGATGCTGATATACGTCTCCAATGTATCTATAATTTTTTATTGTTCCATGCTATTATATTATCTGTTTTGGATGTTTATGGGCTTTACTATGCACTTTTATATTATTTTTGGGACTAACCTATTGACCCAGAGCCCAGTGCCAGTTCCTGTTTTTCCCTTGTTTCAGTGTTTCGAACAAAAGGAATATCAAACTGTCGTGGAATTGTCACGGCAGATGTCCTCTTGCAAGGACTTAGTCGTGGAGCCATCGCAACTAGGAAGCTTAAAGGGGTTAATCGGGACAAAGGACACGAGAGGTTTTATACAAGTTCGGCCCCTTACGGTGAAGGTAAAGCCTACGTCTAGTTGGGTTGGTATTGCTTGAGGTTTCGATGACCAGGGAGCGAGATACGCTATGCCCGGTTCTCGATTGGTTGTTTCTTGCCCTAAGCCGCCAAAGAGGTCGTCCCCTTATATACACGGGTTGACGCTCGCCGGCCTACAGAGTCCCGGCCGGCTTATAAACAATGTCCTGCTCGGTGACTAGTTAAATCTGCCTTATGATACAAGTCATGCCATTATGGCGGTTTACTACAACGGGCCTTAAATCGCCTGTGGGCCTTAGGCCCTTTATTGAACCGCCATCTTCATGCTTGGTCTTGGGCTTCTTTCTGGTGAATCTTCTTTGCGTAACCCGGCCCCTCCTGGGCGGCTTACACAAATAGTTATATCCCCAACACAAACGGAGTCGAAAACGGAATGAAACCTTCTGGAGAAGTTATTTTTGGAAGGAAAGCAACCTGATAGACTTGGAGTGCACGTCAGGAAAGAAACGAGGGAGCCACGAGGTAGGGGGCGCGCCCTCCACCCTCATGGGCCCCTCGTGGCTCCCCTGACGTACTTCTTTCACCTATATATACCCATATACCCTAAAACGATCGTGGAATAGAATAGATCGGGAGTTCCGTCGCCGCAAGCCTCTCAGAGCCACAAAACCAATCGGGACCTGTTCGGCACCTGCGGAGGGGGGAACCTCACCGTGGCCATCTTCATCATCCCGGCGCTCTCCATGACGAGGAGGGAGTAGTTCACCCTCGGGGCTGAGGGTATGTACCAGTAGCTATGTGTTTGATCTCTCTCTCTCTCTCATGTTCTTGGTTTGGCACGATCTTGATGTATCGCGAGCTTTGCTATTATAGTTGGATCTTATGTTGCTTCTCCCCCTCTACTCTCTTGTAATGGATTGAGTTTTCCCTTTGAAGTAATCTTATCAGATTGAGTCTTTAATGATTTGAGAACACTTGATGTATGTATTGCCGTGCGTATCTGTGGTGACAATGGGATATCACGTGATTCACTTGATGTATGTTTTGGTGATCAACTTGCGGGTTCCGCCCATGAACTTATGCATAGGGGTTGGCACACGTTTTCGTCGTGATTCTCCGATAGAAACTTTGGGGCACTCTTTGAGGTTCTATGTGTTGGTTGAATAGATGAATCTGAGATTGTGTGATGCATATCGTATAATCATACCCACGGATACTTGAGGTGACATTGGAGTATCTAGGTGACATTAGGGTTTTGGTTGATTTGTGTCTTAAGGTGTTATTCTAGTACGAACTCTAGGGCTGTTTGTGACACTTATAGGAATAGCCCAACGGTTTGATTGGAAAGAATAAGTTTGAGGTGGTTTCGTACCCTACCATAATCTCTTCGTTTGTTCTCCGCTATTAGTGACTTTGGAGTGACTCTTTGTTGCATGTTGATGGATAGTTATTTGATCCAACTATGTTATTATTGTTGAGGGAACTTGCACTAGTGAAAGTATGAACCCTAGGCCTTGTTTTCTATCATTGCAATACCATTTGTGCTCACTTTTATCTTTAGTTACCTTGCTGTTTTTATATTTTCAGACTACAAAAACCTATATCTACCATCCATATTGCACTTGTATCACCATCTCTTCACCGAACTAGTGCACCTATACAATTTACCATTGTATTGGGTGTGTTGGGACACAAGAGACTCTTTGTTATT
Organism: Aegilops longissima; assembly: GCA_021605205.1. Classification (NCBI taxonomy): domain Eukaryota; kingdom Viridiplantae; phylum Streptophyta; class Magnoliopsida; order Poales; family Poaceae; genus Aegilops; species Aegilops longissima. Next base: position 82,413,842 of record CM038678.1, on the reverse strand, counting down.
TGGTTGCAGGGTTGCTTGAGAGAGACCATCTTCATCCTACGCCTCCCACGGATTGATAAACCTTAGGTCATCCACTTGAGGGAAATTTGCTATTGTCCTACAAACCTCTGCACTTGGAGGCCCAACAACGTCTACAAGAAGAAGGTTGTGTAGTAGAAATCGAGCAGCAACTTGCTTGCCGTTCTTCTTGAAGTTCCCCTTCTTCCCTTTGCCCCTTTTCTTGAAACTAGTGGTCTTGTCAACCATCAACACTTGATGCTTTTCTTGATTTCTACCTTCGCCGATTTTAGCATCGCGAAGAGCTTGGGAATTGTTTTCGTCATCCCTTGCATATTATAGTTCATCATAAAGTTCTAGTAACTTGGTGATAGTGACCAGAGAACTTTGTCAATTACTATCTTATCTGGAAGATTAACTCCCACTTGATTCAAGCAATTGTAGTACCCAGACAATCTGAGCACATGCTCACTGGTTGAGCTATTCTCCTCCATGTTTTAGGCAAAGTAATGTCAGAGGTCTCATACCTCTCGACACGGGCATGAGTATGAAATACCGATTTCAATTCTTGGAACATCTGATATGCTCCGTGGCGTTCAAAACATTTTTGAAGTCCCGGTTCTAAGCCGTAAAGCATGGTGCACTAAACTATTAAGTAGTCATCATACCGAGCTTTTGTCAAAACGTTCATAACATCTGCATCTGCTCCTGCAATAGTTCTGTCACCTAGTGGTGCATCAAGGACATAATACTTCTGTGCAGCAATGAGGATAATCCTCATATCACGGAGCTAGTCCGCATCTTTGCTACTAACATCTTTCAACTTAGTTTTCTCTAGGAACATATCAAAATAAAACAGGGGAGCTAAACGCGAGCTATTGATAGATATGCTAATACTATCAGGTACTAAGTTCATGATAAATTTAAGTTCAATTAATTATATTACTTAAGAACTCCCACTTAGATAGACATCCATCTAATCATCTAAGTGATCACGTGATCCAAATCAACTAAACCATGTCCGATCATCACGTGAGATGGAGTAGTTTTCAATGGTGAACATCACTATGTTGATCATATCTACTATATGATTCACGCTCGACCTTTCGGTCTCAGTGTTCCGAGGCCATATCTGCATATGCTAGGCTCGTCAAGTTTAACCCGAGTATTCTGCATGTGCAAAACTGGCTTGCACCGATTGTAGATGAACGTAGAGCTTATCACACCCGATCATCCCGTGGTGTCTCGGCACGACGAATTTTGGCAACGGTGCATACTCAGGGAGAACACCTTTATCTTGAAATTTAGTGAGAGATCATCTTATAATGCTACCGTCAATCAAAGCAAAATAAGATGCATAAAGGATAAACATCACATGCAATCAATATAAGTGATATGATATGGCCATCATCATCTTGTGCTTGTGATCTCCATCTCCGAAGCACCGTCATGATCACCATCGTCGCCGGCGCGACACCTTGATCTCCATCGTAGCATCGTTGTCGTCTCGCCAACTATTGCTTCTACGACAATCGCTACCTCTTAGTGATAAAGTAAAGCAATTACAGGGCAATTGCATTGCATACAATAAAGCAACAACCATATGTCTTCTGCCAGTTGCCGATAACTCGGTTACAAAACATGATCATCTCATACAATAAAATATAGCATCATGCCTTGACCATATCACATCACAACATGCCCTGCAAAAACAAGTTAGACGTCCTCTACTTTGTTGTTGCAAGTTTTACGTGGTTGCTATGGGCTGAGCAAGAACCGTTCTTACCTACGCATCGAAACCACAACGATAGTTCGTCAAGTTAGTGTTGTTTTAACCTTCTCAAGGACCGGGCATAGCCACACTCGGTTCAACTAAAGTTGGAGAAACTGACACCCGCCAGCCACCTATGTGCAAAGCACGTCGGTAGAACCAGTCTCACATAAGCGTATGCGTAATGTCGGTCCGGGCCGCTTCATCCAACAATACCGCCGAACCAAAGTATGACATGCTGGTAAGCAATATGACTTGTATCGCCCACAACTCACTTGTGCTCTACTCGTGCATATACCAACTACGCATAAAACCAGGCTTGGATGCCACTGTTGGGGAACATAGTAATTTCAAAAAAATTCCTATGCACACGGAAGATCATGGTGATGCATAGCAACGAGAGGGGAGAGTGTTGTCCACGTACCCTCATAGACCGAAAGCGGAAGCGTTAGAACAACGCGGTTGATGTAGTCGTACGTCTTCATGATCCGACCGATCCAAGTACCGAACGCACGGCACCTCCGAGTTCAGCACACGTTCAGCTCGATGATGTCCCACAAACTCCGATCCAGTAGAGCTTCGAGGAAGAGTTTCGTCAGCACGACGGCATGATGACGGTGATGATGATGCTACCGACGCAGGGCTTCGCCTAAGCACCGCTACGATATGACCGAGGTGGATTATGGTGGAAGGGGGGCACCGCACACGGCTAAAAGAGCAATGATCGATTGTTGTGTCTCCAAGGAGTGCCCCCCTCCCCGTATATAAAGGAGTGGAGGAGGGGGAGGGCCGGCCCTCTCTATGGCGCGCCCTAGGGGAGTCCTACTCCCACCGGGAGTAGGATTCCCCTTTTCCTAGTAGAACTAGGAGCCCTTCCAAGTGGTAGGAGTAGGAGAGAAGGAAAGGGAAAAGAGAAGAGAAGGAAGGAGGGGCACCGCCTCCCCTAGTCCATTCGGACTAAGCCTTGGGGGCGCAGCCTCCCTCTCTCTTTCCCTAAAGCCCAATAAGGCCCATATACTCCCGGCGAATTCCGAACTCTCGGTACTTCAAAAATACCGAATCACTCGGAACCTTTTCGAAGTCCGAATATAGTCGTACAATATATCGATCTTTACGTCTCGACCATTCCGAGACTCCTCGTCATGTCTCCGATCTCATCCGGGACTCCGAAGTACCTACGGTACATCAAAACACATAAACTCATATTACTGATTGTCACAGAACTTTAAGCGTGCGGACCCTACGGGTTCGAGAACTATGTAGACATGACCGAGACACATCTCCGGTCAATAACCAATAGCGGAACCTGGATGCTCATATTGTCTCCCACATATTCTATGAAGATCTCTATCAGTCAAACCGCATAACAACATACGTTGTTCCCTTTGTCATCGGTATGTTACTTGCCCGAGGTTCGATCGTTGGTATCTCAATACCTAGTTCAATCTCGTTACCGGCAAGTCTCTTTACTCGTTCTATAATACATCATCCCGCAACGAACTCGTTAGTTACAATGCTTGCAAGGCTTATAGTGATGTGTATTACCGAGTGGGCCCAGAGATACCTCTCTGACAATCGGAGTGAAAAATCCTAATCTCGAAATACGCCAACTCAACAAGTACCTTTGGAGACACCTGTAGAGCACCTTTATAATCACCCAGTTACGTTGTGACATTTGGTAGCACACAAAGTGTTCCTCTGGTAAACGGGAGTTGCATAATCTCATAGTCATAGGAACATGTATAAGTCATGAAGAAAGCAAATAGCAACATACTAAATGATCAAGTGCTAAGCTAACGGAATGGGTCAAGTAAATCACATCATTCTCCTAATGATGTGATCCCATTAATCAAATGAAAACTCATGTCTATGGCTAGGAAACATAACCATCTTTGATCAATGAGCTAGTCAAGTAGAGGGATACTAGTGACACTCTGTTTGTCTATGTATTCACACATGTATCATGTTTTCGGTTAATACAATCCTAGCATGAATAATAAACATTTATCATGAAATAAGGAAATAAATAATAACTTTATTATTGCCTCTAGGGCATATTTCCTTCACTGACGCCACTAGCAGCTTCCGCAGCATGGTGCCCTCAAGGAACCTGGCGGGAGAGGGAGGAGAGCAGCTACTCCTGCCACCATCGTCGCGTTTGGTTGCCCCTGATCTACTGCCTCCACCACACGAGCGAAAGAAAACGAGATCATATAGATAGGGTTTCGCTCGGGGATGAGAAGGTGGGCGAGGTAAACAAATTGCTGGTCATATGTGATGGTGAGCTGGCTTTTTTTAGGGTAAGTTGAGTTGGCTTCAGCCCACGTATAGTAGTAAAATTTAAAGAAAGGGCTTACCAGGCCATGGGCTGTGTTGTGCCCGTCACATATGAAATTAACAGCCGCCACCCACCCCTAAAAAAACAAAAGTTAACAGCTGCCATCCGGAACCGAGCTGTGCGGTCGTGTCGTGCCTTGCCTTTCCTCTCCCCGGCCCGACCTGACACTGGCTAGAACCCATGACAGACGAACATATAGATCACATACGCCCTGGCACGAAATATATTTTTTTTTTGAGCCTGAAACCGTAGAACGATCGTTCTATGGTATTTTCATATATATGTTGAAAGTACAAAGTACAAATAAAGAGAAATACAACTAGCCAATTCCCTTTTTAGGTATCATGATACTAGGGATGGAAAAAAAGCTCGAAGCTCGTGAGCTAAATGAGTAACTCGTGACTCGGCTCGAATCGAATCGAACTCGAAGAATAACGAGTTGAGCCGAGCTTTAGTTTAAGATCGTTTATAGACCAAGTTAAACGAGCCAATCTCATGAGTACTCGTGTAACTCGTTAGGCTCGTTACAAGAGATCATCTAAGCACCCTGCGTCCTAGGCACACAACACAAGGCCCGGCTACGCTACAAATATGAAAAAAATGATTACTTGTGAATGTAAATTGTACAAATTAAACATGTACAATGTTCACAAACAATGTTCATTTTTATCTTATTCGTAAGGTTTTATGTTCATATCCTTAACGAGCTTAACAAGCTAAACGAGCCAGCTCGCGAGTTATACGAGTCGAGCCAATCTTGGATTTGAACTCGTTATAGTAACGAGTCGAGTCGAGCTAGCTCGTTAATGAAATGAGCTTTAGCGAGTCAAGCCGAGCTGGCTCGACTCGGCTCGAATTCCAGCCCTACATGATACACATAAAAGAGGAAAAAACCTAGTCCTGGTCTATAATATGTGCCACCCAGTTCCTGATCTTCTCAGCTTTGCTCGGTTTAGCTCTTAATTCTGAGGCCCATAAACCTTCCTTGAGATAGAATTTCCAGGTATTGAATGTGGGGCTGCTGATCTGAAGATCTTGTCGTTTCTGACTAACCAAATACTCCAACAACTGATGATGACGATGTCCATGGATATATCTGGGGGAAATGAGGGTATGGATAAGGTGGTTTCATCGTGGAATGAATTACCTCTTTTCCTGTCTTGAATGAGGTAGTTCCAGCAGCTGATTGCAATTGGACAGTCCCAGAAGAGGTGAAGAGATGTTTCTTAAATTTTGTCAGCATAGAGTACACAATTATAATCATCCAAATGCATATGCTTGCGGTGGAGCAAGTTTCTGGTACTGAGTCTGTCATGATATAAAATCTAGAAGAAAATTTTGAGTCTAAGCCTGCAGGAAGTGTTCCATAGTAGCTTGAAGATGTTGTGTGCAATGTGTCTCTTTTAAGGGTTCTGTACATCTTCATCGAGGAATAATTACTGCTGCTCCATGAATAGTACCATCTGTCTTGTACATCATTCATCGTTGTATCTTCCAGTAGTGGTTGAAGGGAGGTGAATTGTTGATAGGCTTGAAGACTGAGTGGTCTGTGGAAGTGTTGACTAGTTTCAGGAAGCTCCATAATCTTGGCCAGTGTGATGTTTCCATTGATGGAAAAAGAATGCAGTTATAGGAATTTATCAGCCAGAGGAATACCATTCCAATTATCAGTCCAGAATAGAGTTGTGTCCCCTTTTCCTGGCTTACAGAGAGCCTGCTGTTTGTAGCAAGGAAGTAATTTCAAAACAAATTTCCACCAAAAGGAACCCACCATTCTATCAGTTGGAAGATTGTTCTAGTAATAGCTTTCCCAGATGGTATTGACCCAAGGAATGTCTTCTCTGTTAAGGAACTTATGGAGAAATTTCATCAGAAGAGCTTGGTTGTTGGTAGAAATATCCAGAATACCTAATCCACCATCTTCCTTAGGGTTACAGACTTTCTCCCAAGCTATAAGAGCAGGTCCTTGGTCAACCGTTCCATACTTTCTCCAGAAACAATGCTTAAGATGCATGTTGATTTGTTTGACCATAGTCTTGGGCAGAGATAATGTGCACATGAAAAAAGTGGTCATGCTGGTGAAGACTGATTTTATCAATGTGAGCTTATCCCCGGTAGAAAGTAGAGTGGAGAAACTGAGGAGTCTATTCTCAATCCTTTGCAGCACAGGAACATAATCCACCACATTTGGCTTTGATGTACTGAGTGGGAGTCCAAGATATGTGTGAGGCAAGGTACCAACTTTGCACCCTAGGAGATCAGAGAGCATAAGCATTTTTTATGTGGGTGTGCTGATGGATATCATGGTGGATTTTGAATAGTTAACATTGAGTCCTGTGTAGGATGCAAAATGGAGCAACAGATTTTTAATGTGAGTGAGCTGTTGAGCATCTGCATTGGCCACTAGAATGGTGTCATTATCATACTGGATGATTGGATAATCAGGGCAGGAGTGGTGGATCAATTGTGATACTATCAGATTGTTATGCATGGCTTCATTCATCATGATTTGGAGCATATTTGCAGCTATGACAAAAAAATCAGGGGGGATAGGGGATCACCTTGTCTAACTCCTTTCTTAGATTGGAATTGTTTCCCGGGTATTCCATTAAGAAGAATTGATGAGAAACCAGTGCCATAAATCGTGTTGATCCAATCAATCCATTTATCTCCAAACCCTTTGCTCTCAAAATTTCAATGACTGTATTATGATTGAGCATGTCAAAAGCTTTCTCAAAATCAAGTTTCAAGAGCACAATCTCCTTCCTAGATTGTTGACACTGATGGATGTACTCATAAGCCCAAGCTAGGCAATCTTGTATGCATCTATTGTTTAGGAACCCATATTTATTTATATGAATCAGTTCTAGAATCACCTTCTGTAATCTGTTGGCAAGCAGCTTAGTTACGATCTTCAGGGTGTAGCTAAGCAGATAAATGGGCCTAAATTCTGCCGGTGTGGAGGCTGAGTCTGTTTTTGGGTTCAGAGTAATGAAAGAGTAGTTGATGCCCTACAAGTTGACTGTGCCTTTGTGAAAATCTTCAATCAGGTTGTAAAAATCAGGAGCAATGATATCCTAGCATTGTTTGATGAAATTTGCATTGAAACCATCTGGCCCTGGAGCTTTATCAGCAGGCATCTCTCTAACAATCTTATCAATCTCTTATTTTGTAAATGGGGCTTCCAAAGCAGATAGATCATTATGTGGAGTTATGTGAAGGTGCAACTCAAGGGGATTTTGTGTGGCAGATGCAGTGCCCATCCTGTTTTTGAAGGATCTAAATAATATGGCAGCTTTTGCATGGTGTTCATGATGCTCATGGCCATCCTCATCCTTAAGAAGGGAAATGTTGTTCTGTCTGGATTTAATAGTAGCCCTTGCTTGGAAATATTTAGTGTTTGCCTCTCCCATTTTAATCTGTCTTATGGTAGCTCTTTGTTTCCAATATAATCTTTGATGGTCCAGAAGTGTGTCCAACTGATTTTTGATGATATTCCTACCTTTAAACTCCCCTGTGCTGAGAGGCCTGAATTCTTCCAAGGTGTCATAGCAAAGGATCATGAAGTCAATGTGCTCAATGAGTTTCTTTAGGTCAGGCTTGTCTTTGGCCCATATCTTGATCCCTTTTCTCAGTCTCTTAAATTTTGTGGCAATGACTTTGGCACTGTCAAGTATGTGAACATCTTGGGTCCAAATCCTGGCTACTAACTCTTTGAAATCACTGTGTAGTAACCAGTGGTTTTCAAATCTGAAATTCTGAGATTTAGGGATAGTTGTACCAATTTTGATCATTATTGGTACATGGTCAGACGCAGTCCTGGCCAATGGATAGGAAAATGTGGTAGGATAGCTAAGTGCCCAGGATTCTGAAGTGAAACACCAGTCCAGCTTTTCAAGTAGAGGTGCATCTTGCATGTTGCTCCAGGTATATTGTCTACCTTTCAGTGGGATATCAGTAAGGGCTTTTTGGCTAATAGCTTCATTAAAAGTCAACATATCAGTGATTGATCCACCCTGTCTGTTTCTGTTTTGGGGATATCTGATATAATTAAAATCTCCAATCACCATCCAGTTTGTGTTTTCTACCAGTTGGAAGTCTTTAAACCAGTTGATGAAACTTGCCCTTTCTGGATTATTACATGGCCCATAAACATTTGATAGTATCCAATTATCACCTGAGTGCACAGAAGTGAATTTAATAGAGAGGGCATAATCATTGATATGATATAACTGTCCCTTGAGAATATGTTCATTCCAAGTAATGAGGAGACTCCCAGATGAACCCATCGCAGGCAAAATTTCAAATTTATTTAATCACCCGGGGCAAAAAAATTTGATATATGAGCTATCAATAGCTTCTCTCTTAGTTTCTTGTAAACAGAGGATTGAACATTGAGTTTCCTCAATTTTATTCTAAATGGCAGTCCATTTCTTCGGGTCATTTAGCCCCCTAATATTCCAGTTCAAGATGGTCCATTCTCTTGCCATATTAATATGAGAGGAGCATCACTTTTCTGTGTAAAACTGAACATTCTTCTCACAGAACCTTTGATAGCATAAACATAAACCACATCAATTTTCAGAAAGAGGTTCAACAGCATAATAATATCAGTCTTGTCCATCCAGCCAGCAGTGTTAACATCATTACAAAACAAGTGGTAGCTAAACAGTACAAAAGTATCTCTGGGACACATGGATATCACAGAACTCAAGAACTTAAGACAAATCTCCTCTACTGGCTCTGCCCTGTAGCTGCCTTCGTCTTCTCCCTTTCAGCAGCCTTGCAGCTTGTGGATATTTCCTTTGCATTGCACTACTGCAAGATGCTGCTAACGCGACACTACAATCAGAGACCCTTCGAGAAACTATGTGTGATGCCATAATTGCAAACGGTGGTGTATGAAAACCGTCAGAAATGTATAAAACGTTTGCGATGACGGATGCATCAAACACGGTTCAGATTTTAGTTGTGTGTGCGATGAAGGGCATACGGTTCAGTTCCATTAACTGCTTATGGCGAGGAGGAACAAAAGAAACGGGCAGCCGATGAAGGCGCAGCGATACAAAGATACGGTTCACTCGGATGAACTGTTTGTGATTAGGAAACACAAAAGAAACGGGCAGCCGATGAAGGTGTGTGCGATATACAACATACGGTTCACTCGGATGAACTATTTGTGATTAGGCAAGAGAACAGAAGTGGTTCAATATAACAAGATGTGTGTGATACGCGGCAAACAGGTCTGTAATCAGAAATGTGCGCGAAGACCAATAATAACACAAACGATTGCTTCTAAGAAGACGTATGTGATATGATCAATCTACACAACATCTATTGGCCATTGTGGGATGTGCGGTCATCCAGATACGCCATAAGGATGTGAAGAGGCATTCCTATCAGCAAGGACTAGCTGTTCCACCAGTAGCTCATGTAAGAAAACTATCAAGTTAAGTGTGCTCAGCTTGGAGCAGCCATCGGATGGGTGACTGGATGGGAAGTTGTGTCGATGTTAAATTAGCTGATGGGATGGGTCATTTCGGTCAAATGACCAAAATGCCCCATTCCCTCGGCTAATTTAACCTCGAGGTCCTTGTTTTTTTAATTTTTTAACACATGTTAATTAAAGAAGGTCTACCGCATTACTTTTTGACAATGTGCGATACGTGGCATACAGTTGATCCATCCGACCTATTTGTGATGGAATAGGCCGTGTGTGTTGTGGGAAAACGCTTGCTAGTATTCAACCGTTTGGGATTGATGAATTCATCACCGACGGGTTCCCTAGTGTGGCCCGTGTTCATCTGATCGTCATCTATGACTTGTGCTAGCTCGATGCTAAGTTTCCATTAATTGATGGCGTTTTGTGAACACGCCACCATTTCTCGCCATTTTCTCACCTGTTTCCCGCCACCCTGCTATATTGCCCATAGGGGGCACGCGACGCACGGAGGCGACAAGTGCAGCCTGTAGCACATCCACCTTTTCCAAGCATGCCAACCCACCAAAGCGCCGCCTCTGCCATCAACCTCCTCGATGAGTAAAACGAGCAGGCGCCACGGCCCGTCGAGGCCGAGCCGCTCCCCAGCAACGCGACGGACGACGCCGTGATGTGCGTCATCACCAGGGTTGAGCAGACCTTTGGCGCATGACGCTTGAGCGCCGCGGATCAAGATAGGCATGTTAGCACCGACAGGCTGCAGCTTGCTACGTCTTGAGCTTGCGTTGGTTTTCCCCGAAGAGGAGAAGATGATGCAGCAGAGTAGCGTAAGTATTTCCCTCAGTTTTTGAGAACCAAGTTATCAATCCAGTAGGAGGCTACGCGCGAGTCCCTCATACCTGCACAAAGCAAATAACTCCTCGCAACCAACGCGATAAAGGGGTTGTCAATCCCTTCACGGTCACTTACGAGAGTGAGATCTAATAGAGATGATAAATAATATTTTTGGTATTTTTGGTATAAAGATGCAAAGTAAAATAAAAGGCAAAGTAAAAAAGCAAAGCAATAATAAAGCATAGGAAGATTAATATGATGATAATAGACCCGAGGGCCATAGATTTCACTAGTGGCTTCTCTCAAGAGCATAAGTATTTTACGGTGGGTGAACGAATTCATGTTGAGCAATTGATGAATTGAGCATAGTTATGAGAGTATCTAGGTATGATCATGTATATAGGCATCACGTCCGAGACAAGTAGACCGACTCGCCTGCATCTACTACTATTACTCCACTCATCGACCGCTATCCAAAGATGCATCTAGAGTATTAAGTTAATGAAAAAGAGTAACGCCTTAAGCAAGATGACATGATGTAGAGGATAAATTCATGCAATATGATAAAACCCCATGTTGTTATCCTTGATGGCAACAATACAATACGTGCCTTGCTGCCCCATCTTTGGGAAAGGACACCGCAAGATTGAACCCAAAGCTAAGCACTTCTCCCATTGCAAGAACTACCAATCTAGTTGGCCAAACCAAACGGATAATTCGAAGAGACTTGCAAAGATAACCAATCATACATAAAAATTCAGAGAAGATTCAAATATTGCTCAATCGATAATCTTGATCATAAACCCACAATTCATCGGTCTCAACAAACACAACGCAAAAAGAAGATTACATCGAATAGATCTCCACGAGAGAGGGGGAGAACATTGTATTGAGATCCAAAAAGAGAGAAGAAGCCGTCTAGCTACTAACTATGGACCCGAAGGTCTGAGGTAAACTACTCACACTTCATCGGAGAGGCTATGGTGTTGATGTAGAAGCCCTCCATGGTGGATTTCCCTTCCGGCGGAGCTCCGGGACAGGCCCCAAGATGGGATCTCGTGGATACAGAAAGTTGCGGCGGTGGAATTAGGTTTTTGGCTCCGTATCTGATCTGTTGGGGGTACGTAGGTATATATAGGAGGAAGGAGTACGTCGGTGGAGCTTCGGAGGGCCCACGAGGCAGGGGGCGCACCCTAGGGGTGGCGCGCCCTCCACCCTCGTGTCCGCCTCCCTCCTTTCTTGACCGAGGGTCCAAGTCTCCTGGATCATATCTGATGAGAAAATCACGTTCCCGAAGGTTTCATTCTGTTTGGACTCCGTTTGATATTCCGTTTCTTCAAACCTTGAAATAGGCAAAAAAAAGAATCTGGCTGGGCCTCCGGTTAATAGGTTAGTCCCAAAAGTAATATAAAAGTGGGAAATAAAGCCCAATATGGTCAAAAACAGTAGATAATATAGCATGGAGCAATAAAAAATTATAGATACATTGGAGACGTATCAGGCATCCCCAAGCTTAATTCCTGCTCGTCCTCGAGTAGGTAAATGATAAAAAGAGAATTTTTGATGCGGAGTGCTACTTGGCATAATTTCAATGTAACTCTTCTTAATTGTGGTATGAATATTCAGATCCGAAACATTCAAGACAAAAGTTCATATTGACATAAAAATAATAATACTTTAAGCATACTAACTAAGCAATTATGTCTTCTCAAAATAACATGGCCAAAGAAAGTTCATCCCTACAAAATCATATGGTTTAGTCATGCTCCATTTTCGTCACACAAGAATGCTCTCATCATGCACAACCCCGATGACAAGCCAAGCCATTGTTTCATACTTTAGTAATCTCAAACTTATAAACCTTCACGCAATACATGAGCATGAGCCATGGACATAGCACTATGGGTGGAATAGAATATGATGATGGGGGTTATGTGGAGAAGAGAAAAAAGGAGAAAGTCTCACATCAACGAGGCTAATAAATGGGCTATGGAGATGCCCATCGATTGATGTTAATGCAAGGAGTAGGGATTGCCATGCAACGTATGCACTAGAGCTATAAATGTATGAAAGCTCAACAAAATGCAACTAAGTGGGTGTGCATCCAACTTTCTTGCTCATGAAGACCTAGGGCACTTGAGGAGGCTCATTGTTGGAATATACAAGCCAAGTTCTATAATGAAAAATTCCCACTAGTATATGAAAATGAGAAAATGAGGGACTCTCTATCATGAAGATTATGGTGCTACTTTGAAGCACAAGTGTGGCAAAAGGATAGTAACATTGTCCCTTCTCTCTTTTTCTCTCATTTTTTTATTTGGGCCTTTTCTCTTTTTTTATGGCCACTTTTCTTTTCTCACCTTTTTTTATTCCTCACTTGGGACAATGCTCTAGAAAATTATGATCATCACACTTCTATTTATTTACAACTCAATGATTACAACTCGATACTAGAACAAAGTATGACACTATATGAATGCCTCCGGCGGTATACCGGGATATACAATGAACCAAGAGTGACATGTATGAAATAATTATGAACGGTGGCTTTGCCACAAATACTATGTCAACTACATGATCATGCTAAGCACTATGACAATGATAATGTGTCATGATGAACAGAATGGTGGAAAGTTGCATGGCAATATATCTCGGCATGGCTATGGAAATGCCATAATAGGTAGGTATGGTGGCTGTTTTGAGGAAGATATAAGGAGGTTTATGTGTGAAAGAGCGTATCATATCACGGGGTTTGGATGCACCGCTAAGTTTGCACCAACTCTCAATGTGAGAAAGGGAAATGCACGGCATCAAGAGGCTAGCAATGATGGAAGGGTGAGAGTGCGATAATCCATGGACTCAACATTAGTCATAAAGAACTCATATACTTATTGCAAAAATCTACAAGCCATCAAAACCAAAGCAGTACGCGATGCTCCTAGGGGATAGATTGGTAGGAAAAGACCATCGTCGTTCCCGACCACCACTCATAAGGAAGACAATCAAAGAACACCTCATGTTTCAAATTTGTTACATAACGCTTACCATACGTGCATGCTACGGACTTGCAAACTTCAACACAAGTATTTCTCAATTTCACAACTACTCAACTAGCATGACTCGATATTATTACCTCCATATCTCAAAACAATCATCAAGCATCAAACTTTTCTTAGTATTCAACGCACTCAAAAGAAAGTTTTACAAATCTTGAATACCAAGCATATTATTATTATTAAGCAAATTACCATGCTATTTAAGACTCTCAAAATAATCTAACTGAAGCATGAGAGATCAAAGGTTTCTATAAAACAAATCCACCAACGTGCTCTAAAAGATATAAGTGAAGCACTAGAGCAAAACTATATAGCTCTAAAAGATATAAGTGAAGCACATAGAGTATTCTATCAAATTCCAATTCATGTATGGCTCTCTCAAAAGGTGTGTAAAGCAAGGATGATTGTGGTAAACTAACAAGAAAAGACTCAAATAATACAAGACGCTCCAAGCAAAACACATATGATGTGGTGAATAAAAATATAGCTCCAAGTAAAGTTACCGATGGAAGTGGACGAAAGAGGGGATTCCTTCCGGGGGCATCCCCAAGCTTTGAATTTTTGGTGTCCTTAGATTATCTTGGGGGTTCCATGGGAATCCCCAAGCTTAGGCTCTTGCCACTCCTTGTTCCATAATCCATCAAAAGATTTCACCCAAAACTTGAAAACTTCACAACACAAAACTCAACAGAAATCTCGTGAGCTCCGTTAGCGAAAGAAAACAAAAGACAACTTCAAGGTACTGTAATGATCTCATTATTTATTTAAATTGGTGTTAAACCTACTGTATTCCAACTTCTCTATGGATTATAAACAATTTTACTAGCCATAGATTCATCAAAATAAGCAAACAACACACGGAAAACAGAATCTGTCAAAAACAGAACAGTCTGTAGTAATCTGTAACTAACGCAAACTTCTGGAACTCCAAAAATTCAGACAAAATACGAAGACCTAGGAAATTTGTTTATTGATCAGCAGCAATTGGAATCACTATTTTATCACGTTCTGGTGATTTTTAATAATTGTTTTCGTGAACAGAAAGTTTCTGGAAATTACAGCAAGATCAAATAACTATCATCCAAGAAGATCCTATAGGTTTAACTTGGCACAAACACTAATTAAAACATAAAACCACATCTAAACATAAGTTAGATGGATTATTTATTCCTAAACAGAAACAAAAACAAAAACTAAAAATAAAATTGGGTTGCCTCCCAACAAGCGCTATCGTTTAACGCCCCTAGCGAGGCATAAAAGCAAGGATAGATCTAGGTATTGTCATAGTAATAGGATAGATCGGTAAAACTCATCTCATACTCTCTACGTTTGGCAGAAAGTTTTCTTTGGGGAAAGCAAAAGTAATCAAAAGGGCTAAATTTAATGGGACAGAAGTCCCCGAGATCTATTTTAGGAGGTATAGGTTCCTCTTTCGGCCCTTAGTAATGCACAACCAATTCATCATTATAAGCATTCTTTTGGCAGAACTTGGTGAGCCTATACTCAAGAGAATATCCTAGCTCATTATTTCCAATAGCCAAATCATCATTAAGTTCAGAATTTCTATCAACTAGAACATTTTCTAAGGTTTTCATTGAAAGCAACATAATCTAGAGATTGAAAACGCATTATTTCTTCTTGATCAAAGAGGATAGCTTCTATGGGAGGACGGCCAGCGTCAACCCTATAATGCACAAAGATTTCTTTGGCCTCTTTTATTATAAATCTGAACTCATTAGCTAAAAAGATAGTAGCGGCACGCTTAACAGAAGAATGCTCAACATTAGAGAATTCCAAATTCTTTGTATGCAAGGATGCATGTGCATAAATTGCCTTTCAAGTTCAACGATAAGCATGGCAATAGCGTCCGCAAAACTACTAGTTCTATGGAGAATAGAACCGCCCATAGAAGGCAAAGCACCGGCACAAGTAAAGAAATCTTGAATAACTCCTTTTCCAATAATATTACCACTACCAATTCGAAATCTTTTTGTATGCAAGGTAGGGGGTTCTTCAGCAGGAGCATCAGAATTTTCTATGATATTATTATTGTCCATTTCGGCAATAATTTCCCCAATTTCAGACATAACGAAAAACAAGCAAACTAACACATGAGCAACAAGCGAACGAGAAAAAGGCAAACGGAAAAGAGAGGGCGAATAAAACGGCAAGGGTGAAGTGGGGAGAGGAAAACGAGAGGCAAATGGCAAATAATGTAATGCGGGAGATAAGGGATTGTGATGGGTACTTGGTATGTTGACTTTTGCATAGACTCCCCGGCAATGGCGCCGTAAATCCTTCTTGCTACGCCTTGAGCTTATGCTGGTTTTCCTCAAGAGGAGAGGATGTTGCAGCAGAGTAGCGTAAGTATTTCCCTCAGTTTCTGAGAACCAAGGTATCAATCCAGTAGGAGGCTACGCGCGAGTCCCTCGTACCTGCACAAATCAAATAACTCCTCGCAACCACCGCGATAAGGGGTTGTCAATCCCTTCACGACTTACGAGAGTGAGATCTGATAGAGATGATAAATAATATTTTTGGTATTTTTGGTATAAAGATGCAAAGTAAAATAAAAGGCAAAGTAAAAAAGCAAAGATAAAGCATAGGAATATTAATATGATGAGAATAGACCCGGGGGCCATAGATTTCACTAGTGGCTTCTCTCAAGAGCATAAGTATTTTACGGTGGGTGAACGAATTATGTTGAGCAATTGATGAATTGAGCATAGTTATGAGAGTATCTAGGTATGATCATGTATATAGGCATCACGTCCGAGACAAGTAGACCGACTCGCCTGCATCTACTACTATTACTCCACTCATCGACCGCTATCCAAAGATGCATCTAGAGTATTAAGTTAATGAAAACAGAGTAACGCCTTAAGCAAGATGACATGATGTAGAGGGATAAATTCATGCAATATGATAAAACCCCATCTTGTTATCCTCGATGGCAACAATACAATACGTGCCTTGCTGCCCCTCATCACACCGGGAAAGGACACCGCAAGATTGAACCCAAAGCTAAGCACTTCTCCCATTGCAAGAACTACCAATCTAGTTGGCCAAACCAAATGGATAATTCAAAGAGACTTGCAAAGATAACCAATCATACATAAAAGAATTTAGAGAAGATTCAAATATTGCTCATAGATAATCTTGATCATAAACCCACAATTCATTGGTCTCAACAAACACACCGCAAAAAGAAGATTACATCGAATAGATCTCCACGAGAGAGGGGGAGAACATTGAATTGAGATCCAAAAAGAGAGAAGAAGCCATCTAGCTACTAACTATGGACCCAAAGGTCTGAGGTAAACTACTCACACTTCATCGGAGAGGCTATGGTGTTGATGTAGAAGCCCTCCATGGTGGATTCCCCTTCCGGCGGAGCTCCGGAACAGGCCCCAAGATGGGATCTCGTGGATACAGAAAGTTGTGGCGGTGGAATTAGGTTTTGGCCCAGATCTCGATCTGTTAGTACGAGGTATATATAGGAGGAAGGAGTACGTCGGTGGAGCTTCGGGGGGCCCACGAGGCAGGGGGCACGCCCTAGGGGGGCGCCCTCCACCCTCGTGGCCGCCTCCCTCCTTTATTGACCGAGGGTCCAAGTTTCCGGGATCATATCTGTTGAGAAAATCACGTTCACGAAGGTTTCATTCCGTTTAGACTCCGTTTGATATTCCGTTTCTTCAAAACACTGAAATAGGCAAAAAAACAGCAAATCTGAGTTGGGCTTCCGGTTAATAGGTTAGTCCCAAAAGTAATATAAAAGTGGAAAATAAAGCCCAATATGGTCCAAAACAGTAGATAATATAGCATGGAGCAATCAAAAATTATAGATACGTTGGAGACGTATCACAGCTCGCCACACAACATGATCAATGGCGCGCCACAGAGCAAGGTAGGGCGTCCGCGCCGATAGGTTGCGGCTCGCTGCACGGCGAGACCGTTGGAGCGTCGCAGAGTGAGAGGCGCGGCGTGCCGCACAGCAACAGCGGATCCATCGGCGCTTGCCTGCTGTCGACATGGCGTCCCAGCTGGGTACACGTCCCGTCGAAGAGCCCCATTCTCGTCGAGGAGGGCAGAGGCCTCAAAGACCGTACTTGCACTGTAGAGGCCGGGCGCGCGCCAGATTTGAACCGGACGCCCGCCGCACCGTTCGCGTGGGTGCCGCCGTTCGCCTTGTCCGCGGCCCGCTGGATGCCAATGTGCTAGTCCGTAGGCTCGACTGACTCCTTGGCCCAAGTGTCTACCTGGGCGCAGTAGAGGAACACAGCCATTGCATCCTCGAGCTGGTGATCTCCGATGAAATAGCCAACTTGGAGCTCGAGATCGCGCTCCAGATGTACCGCGAGCGTGTCGACCGCTTGGACGAACGCCTGCACGAGTTCAGGCAGAGCCAAGAGCTACCCTTGGCAAGGGCTGCTAGTCATGGTCTCATGGACACGTTTTATTTTGGAAAGTCGTTTCGACATGGATAGCTATGTATTCACAGCAATCATAGTATTGCTCTGTTTCAATGTGTGTACTATGTTTTACTTTCTTATATGTTTTGTTTCAATGTGTGTATATACGCTTTCCATTCTGTATATGTGGATGATAACAGCTAGATTCAAATTAGTATACAAAAACAGATAAAAATGGAATTCATATATATATATATATATATATATATATATATATATATATATATATATATATATATATATATAATATCATCACATATACGTGGTGATACTTAACTACTAGGTACAATGCATAAAATTGAAAATGAACAATATTAAAACTAATACCTCCTGGGGCCAGTATTTCGGCAGCCCCTCACCAGCAGCTCCCTGGTGCGCGGCGTCTTCCCGTTGCGGAGGCAGTACTCCGACTCCTCCGCCTCGCAGCGCTTGACATACCGATCTGCCTCTTGCTGGCGGACGAGCGCGGCCGATCTTGCCATTTCGTCGGGCGCCCACCTGAGCTCCTCATCGGTGGCATGCTGGAGCTTATCGGCGCACCTCCATGCAGCGACGAGGCGCCCAGCGCCTATGGCCTTCCTCGCGAAGTACCCGTCTTCGTACACCTCCTCGGCACGACGACGCGCCCGCCCCCAAAGCTCCACCGCCTCCTTTTTCCAGGCGGCATCACGGGCTTCACATGCCGCTTGGTACCTGACTTCCTCCTCCGCCATCTCCTTCTTGAACACCACTTCCCTGGTTTTCTCAGCCGGCGGCAGCGACTTCCATAGACAAAGATTGTACTGGCCCCAAAACCAATCCAAAGTTGGGGGGTCTAGCGCAACCTCGTCAGGCAGTGCGTAGGGGTCCTCGTCGCTGCTAATCGAGTGAGCGTCCTCGGGGGGCAGCGACTCCTCGTCGGTGCGTGGGCAGACCGGCGGCGCCATTGCAGAGATTTGAGAGAGAGAGAGAGAGAGAGAGAGAGAGAGAGAGAGAGAGAGAGAGAGAGAGAGAGAGAGACGGCGAGCGAGGGGAGGATGTAGATAAGAATGCAGGCGGGACGACGTGAGCAAGATAGTATTTATTGGTGGCCAGAATCTAGATCGACGGGGACAGTACACACGTCGATCGCCGGAATTTATGAGTACCGTAGTTTGAATTACACACAATTCCCGCAGCAAATCCGTGTGTGAACATAAAAGCTGACGGTTTCCAATACAGAACCGTGTCTGATTAATGATCCCCGCCAATCACCTACCAAACCTCGAGCCACGAGATAGAGTGCCAATCGTGTGGGGGCGGTTGTCTTGCCAGATCTTTACATTTTCTTTTTTGAACACCAGATATTTACATCGTCTGGTGATTTTTTAACTCGCGCACAAGTACACAAAAATATGATTTTTCAAACCGTTTTGGTTTGGCGTTGCATGTAGATGTAGTTCAAATTTGAATTATGGTCATTAAATGGTTAGAAAATCACTTAAATGTCTTTAAAAGGTCAAATGACCCCTGAAAATTTCCAAATTTTCACATGACAGTTTTATTAGTGCATGTTAAATGTAGGAAAAAAATTGAAGGCCGTAAGAGGAAGCTATCTCCCGCCCGCCAGCAAACATGCATTGTTCCCTCTTGGAACCACGAACCTTCTAGTGAGTTGCTCCGGTTTGTGAGGGGTGTGTGGCCAAACTTTCGTCAAACAGGCCAATTGTTTTACCACATCATCTTGCTGGCATGACATTAAATCAAGCAAGGTTTCATGTTTTTCTGATTATTTTTTTTATTTTTTGGAATTAAAATGCCATGGCATGCACTCCATGCATGTGCCCATGCCTTGACACCGATATGTTTGAAAATTCCTTTGAATTTACTGCACATGGCATTAACTCACACATAAGTACACAAAAATATGATTTTTCAAACCGTTTTGGTTAGGCGTTGCATGTAGTTGTAGTTCAAATTTGAATTACGGTCATTAAATGGTTAGAAAATCACTTAAATGTCTTTATTAGGTCAACTGACCCCTGAAATTTACCAAATTTTCACATGACAGCTACACGTTAAACATAGGAAAAAATTTGAAGGTCGTAAGAGGAAGCTATCTCCCGTTCGTCATCAAACATGCATTGTTCCCTCTCGGAACCACGATCCTTCTAGCGAGTTGCTCCGGTTTGTGAGGGGTGTGTGTCCAAACTTTCGTCAAACATGCCAATTTCTTTACCACATCATCTTGGTGGCATGACATTACATCAACCAAGGTTTCATGTGTTTCTGATCATTTTTCTATTTTTTGAATTAAAATGCCATGTCACTCCATGCATATGTATGCATGTGTCCATGTCGTGAGACCAATATGTTTAAAAATTCCTTCTAATTTACTGCACATGGAATTAACTAGCACACAAGTACACATATATTATTTTTCAAACCGTTTTGGTTAGGCGTTGCATGTAGATGTAGTTTAAATTTGAATTACGGTCATTAAATGGTTAGAAAATCACTTAAATGTCTTTAAAAGGTCAAATGACCCCTAGAATTTTCCAAAATTTCACATTACAGTTGTAGTAGTGCATGTTAGACGTAGAAAAAATTTGAAGGCCGTAAGAGGAAGCTATCTCACGTTCGTCATCAAACATGCATTGTTTCATCTCGAAACCACGAACCTTCTAGCGAGTTGCTCCGGTTTATGAGGGGTGTGTGTCCAAACTTTCGTCAAACATGCCAATTTCTTTACCACATCATCTTGGCGGCATGACATTACATCAACCAAGGTTTCATGTGTTTCCGACTTTTTTGGAATTAAAATGCCATGCCACTCCATGCATACATATTCATACATATGTGTCCATGTCGTATACAAATATGTTTGAAAATTCCTTCTAGTTTACTGCATATGGAATTAACTCGCACACAAGTACACAAATATGATTTTTCAAACCGTTTTGGTTACGCGTTGCATGTAGATGTACTTCAAATTTGAATTACGGTCATTAAATGGCTAGAAAATCACCTAAATGTCTTTAAAATGACCCCTAGATTTTTCAAAAATTTCACATTACAGTTGTAGTAGTGCACGTTAGACGTAGAAAAAAATTTGAAGGCCGTAAGAGGAAGCTATCTCCTGTTCGTCATCAAACATGCATTGTTCCCTCTCGGAACCACGAGCCTTCTAGTGAGGTGCTCCGGTTTGTGAGGGGTGTGTGTCCAAACTTTGGTCAAACATGCCAATTTTTTTACCACATCATCTTGGTGGCATGACATTACATCAACCAAGGTTTCATGTGTTTCTGATTTTTTTTAATTTTTTGGAATTAAAATTCCATGTCACTCCATGCTTAATTATGTCATAGCCGTTAGACCAATATGTTTGAAAATTCCTTCCAATTTACTGCACATGGAATTAAATCGCACACAAGTACACCAAATATGAGTTTCCAAACCGTTATGGTTAGCTGTTGCATGTACATGTAGTTCAAATTTCAATTACAGTCATTAAATGGCTAGAAAATCACTTAAATGTCTTAGAAGGTCAAATGACCCCTGAAATTTTCCAAAACTTGACATGACTGTTGTATTAGTACTACAAAATTTCTCGTTCATTTAAAACACCATCCGTTGGCACTTTATTCCAAATTCGTCTTTCACGGCTAATAAAAAATATCTACAACATCACACACAATTATTTTCTAGGAACCGTTTGCGATGAAAATATCTGGGTCTATTTAAGTCTCCCTCCTTAAGCTTCGCCGGCTCGTCTGCTCTAGTGCCGGCAACCCCCGAATCCACGAATCCCGATCCCCATTGCCGCACCCCCTTCTTGCAAAGATGACGCCGTGGAAACGCTTCGTGAAGGCCCGTACGATGGCCGCGTCCCCCCGAGCGCCGCCGCCTGCCCGAGAGCGCGTCCATCTACTTCGAGAGTGCCGCCGCATCTGCATTGAGCGCGGCCTCTTCCGCCGATAGGGCGTCTGCGGCAACCGATAGGGAAGCTGCAACACCGAGACGGCTGCAGCTGCTGCTGCGACGGCGGCTGCAAACGCCGAGAGCGCTCGAGCTGCCTTCCGTGCCGCTGATGTCGCCCTAGCCCAGGTCGAGGACATCCACGCCAAGATCGAGGATGCACACGCCAAGATATTCTAGGCCACCTCGGACTCCAGCATGCAACCCACGTCTGAAAAGGCGGCGGTCGCCATGGAGCACCTGCTTCCTCATGAGGTCGTCGAGCGGGAGCTGGAGATGCAAGAGGCGACGGAGATCGAGGAGCGCTGGGAGGAGGAGTTGCGCGTGGCCGAGGTCGAGGTAGAGAAGAGTATGTCCTTCGAGGAATTGGCGGTAGAGTACCAAAGCGAGCTCTGGCGCAGTCACTACTACGAGTACTACAACCTTGAGGGCGGCGCCGAGGACGAGGACGAGGACACGGTCGACTTCAGCAGGGGGGACGCGGAGTCCACCAATGGCGGCATGTCGCCAGGACAAGTCATCGATGTCTCATCTCACACCGGCGATGCATATGCCGGCGCGGCGGCGGATTTTGAATTATGCATACTTAGGCTTTGTTTTTAATGCTAGTCTTTTGTTAGAGCAATGTTTAGGTCACTGGCTTTGTGTAATTACTAAAATTGCTCGATTCAGTAAGTGTGGTCTGTCTGTTGTATGCTCTTTTGTGTGCCCAAATTAGCAAGAGATGTTAAATTATGCAATGACATACCCGGGGAAATTTCCACCAAAATTTGAATTATCAAACTCATCCCATGCGCAGAAAGCGAAGAATCGCTTATGATGCACACAATCGTTCAAAGTGAATGGTCCGGCGGCACCGCGCGCGTTCAATGTGAATGTGCCCATGCCTTGAGACCAAAATTCGAATTATCAAACTCATCCCATGCGCGTAAAGTAGAAGAATCGTTTGCGATGCACACAATCATTAAAAGTGAATGGTCCGGCGACACCGCGCGCAAAGTTTCCCTTCACATTTCCAAAATTTTAGCCTACCGCCAAAATATCTACCCCCTCCTCCCCCCCTTCCCACCCCCTTTTCTCCCCGACCACAAGTCACATTTCCCCTGTTTCCTCCTTCCTTCCTTCCTTGCTAAGCTATAGCCGCTTCCTCGCTCTCGCCGTCTCGCATCCTACCGCCGGGTTCACCATGGTCTTATTCAAAGACATCTCCAGCGGTTCCTCCTCCGGCGAGTACTCCTTCACCACCCGGGTATGCCTCTCTTCTCTCTCTCGGGCTATGACTTGGAATGAAGGATTTTTACCTGGAGGTTGATTTGAGTCGTTTCTTCCTCTTATAGCTCCCTAAGACCATCGGTGGCAACGAATGGAGTGGGGTGGCTGAAGATCTATCTGCTCATTGCCACCATCAATCTCCATGCGTGAAGCTACTTGCGTTTGATTCTGTGGACACTGGGAGGAAGTTTCTGGCATGTGCAGAGAAGGTTAATTAAACCCTCTTCCGTTGTTACAAATCATTTGTTAGATGTGATTCAAACACTGTCATGGTCCCAACCCATTCATACCACACCTTCAACCAAACGCATCCTAAGACAATGTCACAGTTCGTACCTAGTATCTTAAATTGTTGCCATCTCATCAGCGGTGCCATTAGAAAATTATTTGGCACCGCTTCAGCAGTTTGTGCAGCCAACTTTGGTCCACACATCCAAGCAGCCAAGCAGTAAAATACTAAATATTTGTGGCATGAAGGAACTGGGCATCGGAGCAACTACGTGCTCCGAAGTCCGGGTCCCTGATTTTACTTTCGCTGCATCGGCTCGCCAGTTCAGGGCACCAGTGCGAGATGTAGCAACAGTTGTCTTTACACCAGTTTTGGTATACATAGTGGACGGCCTTAGTGCTATTAGTTCTATGTTACTAAATTTGTGCATGTACACACCTGTTAGTATCAATTTGCTGTCATCCAAACACTGTCGCTATGCTGTTGCAGCTATATTTACCTTCCTCATAAAATGTTCAATTTGTTATTTATTGTACATGAGTAAGAATTTGTAGCGTCATTGTAGTTAATTATAGCTTCTGATGTTCCTAAATTTGGTTGTTGTCTCAGTACCAATTATTTCATTTGCACATTGATCTTTTTGAGAAGATATGTCATAATTAACATGTTTCTTCAGTTTTTCAAACTAAGCATTGGTGATTTTCTATGTTGCTATAAACCCATTTCACCTACAATTGTTTTAAATATTATAGGATGAATGGAAGTGTTCTTACTTGGAGTGGGTTGATCAAGAGTGGCCACAGTCTTTGAAGATGTGCCTAACGAAGCTCTGGAGCATGTATGAGGAAGTGAACACACGTAGGCTTAGAGAAAGTCTTGTCAACGCTGAAGCATATTTCAAGATGCGGGATAAAAAGTTGAAGGTGGAGAATGAGCTCAGATTTTTTAAATCAGACTTTGCTAAGATGGTGTTGGCGAAGGAGGAGGCACTTTCCCAGTTGGCCCGTGCAAAACGGGTTCTTACTGAACTGAAAGCAGAGGTGGATAGGACGAGCCTAGATGATCTCGATTAGGGAAATGAATATATTGTTCTTATGAAGTTAAACTAGCTATATGTTGTACCGTGTTGTTTTCATGTAGCTACCGTACTATGATGTTATAATATATTTATGTGCCTGATATGAAATTGGCAAACAGCTATTCGATATGAAATGTGAATTTGTGTAATACTGGACTTGTTAATTGTAAACTAATAAACCTGCTAAATGTGTCATGGACCTTTGCAAACGGTTCTAGCAGTAAAAGCGCTTGCGATGGATAGCCCAATGCCACACAGTTTTCTTTATAAAATCGTGTGTGATATAGTTGATAAAAGCAAACAGTTAACCAAGGAAGACCGTGTGTGACACTTACACCTTTCACACACGAGCCTACACATAAAACTGTGTGGGATTTACGTCCGAACGGAAACGTTTTCCCTGGATTGACTGTGTGGGATGTACATAAGAACGGAAACATATTCCTTGGATTGACTGTGTGTGATATACATACGAACGGAAATGTTTTTCTAGGATTCACCGTGTGGGATGTACATACCTACAGAAATGATTTTCTTGGATTACCGTGTGGGATGTACATACCTATGGAAATGATTTTCTCGGATTACCGTGTGGGATGTACATACCTACGGAAATGATTTTTCTCGAATTACCGTGTGGGATGTACATACATACAGAAATGATTTTCTCGAATTACCATGTGGGATGTACATACCTACGGAAATGATTGGGTTTCGATGCCTTGCCTGATCGCACACGGCCCCGGCCTGGGTCCCAGGAGGGCCTATCCCCGACGATTTCTGGCTCATGTGGGAAGGACACCCTATTGCACACACTCACTTAGCGACGGTTCCAAATGTCGTCGCGGAAAGGGGTTAAAAACCGTTTGTTTAGGACCGACGCGCACCAGTGTTGCTTGAGCTCTTGCTCTTCTTGGTCTTTCTCATCAGAAGATCCTCAGTGGTGTCCTTGGCATTGACCTTACAAAAGGTAGTATTAAGGTTTTTAACTACTTTTGTAGGAATAACAGGAGGTAATGCATTGCATGACAGGCAATTTCTATTAGTACAAGTACTTCTCTTAAATCCATTGGCCAGTTGTTTTAACCTGCAACTTCTCCTATTACCTCTATTTCCACAAGGGGGGCCTTGTCTTTCCTCTTCTTAGTCTTGTGGAGTGCAGAAGTGGATGAGGCTACCATGGAGCCATTGAATCAGATGGCACTGGGGAGTTGATCTCTTGTTCCATCTTGTTTAATTTGTTCCATCTCATATTGTGCACACAGTACATAATTCTAAGTAGGACAAACTTGAGGAATAACAAATGGAAGTTTAATGGAATAAGTAGATCCTTGAGCAATAATATCCCAAACTTGTGAACTAATGTTTTTTTTGGCCCAATCGAATTTCTCTGGAGAAAGGAGTACCACAGATAGGAAATTAGCCCATTCAACTGGTACCTGAATCACATCTTTGCTTGATGTAGTTGGGGTAAAATGTTTCCTCCAAATCTTTGCTCCTTCTCTTCCAATAAGCTCATCTTCTGCAGTTTTATCCACCTCTTGAATCTGCTTGTCCCCCTAAGAACTGTCTGTTCGGATAGCAAAGCTATTATTGAGAAAGGCTGGAAATGGGAATCCAGGTGGAGTAGATAAATCTGATCCAGATTGTGCACCTGCATCCAAATGCTCAATGAGAGGAGCATGCATAGCTTTGTCCTGAGTGGGAGTGCAACTCTGAACTGGACTTGCAGAATGGCCTGTGGTGTAACTAAGTGCGGGTTCTGGGATAGTCATGGTCTATATAGGTGCCTGTGGGGCAGAGTTGGCCTGAATCTCAAAGTGCATAGGATTAGTAGAATGGTCAAACTGGTCTATCTCATGATGAAGATTAATCAAGGTCAAGCTGTGATCAATGATACTCTGCACAGGAGCAATTGGGGCCTAGATATGCTCAATCACTTGTTCAGGTACTGCCAAGGGGTCAATCAGTGGCCCGAGCATTTGATGGGCCATCACATGGCCTATATCCCCGATCACAGGCCCAGGTTGTTGCGGGCCACAACCACTGTATTGTGTTCCATCAAGAGCACATGCTGCTGTTGTGGTAACTGATCCAGGCCAGGGACAATGGGCCCAATTTCAACATTCAAATCTGGGATAGCCTGAAGAATTGGTGCCAAAGGACCATTTGCAGATGATATTGAATTTGCACTGTTAGGGTAGTCCATAGAGATTATAATATTGCTGTCTTCCTCATCCTCAACAGGCTATGCAATGTCATCCATAGGTGCCATGAGATCATTGAGCTGCAGAAATTCTCCTAGATGCAATTCTTGATCTATATTGGGGTTGTTCTGTGGCATGGCCCAGTGGCCCCAACCAGGGAGATCATCTGGATCATCATTATCACCTGGTTCTCCATTCAGACCATTGTTGACAGCTAACTACAAATTCAACTGTGGGGCAAGATGCTAGTTGGTTGGGGCATGAAAAACCTCTGCTTCATGCTGCTGTAAAGGACCCAGAAAGTGGTTATGCTGATTGGGGCGAAAATGTGCCTGTTGTGGTACAGGGTGGGGATTTCCATTAGGGTTAATAGGGTTTTCATCAGGTGCTCCTGCCACAATAAGCTAGTGTTGCAGAATAACAACAGGAACAGTAAGTGAATCTGTGTGATCTCCATCCCCAAAAACAATGCTTGCAGGAATGTCACTTAAATCCTCTACCTTCACTTTGACCATCTGGTTCTTCCTAGTACTTCTGACCCTATCCCACATGACAAATTTACCAAACTTGTTGACTGCATTGTTAATCTCCTAAATATTCTTTCTATCTAGGGGGTAACCACAAAGCAGAATCCAGGCCTCTCTCATCAGATCTAATCTCCTCCAGTTGAGCTCTCTATTATGTCTCTCCATGATAACATGCTCATCAGTAAAGAGGTGTGGGCTCTCAGCTACCAGTACATCCCTATCAAACACACTGTTCATCTTGACGTAGGCTTGACCGAATGGACAAGGCACAATCTCATAAAACCCCAAGTGCTTGTCCTAAAAAAAGTCAGAGGGTACCTCGCGGATTGTGTTGAATTCCACAGGCAGATTAGGCATTGGGACAATCGTGGCGATTGCCCAGTCTTCATGTGTCGGTGGAGGAGCCGAAGTCACCACTCTGATTCTAGTCGGCCGATCATCCACTTCTACACCGATGTGGTTTGGAGGGAGAAATGGAGTCGGGTCAAAGGGGAAGGTTGCCATTGTCGACGGGGTGGGAATGAGAGGGGAGGGAAGGTCCAAGGTGGGTGGTGTCGGCGGAGGGGATTTCTTGGCAGCAGCAAGGAGGTGTTGCGAGATGGAATGCTGAGCGCCGGCGTAATGGATGCTACCAACTTGAGCAGTCTGCAGAGGATAATAAGTGGAAATATTTTGACTCTTCTGTTGATTGGCCGTCCTTGCCATCACCGTCGCAGGAACAGTGGCTACTTGCCTTGGAAAATCAACAGCTAGACTAGGCCGCGGTGCAGGATCACAAGAGTAGCCGTCGAAGTTGGGTTGGGCCGAGGAATAACAGTCTTTGGAAATGTGACCCCAGCCCTTGCATGACAGGCACTTAGTTCTGTTGGTGCAATTGGGACGAATGTGGCCTGTTAACAGGCAGCGAATGCAAAACAGTTCTCTTGGACGATTTTGAAAATGTTGTGATCCCGCCCTGTGGGAGTTAACTGTGCCATTGACTGCAGCACTGATCGCATGATCATGATTACCAGTAATGCCCCCAGATCGCGCTTGGTTTGAATTATGAACATGAACAGGATTGGATCTAGCATGATCAGGTGATCTATCCACAAAATAACTAGGTGAACGTAAAGCATCCAGATAAGATTTTCTTGGGTGACTATTGAACACATGAGTCCATGCATCTGCTTTCTCTTTCAGATATTGATCCAATTCCCAGCTAGAGTTTGGACCTCCACTACCCCAGAGTAAAAAAATGATATTGAGAAGAGACATCGCAATATTACCTTGCTTGATGATCGAGAAACCCACTTCTTTGGAAGAAACCGAGAATTTGAACGACCAATTTTTCAAGAGTTTCACCTTGAACATAGAGGCCCGTCCCCCGAAGCAAGATAATAAAATAGTTCCAACTAATTCCTCAGTCAATCTGATCTTGGATCTGGTAAATTCTGCCACTAGAAGAAACTCTTCCATATCTTTACCTTCTTCGTAGTTGATCGGAACACCCCATTTGCGCCAGATGTTGGCAGCGAAATCTTGACCTGTCGAAGTCGAGCTCTGCCAGCGACATGTTGTCGATGTATTACCAGATAAGTGATGAAGGTCGTGGAGGTGTGGAGACGGAGGACTGGCAATGGAGAACGCGGGAGCCGATTGGCCAACAGCATGAAGTTCGGTGGCCGCCGAGGCCGAGTGGCCAACAGTGGGAAGTTTCGGTGGCTGCCGGGGGTGGGGTGGCCGGCGGCGGGAGGCTCGGAGGCTAGGAGACACAACCTATTGATCGAGCCACACACACCCTAGGAAACAAATGACTAACGTGCTAAGTGTTATAGGTGTATATATAAAGTCCAGGACCATAATATACTGGAGTGGTATATTTTTAGCACAAGTAACATTATCAGTATCTAAAAGTAAAACTCTACCCTACTAGCTATGCCGTTAGTTGAGACCATAATGGTCCCGTGTTCAAACTTCCTGTTCCAAAAAATTTCCCGTGAACTTATATTTCCATTTTTATTTTTGTGATAGAATGAAATAACATCATCTCACGAATGCATGGATTCAAGGATTTTTGCATGGTCACTATCTATTTATATTAGATGGAACAAAATAAAAAAAATTCCCTAGCCATTACCTATCTATATTAGATGGAACAAAATAATGACAGTGTTTAGTAGACTTTGAAAACACTATGGTGGGTCCTACTGCCAACACTAGTATGCGGGTCCTACCGCTCAGTAAGACGTGAAACAACTATGGCAGGTCCCATCAGTAGACATCACATAAAAGAGGTAATCATCACACATTCGTAATATTCTGTGACTCTAGTGTTGGGTAACGTTGCATGGAATTTCAAAATTTTCCTACGCACACACGATGATCTATCCATGGAGATGCATAGCAACGAGGGGGAGAGTGTATCTACGTACCCTCGTAGACCGTAAGTGGAAGCGTTTGACAACGCGGTTGATGTAGTCGAACTTCTTCGCGATCCAACCGATCGAGTACCGAACGTACGACACCTCCGAGTTTAGCACACGTGTGGCTCGATGACGTCTCCTCCTTCTTGATCCAGCAAGCGGAAGAGGATAAGTAGATGGGATCACAACCAACACGACGGCGTGGTGGTGATGGTGGTGGTGGAGCACCAACGGCGCTTCGCTAAGCATCACCGGGACGAGGCGGTGGAACTATGAAGTAACGGGAGAGAGAGGGGCGCCAAGGGCTTGGTGTATCCTATTGGGGTGCCCCTCTCCTCTATATATAGGTGGAGGGGCGTGGCAAACAGCCCCTCCAAGCCCTAGGGCGCAGCTAAGGGGGAGAGGACTTGGACTCCAAGTCCAATCCTATTCCTACTAGGACTCCTTCCTTGTTTGCCTTCCCTAACCACATGGGCTTTTGAGGACTTGATGCGCCTAGCCCAATAAAGCCAGGGCACCTCCCCGCAGCCCATGCTAGCCCTTGGGTCGTGGTGAACCCACTGCTGGACTTCCGGACCCCTCCGGAATCCTCTGGAACCTTCTGGAAGCTTCTCGGTACAATACCGAAAAACTGCACCTTTTTCCGGAACCCAAAATATGACTTCCTATATATAAATCTTTACCTCTCGACCATTCTGAGACTCCTCGTGACGTCCAAGATCTCATCCGGGACTCCGAACAACATTTGGTTACCACTCATCAAATATCCCAATACTACTCTAGCGTCAACGAATGTTAAGTGTGCGACCCTGCGGGTTCGAGAACTATGTAGACATGGCCGAGACACCTCTCCGGTCAATAACCAATAGCGGAACCTGGATGCCCATATTGGCTCCTACTTATTCTATGAAGATCTTTATCGGTCGAACCGTTATGACAACGTACGTAATTCCCTTTGTCCATCGGTATGTTACTTGCCCGAGATTCGATCGTCGGTATCTTAATACCTAGTTCAATCTCATTACCGGCAAGTCTCTTTACTTGTTCCATAATACATCATCTTGCAACTAACTCATTAGTCACTTTGCTTGCAAGGCTACTTATGACGTGTATTACCGAGAGGTCCCAAAGATACCTCTCCGATACTCGGAGTGACAAATCCTAACCTCAATCTATGCCAACCCAACAAAAACTTTCGGAGATACCTGTAGAGCATCTTTATAATCACCCAGTTACGTCGTGACGTTTGATAGCACACAAGGTATTCCTCCGGTATCCGGGAGTTGCATAATCTCATAGTCGAAGGAATATGTATTTGACATGAATAAAGCAATAACAATAAAACTGAACGATCATAATGCTAAGCTAACGAATGGGTCTTGTCCATCACATCATTCTCCTAATGATGTGATCCCGTTTATCAAATGACAACAGATGTCTATGGTTAGGAAACTTAACCATCTTTGATTAACGAGCTAGTCTAGTAGAGGCTTACTAGGGACACGGTATTTTGTCTATGTATCCACACATGTATCAAGTTTCCGGTTAATACAATTCTAGCATGAATAATAATCATTTATCATGAAATAAGGAAATATAAAATAACAACTTTATTATTGTCTCTAGGGCATATTTCCTTCATCTAGTAGGTTCGTCATGGAAATTACCAAACTGTCATAGAAATTGGTAGCCAGCTGCGCTCAAAGGCTAAATCAATTTTGTGACATTTATCATCACCGATTTGCGGTAATCAGTGACGCCACCTACGAAAACATCACACATTAGGTATTCCTGTGACGTTGTCCAACTTCGTCATGAGGATTTTCGTCATAGTGTCTCAGTTTTCTTGTAGTGAGATCCCTTCATCAGGTCACTCAACTCCTTTGTAGTCCGTTGCAAGTTTAACCTTTGCCAGCTAAAGGTCCATTGCCAAGGCCAACCCTTCGCGACATGCCATCGTCTGTAAAATTTTAGGATCATTCACTCCTGCAATCATTACTGCCGAAGAACCCAAGCAGACCCGCGATGAGCTGCATGCAACTGCACTAAAAGAACCGCAAGAGCCATCTCTCGCTACTGCCCCATCCATGTTAATTTTGCTTGTGCCTTCCTCAGGAGGGATCCATCTTGGAGCATTGCTGATACTCACCGGACTAGCCTTTCCGAGCAGCTTCTTGATCAAATTCAACTCCTTCGTGAACCTTTTAATGAACATATGTGTTCCCAGTGGACTTTGTTGCTCTCCCTCATAAATGAGTTTGCGTCTTGCATGCCAGATAGGCCATAGTGAAATAATCAGGGTAGTAAGTTGAGCATGTGATAATGACTCTTAACATCACAAAAAGCCAATTCCTGGCAATTGGTTCAGCCCACGCTAGCACATACTAAATCAGGTCATCTTCAGCAAGCAACCAAATGCACTGCGCATGCGTGCATTAAATTAACGAATGTGATAATGCGTGGCATAGCAGCGCCTAACTATTACCACCCTGTGTTCACTCTTCTCTTGTGTTGGGCCCGTGTGGGTTGGCTGGTCTTTTACCTAGTGTTCGCCATGGCTGAGCAGTGTGTTGTTGGCCAAGACACTGATGCAGTGTCTTGCCTCCTATGCTCGCTGTTGTGTAGTCTTAATTGGTCGGCCTAGTGATGCAGTTTTGGGAAGGATCCGAGCATCGATTCATGAAATGTTTCACCGGTTTTCCCGGTTCTGGAAAGGTTCCACACATTTTGTCCTTTTCTTTTTCAGAGTTTTTCTTTACATTTTCACAGTTATTTCCCCCTTTTCAAATAGATGTTAATTTTTCTTAATATATGTGTAAATTTTTCGTATAGACGCTGAACAACTTTTTGGTACACGTTATCAATTTTTCAAATATGAGGAAAGCATTTCAAACATGTTTTTGAACTCTTTTTTTAATACTAGTTAAAAAATTGCAGTACATGGCGAAAATTTCTTGAATACATGTTGAACATTTTTCTGAAGACATGTGCATTTTTTAAAGAGTAAAATACACCGGAGGTCCTAAAAGTACTCCAAGTGTGTCAAGTAGGTCTTAAAAGTTTAAAATCATTCACCGCGAGTCCTAAATGTGTGTAAGTCATACACCATGGGTCCTAAAAGTATTCCAAGTGTGTCAAGTAGGTCCTAAAAGTCGTGTGTAAAATACTCATATAGAACCCTCGGTGAACGATTTCAAACTTTTAAGACCTACTTGACACACTTGAACTTTTAGGACATCCGGTGTATTTTACTCTTTTTTAAATACACCTAGACCATTTATTTTAAAATACATGGTGAATATTTTTTCAAATATACATTGAATTTTTCTCAAATACACGTTGTATAATTTTGTATAAATGCTAGACATTTTTTACACACATTAAATATTTTTCAAATACATGATGATTTTATTTCAAATACATATTTGAACACTATTTTAACACCCGCTAAACATGTGTCCAATACATGGTGAACATTATTTAAAACAAACTGAACAATTTTTGAAAACCTATTCAACAATTTTTTCATACAAGCTGAATATTTTTCAAATGCATGAAGAATTTTTGAAATACATGTATGAACAATTTTCAAGGCATGTTAAACTTTTTAATACATGTTTTACATTTTTCGTATACAGGTGAACATTTTGAAATTCACGATGAGCATTTTTTAAATTACATGTTTAAAAATTGTATACATTTTTCAAATAAGTGGTGAACTTTTGAATATATGTGAAAAGAATTCAGTGGTACAAACAAGTTTTTTAATGCATGAAAGTTTTAAATTGTATGAAGTATAGGTATTTAGAATAATTTTAATAAACACATTTGATATTTTAAGTTAATTAGTTTCTAAAATATATGTATTTAGAATACTAAGAAATATAAAAAATAATAAAATAATAATGAAGCAACGATTGAAAAACAGAAAGAAATGAACGAATAAATAAAAAACTGAGTGAAACACTATTCGGCCAGGCCACTGGCGCGTCCGACGCGAGACCTTGCTCGGTCTAGCTTAAGACCTCCTATTCCGCGCAGTGAGCACTGCGAAGGCGCAGAACGCGAACTCCCCGCTCCGCTATTTTCCTTTTAGGCTGGCCCACGTGTGGGGCTGGTCGCCTGGAGTTTTTTCCATGTCGTTCCTTTCTTCTTGAAAATAATTCGGGACTACAATTAAAATGTAAATTTTGAGATTTTTTTTCAAGAAACCATACAATTTTCGTGAATTCAAAAAACTGTTCATGATTTTTAAAATGTTTGGTACATAAAAATATGTCGCTTATTCAAAAAATGTTCATGATTTTGAAAAACATACTCGAAAATCAAATAATGACCCAGATTTTGAAATGGTTCGCATTTTCGGAGAAATCATGAATCTGAATAAATTGTTCCTGAATTCAAAAAAAGTCATGAATTTTTGGAAAATGTTCACAAATGTTTGTGAATTTTAGAAAAATTTAAAAAGTTCATCGCTTCAGAAAATGTTTGTTGATCCAAAAATGTGTTCCCAAATTTCCAAAATTTTTCGTCGATTCAAAAAGTTTGCGAGTTTAAAAAATGTATATGATTTTTGGTTGATGGTTTCACTTTTTTTTGTGAATTTGGATAATGTTCATGATTTATAAAAATGGTTGCAAATATGAAAATATTCATTATTTCTAAAAATATTTGTGAATTCGAAAAATGTCCATAATTTCAGCAGTTATGATGAATTGAAAAAATGTTCACGAAATTTCAAAATAAAAAGTAAATAAGAAAAGTAGAAAAGTAAAATAAAATTATATATATATATATATATATAATTATATGGAAAACCATAAAAATAGAAAGGAAAAGGAAAAACTGAAAGGAAAAAGGAAAAACGTTGTTCGTTGGGAAGAACCCCATGA
This sequence comes from Aegilops longissima, assembly GCA_021605205.1. Lineage (NCBI taxonomy): Eukaryota > Viridiplantae > Streptophyta > Magnoliopsida > Poales > Poaceae > Aegilops > Aegilops longissima. The sequence goes on along the minus strand of CM038678.1, from coordinate 82,379,388 downwards.
TGGGCCGACCCAAACAGAGGATCAGAGCGCGAGGCTCGGTCGATATTCGGGGACCTATGCGCAAAATGGGCCCCGCAAAATAGGAGCGGCCCTCGCTTAATGCGAGATATAGCGGCACGCATGGCCGTTGCTCCGGGTGAGACGCAGCAGGGTCGCTGTCTGTGCGTCGCGACTGGTTGATTCTTTGGTTTGGTTGCTCTCCCTGCCCGTGAGTCCTAGGCCCTGCTACAACGCAGAAATGCTTCTGCAATTCGAGAGCCAATTAAGCCTGAGGCGTGGAGTTATCACGGCCCAAACAAAAATCTGCTCTGTTGTCACCATTGGGGTTCGCTTTCATAGCTTAAATGCACAAACGAACTGGATACTGGTGTGCTATTGCTTCCCAAACCCGTTGCGGCCTTGATCATTAGTGGTGAAATGACTATTTTTGGACATGTAGTTTAGAGACTGTAGATCTAAATGTGCGTCAAAAACTGTAGACTCACGCGCTTATGTTTCCCAACCTATCGCTGGCGGGCCATTCTCAATTTCCAGGACTGTAAATTAAAGCGTATGGGTGCATCCGAGCTGCATAGTCAGATAATGAACCTATTGCCGTTTCAATTCTGCATAGCACCCACTTGGGCCATTTCGAGATTAGGCCAGCCATTGCCTGAGCATCACGCGTTTGTTTCTTGTATTAAATCCCGAAAGGTATATGAGGCGCTCGAGGACTCGAATTGGCTTGAAGCCATGCATGATGAACTCAACAACTTCGAGCGCAACAAGGTGCGGCAATTGGTGCCAAGACCAATGGAGAATCATAATGTCATTGGGACCAAATGGATCTTCAAGAACAAGCAAGATGCAAACGTTGTAGTCACTCGCAATAAGGCAAGATTGGTAACACAAGGCTACTCCCAAGTCGTGGGCATCGACTACGGTGAAACATCTGCTCCCGTTGCTCTCCTTGAATCTATTCGCATGTTGCTTGCATGTGCATCTCATCATGATTTCAAATTACAACAAATGGATGTGAAGATTGCATTTCTTAATGGTCCTCTTAATGAGTTGGTATATGTCAAGCAACCCCCGGGGTTCGAGGATACCAAGTTCCACAATCATGTATACAAGCTCGATAAGGCACTCTATGGTCTTAAATAAGCCCCACGTGCGTGGTATGAGCACCTTACCGAGTTGTTGCAAGACCATGGGTTTGAAATTGGGAAATTTGATCCCACTCTTTTCACGAAGAGGGTCAAAGGGGACTTGTTCATATGCCAACTATATGTTGATCATATTATTTTTGGTTGCCCTAACAAAGCTTTCAATGGTGAGTTTGCCACACTCATGACTAAGAAGTTTGAGATGTTTATGATGGGAGAGTTAAAGTCTTTCTCAGGTTTGAAGTCAAGCAAAGAATAGAGGGGACTTTCATCAACCAAGCCAAATATACCCAAGACATGCTTAAGAGATTCAAGCTAGATGATGTCAAACCGGCTAAGACTCCAATGCCAACCAAATGCAAGCTCGACATTTATCCCAATGGTAAAGCGGTGGACCAAAAGGTATATCGCTCCATTGTTGGATCCTTGCTTTACTTTTGTGCATTTAGACCAGATATTATGTTGAGTGTGGGAATGTGTGCAAGGTTCCAAGCCGCACCTAAGGAAAGTCACTTTGTGGTAGTCAATCGAATCTTTCGATATTTGGCTCATACCCCAAACTTTGGCTTATGGTACCCCAAAGGAGCAAGCTTTGATCTCATGGGATATTCGGACTCGGATTGAGTGGGACACGGTATCGATAAGAAGTCAACTTCTAGAGGGTGCCAACTCCTTGGTCGCTCTTTGGTGAGTTGCTCTTAAGCAAAATTGTGTGTCTCTCTCCACCACCGAGGCCGAGTATGTAGCCGCCGCAAGTTGTTGTGCACAATTGCTATGGATGAGGCACACTTTAAAGGATTATGGTGTCGCTTGTGACAAAGTGCCTCTTCTATGTGATAATGAAAATGCTATCAAGATCTCGTACAATCCGGTGCAACATAGCAAGACGAAGCATATTGAGATTCGTCATCATTTCATTTGGGATCACATCAAGCATGGAGAGATTGAGATTATCTACGTCAACCCTCAAGAGCAACTAGCAGACATTTTCACGAAGCCTTTGGATGAAGCAAGATTTCGCGAGTTAAGGCATAAGCTAAATATCATTGATTTGAGCATTGTGACTTGAATCTAGGCACACCCCGCCGCATTCATCATGATATCTTGTTCCAGGTGTAGGCATGGACATAGGGGGAGTGTTGTTCTCTCAATGAACTCTCTCTCTCCTCCCATTATGCATAAAACGATCAAGTCTTTCACATTAGCCATTTTTTTATGGTACTTGTGCTTCAAAGATGAGTTTTGGTCATGGGCCCAAGGTTAAAATGTTCGCGGTGCCATACCAATTGACTCAAACATAGGTGGCTTGGCCACCGCCCTCTCGTTGAGAGGAAGTTGCTCGGGTTGGTTCTTTTTGGTCTTATCTAGTCGTTAGGGCTTTGTGTGTGATTTGAGCCACTCCAAGTTTGCTCTCTCCTTGTTTGTCTTTTGAACACGGAGTGCCTGTTCCCATTTGCTGGTGTTTTCGAGTCTCCCTCCCAAGCCATCTCATCTACAACCTCTCTAAAATTTGCATAAGCCACCCTTCTTCACTTGTTCTTGCTTGCTCTCGCCTGCGCAGTAGTGCCGCTAGGGTCTGGACGGTACTACCGCTTGTAAGTAGTACTACCACCGAGAACCACGGTACTACTGCTCGAGCGGTACTAACCCGCCTCCTGTCGCAGAGTAGTACCGGGGCGGTACTACTACTCCTTCAAGCGGTACTACCGCTCTATGGCTGGGTGTGGGGGTTATGAGTCGGGCAGGGGTAGTTCCAACTCCCCCATACCCATTCGTCTCTCTCTCCCTCACCCTCTCCTCTCTCAGGCGATGAACAAGCTCCGTGGGGCCGCCACCGGCCGCTGATTCCATGCCGCCTTCCGCGATTTCGTCCGGTGGGATCGATCCCCACCTTCTCCTCTTGCCATGGATGTCGGTATTGCCCCTGTTTTCCTCTCCTATGGTTCTATTTGTTGAATCTAGGTTCTAGGGCAATATTCATTCTTTGATTTTTGGTCAAATCGAGGCTTGAGTAGGATGTAGAAGACTGCTAGACTAGGTAGATTGAAGTTTGGTTGGAGGGAATTTGAATTTGGCACCCCGGTAGTACCGGATATCGCCGCGTGGTCAGCCTGCTGATCTCCGCCACCGGCGGTACTACCGCTCCCATGGGAGTGGTACTACCGCTTGCGGACGGTACTACCACTTCGGCGGCACAGTACTACCGCTTAGGCTGTCAACTTCCACTTCCTTCGTCTCAAACTTCAATTCATTTTGATTCTTTCATTTGGCTTATGCAATTGTTTACACCTACTTTCCCCTTGTTCTTCGTTGTGGGTTCCAGGTGACAACAGTGTTGGGTATCAGGCCTGTTGCAAGAATCCAGAACATCTAGGCGGTTCAAAGCGCTATCGCACTTCCAAGGATGCCAGTGCCTCTGCTAGTGCTCAGCCCATCAATAGATCTAAGAAGGTTGCCAGTAAGCCCAAGCCGAAGGTCAAGCCGGTGTCTGATATGAATAGCCAGGAGTTCTATACCTTCTGTCATATCAATCCATATCGCAACGAGCAAGATCCAACTCTTATCAACCGTCCCTTCTGGACCAAGCAACAATGCTTTATCTATCTAGATGTGCTCAAAGCAAAGAAGAACGTGCTTGTGAATACCAGGACCATTGACATTGCTAATGTGCAGAAGAATTTGACGTACTTTAGAGTAGCTCTTGAATTGTGTGAGCGACTGGACATCGTTGGGATGATGCAATTCAACAAGGACTTTGATGCATAGGTCATGGCTCAGTTCTATGCCACAGTTCATCTTGGGACTGATGTGGACAGGACCTTAACGTGGATGACCAATGGAAAGGTGCTTTCGGTCAAGTGGAAGGCATTCATGGAGATTTTGGGATATGAGGATAAGGTGCTTGATAACCCTGTCGGGGTGCGCCCTCATAAGGAGGCCGATGCTACTCACAAGTCTGCTCTTTAGCCCTATAGCACTTTGAAGATTTCTCTAGTCAGAAAGAAGAAGTCTTATGAGTTGTGCCCTTTCCTAGATATCATGCATCACATCTTCAGGCACACACTGTTTCCTCGCATTGGGAACTTGGATCAGGTTCACTCATATCTTGTGCACTTACTGCTCTTCTATTAGAAGAAAAAGGAGGAGAACACTGCGCAATCATTGGATGTGTCACATATCATGTGGTCGGAGCTTCTGTCAGCCATCACTGAGCGTAACTGTCCCATCTATGGACCTTACAAGATGATTCTCATTGAGAAGGCGTGGGCATTCACTTATCCTGATGAGAAGTTGGTGCTTGGTGACTTGACCTCTCATGAGGTGGTCCGTCTGCGGGAGAAGGGTAACTGGGTGTCGTGGTTTTGTCACGCCAGATGTCCTAGTGTGAGGACTTAGTCGTGAGGCCAACGCATCTAAGTGGTAGCTTGAACGGGGCTGAGCGGGATGAGAGACGCGGGGTTTTGCCCAGGTTCGGCCCCTCACGGCGGAGGTAAAAGCCTACATCCTGCTTGATTGATATTGATGATCATAATGATCTCGATTACAGGGGTGCTCTTTCGCTACCTCTACCTCGAGTGCTATTGGCTTGTCTATCTTAACTTGTCCCTCTTGGGGTGCTCTGCCCCTCCTTATATAAGTTGGAGGGGCGGCTTACATGACTAGTCCTAGTAGGATTAGGACTATTCTATTACAAGTGGAATCCTAGTCTTGCTTCTTGCTTCCCTTGTAAGGAAAATATTCCTTATGCCTTTCCTCTTAAGCCGGCCCACCATAACATGAGTCGTCCTTCCCATGAGCCATTTTATGGGCCGTTGGGTCTTGTCGTTCGTCTGATTCGCCCACCGGGCCACTAAGAAATCGCAAAGCTCGGGCGGGTCATCCATGAGTCGCCAAGTCCGGGCGGGTCACCAGTGAGTCGCCAAGCTCCAGCCGGGTCATACATCAGGCCGGGTTACACCGCGGGATATATCCCCGAAATTGGGGTACTCCCGTTCCTACGACGGAGGCCCCTATGGATGAAGATGAAGTTGTTGATGATGATGGTGATGAGCCTGACTATGAGCCATCTGCAGTGGAGCCATCTTGGGCTAAGAAGCTCAAGTCGAAGATGAAGAAGCTGTTTTGCATGGAGGCTCACGGGTAGTACTTGACTCATGTGGCAGAAAGAAGGCCCGCAGCCGCGATAAGCTCGTCATGAGGCAGCTTGAGCTCGAGGTTGCTAGTGGGTCAGAGGAGAGGATCACTGATGTGGAGACTTGGACTTCCTAGCATTGAAGGTGGTCAGATTCAGAGGTTGATCAAGCTACTGGTGTGGCTGCAGATGAGGACTCCAGCGAGCATGGGGAGTGGTGATGATGAGGATCTCTTGCGCTGATATCACTTGTGACAGTTGTAGTGCTCTCTACCCTTTTGGTGTCTCGATGCCAATGGGGGAGAGAGTTTAGGGATTTGCCGAGTCATGATGCGTTTCTCTCTCGTGAACTCTTTTATTGCTTATTTCAAAAAAGAACTCTTTTATTGCTTGTTTGCTTTGGTTTGTGTTTGTGAGACCTGGAGACCGCGTCATATGGTGTGAGACATATGCTATGTAACGCCCCGGATGCAACTTTCCATATTCGTAACTCCAACTCTTGCCTTTCCCGGAGATGCGATATTATTATTTCCTTCGTGGTTGGGTTTTGTGTTTTGTTTTGCATTTTGTTCATGTCATGCATTTCATCATCGCATCATTTGCATTGCATCGACACTCGTTGCTGTCATTGTTTTTAAAACTTGCATCCGCTCGTAGTTGCAGCTTCTCGCTTCTCTCCGTTGCGTCCGTTGACCTTTCTTGGACCAACCATTCTTTTGTTGCCCGACCGTTTGAGCCTCTCTGCACAACCACCGGCCACCTACGCAACCTAGTCCGAAAACTTCTCCCGGACCCGACCCGGGCTGTCATGACCAATGGGTCCGGATCATCCCCAAACATCAATAAAATATCTTCGTTTTCTTATTTGGACTCCCTACGTATTTATTCTTGACCGTCCGATTTAATCGGAGGGTCCAAATCTATCCTAAACCCCCTCTTTCCCTATATATAGACCAACTTCATACCTAATCTAAACTAACCCTAAAATCTAGGACGTTTGTCCCTCGCGCCGCCGCCGCCGCATCTTCCTCGGGATCACCAGCGATCCATCCGCTGCTCTCCACCTCGCAACCGCCCACACACACCCAGCCTCATCCTCCCTGATCCAAAATCTTCCCTCGTTCAACACCAGCCAACCCAAATCCATCCCCTCCTTGATCTACCTCCCTGCCCGAGCTCCTCACCGCGCCCGCCGCTGCAAGTTCCTCGCCGCGCCGGTCCTCTGTTTCGTTGGAGCAGAGACGAGGCGACCGCTTCAGCCCGTGGCCCCCCTGATGTGGATCGATCCGAGGCAGCAGCCTCTCGCCCGAGCCTCTCCTCCGTTCCCGTCGCTGCCGGCGACGAGCCGCAGCTCGCCGGGGCACCCAAACGCCATCAGTAATGAAGCCAGCAGGACCCGTCTCCTTCCCCCGTGTTCCTCCCGTTTCTCTCTCCCTCTTCCCTCGCCTCACGTCTCTCCCTGTTGGCTGTCTAGGGAACAACCATGGTCGCCCGATGGAGCTCCTGGTCAAGCCAAGTCGCCGCCGCCGTCCTGGAGCTTCTCCGCCGCCGGTGCCCGTCTTCAGCGCCCTCCTCCCGCGCCCCAGATCAGGCCGACCTCCGCCGCCCTTGCCCGTTCCCGGTCGGATCCGTCGGCAGGCCACGCCCCCACCTCCGGCGCCCAAGTCCCGCGCCAAGTTGCCGCCCCTTCCTCGCCTGGCCGCCATCGCCGCCTCTGCTTCCTCTACCAGAACGAGCGAGAGCACGCTCGTCAGCGCCTCTATTCCCTTTCGTGTGGGCTGCGAGCCTCTCCAAGGCCCAGCTGGCTCGCTGCCAAGATCCTCTCCATCAGCCTGGGCCCTGGCCCAAGGGTGAGCTCCACCAGCACCCCTGCTCCTGTTGGCCCAGTCAGTTTCGGCCTGTAGATGTTTTTTTTACTGGTCTGCGAATTTGCTAATTATCCAGTGATTGCCAGTTTTTCAGAAAACCCCTTAATGTTCATGCATCAATAATTAATTAACCATGCATCGGATTAAAACAAATTATATATGTAAAATGCTTAGAATTTCATATAGTTTCATATTTGGCCACTTTCATCCATGTTTGAAATGTTTAACTTGCTGTTTCCTTTAATTTGCATAAATGCCATGTTAAAATGATTTATTTCATAACTAAATAACCATAGCTCCATTTTAAATAAACTTTATATGTAAATGGGGTGGAAAAATGCCTAGTTTAACATGGTGCAGTTTATTTTCCTGTTTAACAACAATAAAGTAAGTTTTAGGGCAGAACAGTACCGAATCTAAAATATGCATATGGGGATTTTCTGGAATTGTTGTTTGTTGTTCCGGCCTCATTTAAACTTGCCTAAATAGATAGTTTATTTATGTTTCACCTCTTGCCATGTTTATAACAACATGTAATATTGTCATGTTCCTAAACGGGAGAGAACTAAATAAATGAATGTGGTGTTTCATCGATATGCAACTCGTTGCATATTGAGCTCCGCTTAACTTGTAGCATTGTTTGTTGCCCTTTGCCATGCCATGCCTCATTAAACCGGACATGCATCATACTTGACTGCGCATCATGCCATGTTTATGATTGTGCATTTATCATGTTGTTTGTTTCTTTCCGGTGTTGCTTCTCGGTTCCGGTAATGTTGCGATTGTGAGAATTCGTTCGACTACTTCCGTTCGTCTTCTTCATGGACTCGTTCTTCTTCCTAGCGGGATTTCAGGCAAGATGACCGCTACCTTGGATCTCATTACTATCATTGCTATGCTAGTTGCTTCGTTCTATCGCTATGCTGCGTTACCTACCACTTGCTGCTCAAGCCTCGCAAATTGCATGAACCTCTAACCTTTGTCACCCTTCCTAGCAAACCGTTGTTTGGCTATGTTACCGCTTTTACTCAGCCCCTCTTATAGCGTTGTTAGTTGCAGGTGAAGTTGAAGATTGCTCCATGGTGGACAGGATTATGTTGGGATATCACAATATCTCTTATTTAATTAATGCATCTATATACTTGGTAAAGGGTGGAAGGCTCGGCCTTATGCCTGGTGTTTTGTTCCACTCTTGCCGCCCTAGTTTCCGTCATATCGGTATTATGTTCCCGGATTTTGCGTCCCTAACGCGGTTGGGTGATTTATGGGACCCCCTTGATAGTTCGCTTTGAATAAGACTCCTTCAGTAAGGCCCAACCTTGGTTTTACCATTTGCCTCACCACCACCTATACCCTTCCCTTGGGCCGGCCAACCCAAGGGTCATCTTTATTTTAGCCCCCGGGCGTTGCTTCTCTAAGTCTTTGGTTCGAACCGAGTCGCTCATGGGCCACCACGGGAAACTCGAGGCTTGGTTTTACTCAGAGCTCTGTCTCATACGGTGTTGCCCTGAGAACGAGATATGTGCAGCTCCTATCGGGATTGTCGGCACATCGGGCGGCTTTGCTGGTCTTGTTTTATTCTTCGTCGAAATGTCTTGTAGCCGGATTCCGAGACTGATCGGGTCTTCCGGGAGAAGGAATATCCTTCGTTGATCGCGAGAGCTTATCATGGGCTAAGTTGGGACACCCTGCAGGGTATAAACTTTCGAGAGCCGTGCCCGTGGTTATGTGGCAGATGGGAATTTGTTAATATCCGGTTGTAGTAAACTTGAAGTAAACTCCTCTAAAATACATCAACCGTATGCGTAATCGTGAGTGTCTCTTTTCGGGTTGATCGAGAGGAGAACACGGTTTCGGGTTATGTCGACGTAAGTAGGAGTTCGTGATCACTTCTTGATCATTACTAGTTGACGACCGTTCCTTTGTTTCTCTTCTCGCTCTCATTTATATGTTAGCCTCCATACATGCTTAGTCGCTGCTGCAACCTCACCACTTTACCCCTTCCTTACCCATTAAGTTTTGCTAGTCTTGATACCCATGGTAATGGGATTGTTGAGTCCTCGTGGCTTCTGATTACTACAACAACGATTGCAGGTACAGGTTTCGCGATGATCATGACGTGAGAGCGATGTTTGCTTGTTTTGGAGTTCTTCTTCGCTTCTTCTTCGATCGGGGATAGGTTCTGGTCGGCAGCTGGGCTAGGTGGTGGATATTGTTTGAGTTTCGTTTATGTTTCATCCGTAGTCGGATGTTGATCTTGTATGATGTATTGTTGTATTCATGTGACATTGTATGTCTTGGTTGTATCCCCACTATTATGTAATGTTGATGTAATGATATCCACCTTGCAAAAGCGTCTTCAAGATGCGCTTCTATCCTTGGTGGGACCTTCGAGTTCCTTTAGGATAGGGTCGCATCTTGGGCGTGACAAGTTGGTACAGAGCCTCGACCGACCATAGGAGCCCCCTTGTTTGTTGGCCGTTGTTGAGTCTAGAAGAAAACTATTTTAAGTCTTAGGATTATATATATCGGAGAGTAGGATTCTTTTTACTCCTCAGTCCCTTCGTCGCTCTGGTGAGGCCTCCTGACGTAGATGTTTTGTCTTTCCTCTCCTCAAATTTCACGAATTTTTTTTAGGATCACGCGGGTATCTTGGGATCGTTCCGATATTCTTGTGACGAGAACATTGTTCTTGGTGTCTCCTGACATTTAGGGGTTGTGGCAGTGTCCCGGGGAGTTGAGCTCCGAGGTGTTGTCGTCACAATTTTATCGTTGCAGTTCTGGAATACCTGAGTTTTGCCGACATCGAAAATCTCTTTTATGCAGTTGTTGGTGAGATAACCTCGATGCCACCTAGTACTGGGGAGTTCGGGAGTATTCCCATAACTTGTATAACGGATGCTCTTCGAAGGTTGAGGTACACGATTTCCGGAGTTTTCTTGGTTATGTGTTGAAGGATGGATACAGCTGGATCTAGGTATTGTTAGTTTGGGTGATATATTCTGTGTCCCCTGTATCCCCAACACCAGATTGCATAACCAGAAAGTTTCGGGAGTTTATAGGTGGGTATTCAAGTAGCTCCTAGAATATCTTTCCGACAGATGCATGATATGAGATTGGGTAAATCTCTATCATATGTATTTGTTCCGGCTTATTCTGTAAGCCAAATCCTTTGTTTTGTTTTATTTGTGGTATTCAAGTTGCTTCAAAGTCAAATGTTGAATCCATACCTTCCCTAAACGGTGTTCTCATATTGCTATGTGAATACTAATCCTTCTTGACCATCGAGGTCGTCATGTTAATTCTTTTCCAACCGGCGTGCTTCTCTTTAAGTGGATCCGATCATTTCAACATCCGCAAGATAAATTCTATGTTTTTCTCAACGGTATTCATTTCATCCGTCCCCAAGTTGCCTTTGTTTTCCCGCCCTCCCACCCTTTTTCTTCAAGGACTCGGATTTTTTTAATCAAGTATCCATTTATTCATGTGAAGTCTCTTCACTCTTTTCAATCAATGTTCTGATCCAGTGATCCCTCATGAAGATGCTCAACAGCTCCAAGTTCATCATTCTTCATTCTCGTATTCTTTTCTGGTGGACTTAACTCAAGCTTTCAGTGTTGATCATATTCCTTTCTTTGTTGCAAATGCTTTCTCTTGCCGATGCAACTTTTAATCATTCACTTCTCGCTATTCATATGTTCTGGAGTGTTGAAGATATCTCAGAAGGCTCGTCTTTTCATTCCAGATCCGTTCAAGTTATTTGAGGTTGTTATCTCATTCAAGCCATTTAATTCTACCGGTGCAATCTTTATTTCAAGCAATCCTTCAACGATGTTTCTTTCGAGTGGGCCCTAACCCACATGTCTTTTCCCAGGATCTTACCTGACTCTTCTAATTTATCCCGGAGCTATTCCCAAATTCTTTTCGAAGCTTGACGTAAGAATGAATTTTCATCAGTCATATGTCTTTCTCCAAGATCTTCCAAATTCTTTTCATTGTTGGCTCAACCTCTTCGCCTTTCGTTTCCCCGGAGTGTCTCAACAAATTTTGGTGGTGTTTCTCGTCATCATTTGAAGATAGAAGAAGAGTTTTTCCTCTAAATCTTGTCCGTTCTATCGGAGATTCGCGGTGCTAGCTCGTTGTTATCCTCTCAAATTTTTTTCAATCATGCAAATTCTTTTCATCCATCCAGAGTATTTCAGGAGTTGGTTTCTGTTTCTTTTCACCGGAGGCCATCGTCCAGAAGAATTCTTCGTCCTCACATTTCAGTTACCGTTATCCAATGATTCTGGTGCTTCGTTCAAGTATTCTTCAATCAGTTCGCGATCTCTTTGTTCTCTTGCTTTTTAATTCCCTCAAGTATCTTCGTGCTTTCCTAATTCTTCCCGGCAATTCTTTCTCTTTTCTTCGTTCATTGTCATTTCTTACGGTGGTTCGTTCAAGATTCTTTTTCCTTGATTATCACTTTAATTCATTCGTTCTTTCGAATCCTACCGGTGGTTCATGAAGACCTTCTCAAGTTTGCGTTATGCCACTTCTCAATTCTTTTGCAAGAAGAATAAGTAGTATGTAAAATCCATTGCTTGTCATCAATTTAACTTGATGAAGGATAAGCATACAATAAATCTTATTCTTATTTCCTCGAGGTGATTCAATTCTTTTCTTCCGGAGATTGTTCATGATGAAGTAATTCTCGGTTCGAGTTGATTCACCTTTCTTTTCTGGAGTTCCAAGTTTTCGGCATTATCTCATCGCGAGCTCCTTCTAAATCATTTCTAGGCTTGGATCCTATTATTTTCATCCTTTTGCTTACTGGAGGCTCTACATGGTGGTTCATCAAGGACTCCTTTCATTCTTCAATTGTTCTTCAAGTTTTTCTCTCGGAGTCATGATCCACCAAGCTATACTCTAAAAATAAACATGGTGCTCAACACATGTTTTGTTTTGAGTAGTTCAAGCATTCTTCATCTTGCATTCCGAAGTGCAATTCTTCCTACCTTATCTTTTGAGGTGGTGTTATGTCATCCTCGACAATTTTTCTTCATGTTTCATGATTCACAAGTTGTCGAGAAGGAGATATTTTAAAACCATCATTTTCTCTTCGATCATGAGTTGTTCCAACCCATCATAATTTCTTCATTGGAGTATCTTGATATAGATTTCACCTAAAAGCCTTCCCTAAGGAATGTTGCTATTATGGTTCTTATCAATGATCCAAGTTTTCTCCTATTCTCTTGGTGAAAGAAGTTTTTCATCGCCTTGGTGCTCTCACTCAAACCAATGGCTTCCTTTAGTGGCCGTTTGTCACCTCATAATTTTGAGTTGTTTTCATAAGCCCACATCAAGCTTATCCTTTCGTTGTTGATAATCCAACAACTCCGTTCTAGCATTTTTTGTAAGCGTGCTCTCTCAAGATCTTGTTTCTCTCCGTTCATTTCATTCCATTCTTTCTTTCTTCCGGAGGCATTGCGATGTTGCTCTCTTCACCCATCACCTCGTTTTGTTAAGATCATGTTATTTTCTTACTTATCCATTTAACCGGAGTGTTGTGTCATCTCTTCAAGTTCTTTTCATCTTATAAAGTTTTCCTTCTTCTTTTAGTCGGAGTGCTGCCCAAATTATATCAATCTCATTCCTTATCTATCTAGTTTTAACCGGAGTGGTTTCAATATCTATCTTATCACTAAACCTCTTGGTTCTCGTCGTATCCCTTGTTCCTCTTTTCTAACGGAGTGTTTTCAACTTTGTTCATCTTCGTTGTTTTCTTTCTTTCATTTTGCTCAAACTCTTAAGGTTCATGGTTTCACTTGTTTGTCGAAGAAGCAACTTAGTTTTACCTCTTATCTTCCTCTTCCTTTTCCCTCCGGTGCTACCCTAGATCTCGGGACGAGATCCTCTCGTAGTGGTGGAGTGTTGTAACGCCCCAGATGTAACTTTCCATATTCGTAACTCCAACTCTTGCCTTTTCCGGAGATGCGATATTATTATTTCCTTCGTGGTTGGGTTTTGTGTTTTGTTTTGCATTTTGTTCATGTCATGCATTTCATCATCGCATCATTTGCATTGCATCGGCACTCGTTGCTGTCATTGTTTTTAAAACTTGCATCCGCTCATAGTTGCCGCTTCTCGCTTCTCTCCGTTGCGTCCGTTGACCTTTCTTGGACCAACCATCTTTTGTTGCCCGACCGTTTGAGCCTCTCTGCACAGCCACCGGCCACCTCCGCAACCTAGTCCGAAAACTTCTCCCGGACCCGACCCGGGCTGTCATGACCAATGGGTCCGGATCATCCCCAAACATCAATAAAATATCTTCGTTTTCTTATTTGGACTCCCTACGTATTTATTCTTGACCGTCCGATTTAATCGGAGGGTCCAAATCTATCCTAAACCCCCTATTTCCCTATATATAGACCAACTTCATACCTAATCTAAACTAACCCTAAAATCTAGGACGTTTGTCCCTCGCGCCGCCGCCGCCGCATATTCCTCGGGATCACCAGTGATCTAGCCGCTGCTCTCCACCTCGCAACCGCCCACACACACCCAGCCTCATCCTCCCTGATCCAAAATCTTCCCTCGTTCAACACCAGCCAACCCAAATCCATCCCCTCCTTGATCTACCTCCCTGCCCGAGCTCCTCACCGCGCCCACCGCTGCAAGTTCCTCACCGTGCCGGTCCTCTGTTTCGTTGGAGCAGAGACGAGGCGACCGCTTCAGCCCCTGGCCTCCCCTGATGTGGATCGATCCGAGGCAGCAGCCTCTCGCCCGAGCCTCTCCTCCGTTCCCGTCGCTGCCGGCGACGAGCCGCAGCTCGCCGGGGCACCCAAACGCCATCAGTAACGAAGCCAGCAGGACCCGTCTCCTTCCCCCGTGTTCCTCCCGTTTCTCTTTCCCTCTTCCCTCGCCTCACGTCTCTCCCTGTTGGCAGTCTAGGGAACAGCCATGGTCGCCCGATGGAGCTCCGGGTCAAGCCATGTCGCCGCCGCCGTCCTGGAGCTTCTCCACCGCCGGTGCCCGTCTTCAGCGCCCTCCTCCCGCGCCCCAGATCAGGCCGACCTCCGCCGCCCTTGCCCGTTCCCGGTCGGATCCCGCCGGCAGGGCCACGTCCCCACCTCCGGCGCCCCAAGTCCCGCGCCAAGTTGCTGCCCCTTCCTCGCCTGAAGCCGCCATCGCTGCCTCGCTTCCTCTCAGAACGAAAGCAGAGCACGCTCGTCACGCGCCCGCCTCCTCTATTCCTTCTCGTGTGGGCTGCGAGCCTCTCCAAGGCCCAGCGGGCTCTGCCTGCCAGCATCCTCTCCATCAGCCTGGGCCCTGGCCCAAGGGTGATCTCCTCCAGCGCCCCTGCTCCTGTTGGCCCAGTCAGTTTCGGCCTGTAGATGTTTTTTTTACTGGTCTGCGAATTTGCTAATTATCCAGTGATTGCCAGTTTTTCAGAAAACCCCTTAATGTTCATGCATCAATAATTAATTAACCATGCATCGGATTAAAACAAATTATATATGTAAAATGCTTAGAATTTCATCTAGTTTCATATTTGGCCACTTTCATCCATGTTTGAAATGTTTAACTTGCTGTTTCCTTTAATTTGCATAAATGCCATGTTAAAATGATTTATTTCATAACTAAATAACCGTAGCTCCATTTTAAATAAACTTTATATGTACTAGTTTAATATGGTGCAGTTTATTTTCTTGTTTAACAACAATAAAATAAGTTTTAGGGCAGAACAGTACCGAATCTAAAATATGCATATGGGGATTTTCCGGAATTGTTGTTTGTTGTTCCGGCCTCATTTAAACTTGCCTAAATAGATAGTTTATTTATGTTTCACCTCTTGCCATGTTTATAACAACATGTAATATTGTCATGTTCCTAAACGGGAGAGAACTAAATAAATGAATGTGGTGTTTCATCGATATGCAACTCGTTGCATATTGAGCTCCGCTTAACTTGTAGCATTGTTTGTTGCCCTTTGCCATGCCATGCCTCATTAAACCGGACATGCATCATACTTGACTGTGCATCATGCCATGTTTGTGCTTGTGCATTTATCATGTTGGTTGTTTCTTTCCGGTGTTGCTTCTCGGTTCCGGTAATGTTGCGATTGTGAGGATTCGTTCGACTACTTCCGTTCGTCTTCTTCATGGACTCGTTCTTCTTCCTAGCGGAATTTCAGGCAAGATGACCGCTACCTTGGATCTCATTACTATCATTGCTATGCTAGTTGCTTCGTTCTGTCGCTATGCTGTGTTACCTACCACTTGCTGCTCAAGCCTCCCAAATTGCATGAACCTCTAACCTTTGTCACCTTTCCTAGCAAACCGTAGTTTGGCTATGTTACCGCTTTTGCTCAGCCCCTCTTATAGCGTTGTTAGTTGCAGGTGAAGTTGAAGATTGCTCCATGGTGGACAGGATTATGTTGGGATATCATAATATCTCTTATTTAATTAATGCATCTATATACTTGGTAAAGGGTGGAAGGCTCGGCCTTATGCCTGGTGTTTTGTTCCACTCTTGCCGCCCTAGTTTCCGTCATATCGGTATTATGTTCCCGGATTTTGCGTCCCTAACGTGGTTGGGTGATTTATGGGACCCCCTTGACAGTTCGCTTTGAATAAGACTCCTCCAGCAAGGCCCAACCTTGGTTTTACCATTTGCCTCACCACCACCTATACCCTTCCCTTGGGCCGGCCAACCCAAGGGTCATCTTTATTTTAGCCCCCCCGGGCCAGTGCTTCTCTAAGTGCTGGTTCGAACCGAGTCGCCTGCTGGGCCACCACGGGAAACTCGAGGCTTGGTTTTACTCAGTAGCCTGTCTCATCCGGTGTTGCCACGAGAACGAGATATGTGCAGCTCCTATCGGGATTGTCGGCGATCGGGCGGCTTTGCTGGTCTTGTTTTATTACCGTCGAAATGTCTTGTAGCCGGATTCCGAGACTGATCGGGTCTTCCTCGGGAGAAGGAATATCCTTCGTTGATCGCGAGAGCTTATCATGGGCTAAGTTGGGACACCCCTGCAGGGTATAAACTTTCGAGAGCCATGCCCGCGGTTATGTGGCAGATGGGAATTTGTTAATATCCGGTTGTAGTAAACTTGAAGTAAACTCCTCTAAAATACATCAACCGTGTGCGTAACCGTGAGTGTCTCTTTTCGGGGTTGATCGAGAGGAGAACACGGTTTCTGGGTTATGTCTGACGTAAGTAGGAGTTCAGGATCACTTCTTGATCATTACTAGTTGACGACCGTTCCTTTGTTTCTCTTCTTGCTCTCATTTGCGTATGTTAGCCTCCATACATGCTTAGTCGCTGCTGCAACCTCACCACTTTACCCCTTCCTTACCCATTAAGTTTTGCTAGTCTTGATACCCATGGTAATGGGATTGCTGAGTCCTCGTGGCTCACAGATTACTACAACAACAGTTGCAGGTACAGGTTTCGCGATGATCATGACGTGAGAGCGATGTTTGCTTGTTTTGGAGTTCTTCTTACGCTTCTTCTTGATCAGGGATAGGTTCCGGTCGGCAGCCTCGGCTAGGTGGTGGATATTGTTTGAGTTTCGTTTATGTTTCATCCGTAGTCGAATGTTGATCTTGTATGATGTATTGTTGTATTCATGTGACATTGTATGTCTTGGTTGTATCCCCACTATTATGTAATGTTGATGTAATGATATCCACCTTGCAAAAGCGTCTTCAAGATGCGCTTCTATCCTTGGTGGGACCTTCGAGTTCCTTTAGGATAGGGTCGCATCTTGGGCGTGACATGCTACCTTATCTATCTTTATGTCTAGTACTGTGTCAGCTTATGAGATATTATGCTTATCTTGTGCCCTATCATTATGCTCATATTCTATTCATTGCTTCCTTGTTTATCTCTCTTATTTTGTTGATGCAAGTGTTGCCGGTTTATAAAATATAGGGGGAGTGTTGATCCTAGTGTGTGTGCTTTGCATTCCAAAAGCATACTTAATTAGTGCACACATCTAGGGGGAGCCCGTCTATATTTTGTAGATGTTGGGTTTGCATATCTACATATCGTATTCTTGTGCAAATCCCGTGTTGTCATCAATCCACCAAAAATGGGGAGATTGTTAATTAGGGCATATTTATCCCTTAGTGGTTTTAGTGATTGATGAAAATACTTTTAGGGCATGTGCACTGAGCATTTTAGATATTCCATCATATGGCACAAGACGATTGCTGCCCCTCGAAGTTTTAAAGTGAAGACGGTTTATTTTCCTTCGTTTCATTTTCGGTGGACTTGAGTCGTAGGAAATACCATACTATCAAGAGAGGGCCCGCTTCAGAAATGTTTGCGTGGAATCAACACGTACACATCTCCATTTGCACCCTTCGTATCTTTCCGCTTCTTTGAATTTTCACCTTCCGTTACTTTGGAGTGCTTTGGAAAGTTGCCAGTGGTAGTACCGCGGCTGGCAGCGGTAGTATCGCTTGTAGGTGGTAGTATCGCTTATAGGCGTTAGTACCGCTTGTACTACCGCCTCGACTCGGGTCTCAATTTTTCGTGTCAGGTTCAGCGGTAGTCCAGCAGTGGTCCCACTGGCATACTACCGCTGAACCCATTTTGACCCAGTTGGGCAAGCGACAGTAGGAGCGGTAGCTAGTACAGCTTGTAAGCGGTAGTACCGCGCCTACCACCGCTGCCACTACCGCTCGCGGCTCTACTCTCTGAGCCCTCCCCTGTTTCCTCAGCGGTAGTAGAGCGGCAATGGTGGACAACAGTACAGCTGGCTCCAGCGGTAGTACCGCTGGGAGGTACTGCCCCTCCCCCACCTGTCCGGCTCAGCTATCTTGGTGCCCAGTGCTGCAACCCCAATAGTAGTACCATTGGGGCGAGCAGTAGTACCGTTGAGGCCTTGCGCCTTTGCACTACACCTTGTGCACTACCACTCGGGCGGTAGTACCACAAGATGCAGGCTAAGAGCTAGGTGATGCGGCTTGAAGCTACGTCGATATTTCCCCAAAGAGGAAGGGATGATGCATCACAGCAGCGATAGGTATTTCCCTCAGTGAAGAAATCAAGGTTATCGAACTAGTAGGAGAACCAAGCAACACAATGTAAACAACACCTGCACACAAATAACAACTACTCGCAACTCGACGTGTAAAAGGGGTTGTCAATCCCTTCCGGGTAGGAGCGCCTCAAGATAGGCAAACAGACGTGAATAAAATTGTAGTAGATTGATAGATCGAACACCAAACAAAATAAATAAGAATGAACTGCAGCAAGGTATTTTTGTATTTTTGGTTTAATAGATCTGAATATAAAAGGCAAATAAAATAGATCGCAAAGGCAAATAATATGAGAAAGAGACCCGGGGGCCGTAGGTTTCACTAGTGGCTTCTCTCGAGAAAATAGCAAACGGTGGGTAAACAAATTACCGTTGGGCAATTGATAGTACTTCAAATAATCATGACGATATCCAGGCAATGATCATTATATAGGCATCACGTCCAAGATTAGTAGATCGACTCCTGCCTGCATCTACTACTATTACTCCATACATCGACTGCTATACAGCATGCATCTAGTGTATTAAGTTCATGGAGAAACGGAGTAATGCAATAAGAACGATGGCATGATGTAGACAAGATCTATTTATGTAGAAATAGACCCCATCGTTTTATCCTTAGTAGCAATGATACATACGTGCCGGTTCCCCTTCTGTCACTGGGATCAAGCACCATAAGATCGAACCCACTACCAAGCACCTCTTCCCATTGCAATATAAATAGATCAAGTTGGCCAAAAAAACCAAATATCGGAGAAGAAATATGAGGCTATAAGCAATCATGCATATAAGAGATCAAAGAAACTCAAATAACTTTCATGGATATAAAGAGATAGATCCGATCATAAATTCAAAGTTCATCCAATCACTACAAAATAATACATTTCCGTGATGATACATGTTTGTCATAGTAGGTCACGTTTTCTGTCATGCATGTACATCCATGAAAATTTTATGACAGAATCAAGATAGTCATACTCTTTGTCGAGAAGTGTTCCATGACATTCACCAAAATTATCATCACGAAGTGTCCACTTCCATGACGATAAATCGCGTCACGTAAGTGCTTTCGTCAAGGGTGACTGACACGTGGCATCCACCGTAACGGAACGCCATTAAGCTATCGGGTCCGGTTTTGGATCCGATAACCCGTTAACAGCCCCGACCAATGGGGATTTTCCACGTGTAAAATCATCATTGGCTGGAGGAAACACGTGCCGGCTCACCGTTGGGACAGATGTCATCCACTCATTGGACCCAAAGCGCCTATGATACGTCGACACATGGCACGACCCAACAAAGGCCCATTCCTGTGAAAAGGCTGGCCCGTTTGACTTGGTCAAAAGGTGGCGGGTCGGCCCACGGCAAGCCTGTTAATGGCCTATTCGCATATAGCCCATTTACAGCCCGCTATCCCAGGCCCGCCACGGCCTATCCAATTAGGCCCAAGAGCGCCATATGGGCCGCCCAATATAATTCCAGCCTGTTTTAACTTCCGCCCATGTATGGCCCATGATGTCTTTCGCCCATATGAGGCCCTTAGTAACCCTCGCCCCTTAACGGCTGTGGTAAACGGCCCGTAATGAACAAAGGTATCACTTTATACCCATTAACGCCCATTATTCCGCTGGGCGCTTCAGCTCATGTTATCTTTCGCCTTCTCAGGCCCATTTATTCTGGGCTCATTTCAGATTCGTTACTTACGGCCCACATCGCTATTTTTCGCTTAGGGCCAAATTCAGCCCGTGGTTACAATCGGCCCGTTTGTGGCTCGTTAATACGTTGGCCGTTTTCATGTTGAAAAAAACCCGTTGGGCTATTTTCATAGAGTTATCAAATACGGCCTATTAACGGCCCGTTATTGTCCATGAATAGCATGGCCCATGGTTGGCGAAATGACGATACACCCCATAGAAGGCCCATGGATCCTATGGCCCGTAAAAGGCCAATGGATCCTACGGCCCGTAGAAGGCCCATGGATCGTACGGCCCATATAGAAGGCCAATGGATCCTATGGCCCGTAGAAGGCCCATGGATCATACGGCCCACAGGAGGCCCATGGTTACAACAGTCCGTATGTTGCCATGATTATTTTGGCCTAGTTTCCAAAAATAGGTTATTGTGGCCACTAGAAAAACACAGAAAAAGAACTGCAGTGACTACAAGCAAACAACTAAACAAGACAATAAGGAAATAAATAAGCAAGCAATTAACGCTAGCCTATTACCGCTATTACACATATTACATCCACTGGGCATCAAAGTTCGCCACCAGTGCAAATATAGGGAACAAAGCAGCATATTACATACATTGGCCGTCAAAATTGGCCACCAGTGCAAATAAACGCGGCAGCAAAACAAGGGCATAACTGAAACAACTTCAGAAGAGCTCAAGAAACGTGGTATCCATCATGCTGGCAATAATCTTAGCAAGCTTATTAGCTTTGTCCTGTTTGGCGCTAAAATCCTCCAACGCTTGCTGTTGCACCAGAAAGTATGCATCCGAATGCTCCAGGGACTTCCGCAGTCCTTCCGCTTCTTGTCGCAGCACAGCTTATCGATGTCTTTCAGCTTGTAGTTGAGACTCAAGAAACCGAACTGATTCAGACAGTGAGTTTGAATAGCTTGTCCAAGCGGTAGTGGCCAGTAACTCGAACACTAAACCAAGACAGGACTTTGGGGTTGTCTCACTGTCTTCGAGATAGTCTTCCTTAGCTATTTTATTAGCTTTGTTGGAGACCAACAAGGATGTGTCACTATCATGAACCTTATATGCATTACTTCCTTTACCATTGCTTAATAAGGCACTCTTCCCCAATATTCTGTCAGCATTCTAAAAGAAGAAACAAGTAGACACATAACAGGTTTTGCATGTACTAGTATATGGAACTCATTTCGGTGAACCAGTTCATTAGTAAGGTGGATAGGATTAAACTACCAAGTCTTCTATTGCCAAGTACTAGTACATAATAAAAGCATCAAACAAACATATATCTATGTCCTATGGTCACTGCATTGTCTTGCCAAATCAAAATAGAGACACGGTTCAAATCATATCAGTTCAAGAAAAGCGTATGAAAGAATACAAAGCGTGGGAAACTACATGGCACAACAAGATTTCAGATGGGTACCACGGGTCTACATGTACAACAACACTATTGGCTCTGTTGTGATGCTAGTAATGTGCATGATATGAGAAGTCAATCTGTATACACAATTGAAATTGAAATCAATAGAGCTATTGATAAGAGCAAGCCTGTTAAAGAAACATGTGAACATACTGCTTTGTGCCATTGAGTTTCGATTGATCCTTCAATTTAAAAATTAAGTTTGTATGAGTAAATACAGTGATACAAGAGCAAAGCAGTATGCACGATAGCAATCATAGTTCAAAAAGGCGCGCCTAAGAGAGCTCTTAAGCGCGCCTAGGCTCTAGGCGTTGGCGAAACGCATTGCACATAACTACGCTTAATATGTGCATAACTGCGCATAAGCATGCGCTTTGCTCAGTAAAGCACAAGGCGGTGGCAAAATGCACAATTAACGCCTAGCACTTTTTTGAACTATGATAGCAATAGAATCTTAAATTAGAACAGTTGTTCTTCAGGTTTAGGCACCTATTCTACATGAACAGAGTACAGTAAGACGCAAGAATATAGTACTTAAAAATAGAAAATGAGCTCATAGACCTTACCACATTCTTGGTTCGGGACCAAGATGAACAAGCGCTCCCTATCATCGTCTAGTAAATGTGTCTCGGGGAGAACGTAAGGGAATTTGATGACTTTCTTTGTCGGTGAAGTACGTTTTCTTGTGTAATTCCAATATCGCCACCAAACATTCTTGAAGATAGCAGAGGTATTAGCACAGGTTACCTCATCCTGAGTTTCCAAATCGGTCCTTCTCTATAGAGAAAAATGGGAAAATTTGCTGTGTTGTAACCATCATGGAGGCAGGATGTATGGGACAAAGCAAAATAATTGCCATGAATAACATTACTTACACATAACTCCTGGACAAACACCTGCAACTGGCATTTTCCTTCATCTTTATTATAATATTTCTAAGATGGGAAGATACGCACATACGATTTAACAACATCAAATGTGATAGATGCTAAACTACGACTAGCTGGTTGTGCTTCCTCCATGTGAATAGGCGCATTAACCGGTGGAGTTGGGGTTCGCCATGGTAGTCTCGCCCTTTGGGCACTGGAGCTGCCTTACTAACTGCTCTTGTTTGGGAGCTCTGTGGTGGAGATGGTGCTGTGTCAACAGGAACTGGGTTACTATCTGCTGGGGTTGGGGTTAGATTGGGTGAAGCTGGTTCTCTGTCCATCTCAGTAGGGGTACAATCTGTGAGAGTTTGGGTTATGTGTGGTAGGGCTGGTTCTCGTGCATGTACAATCGGGGTGCTATCTCCACCAAGAGGTAGCACTGTTTTATTTGAATACCGTGTTTTTAGTCCGCTAGATGCTGGCATCATCCGCTCCAATTCAAATGGCTGATAAACAGGAAACATAGTTGAATGTACATGCATTGTATGAGAGACAGATGCAATAGATAGTGTGGAAAAAAGAGGGCATGAAATAGTTGACATGTATATTGTTTAACTAAAATGGACAGCATGACATAATTTCACATATATGATGTCTATCTAAACTGGATAGCATAGCATAACATAATTCAAAGATATGATGAATAACTAAACAGGATCGCATGACATAATTCACCTACATGTTATCTAAGTAATCAGGATCACATCATTTAATTCACATGTGATTTATATGCTAAACAGAGGGCATTAGATATGATGTATGAACTAAGAACATGGTGTTGAATATTGTGTATATGATGTCTAAACTATGCAATGCAAGACACCATATGCATGATATGAGCAGTATAACCGTGCCAAGTTAGAGCAAACACCTCGGTGGGCGAATAGGACTAGTCATCTGTCTCTGAATCCATCTCTAAGGAGCTATCGGGACCCAACAAGAGATATGCTTTGACTGGTAGCACTGTCTCCTCTGAAGGCCTTGTTTTCACTGCAGATTTTTCAGTCTCCCACCCAAATGGCTGATTCATAGGAAGAGTAGTTTAATGTACAAACATTGTCGACAAATGGAAATGTAATGAAGAAAAGGATGGGCAATATATCATTCAAATATATGATGCCTGGTTAAACAGGATGGCATTGCACATTTCACGTATATTATGGTTGGCTAAAAGACATGAGACTGCATAATTCCCATATATGATATAGAAACTAAACAGGTGGCATTACAGAACATGTCTAAACTAAGCATATGACATATATGATGTCAAAAGTAGGCACTGCAAGGCAACATATGCATGATATGACTAACATCATCATGCCAAGGTAGAGCAAACACCTTGGGGGTAAATAGGAGTGGTCGTGGCGTGCCGAATCCACCTCGTAACAGATATCTTCCTCTGGATTACAATCTAGAGAGGGGTGGGGAGGGTTTGCCATTGAACCCACCATGGAGCGATGTCTGCATGACATTGTATTGCCGCGCAAAACTCTTCTCTTTTTCTCTACATGTTCAGCATGACTGTGTACAATATCTGACATGCATACAAAAAAAATATGGTGAGATTATGTAAGGAGAGCATGCAGAAATTTAGAGTGATGGTAACAACCAGTGGATGGATCCAAAAATAATGATAGCAGGCTGATGATTGCTTTAATTTAATAAAAAGACAGATGGTGATTGCTTTACTATTTGTTTCCCACCCAAGATGAACAACATAGGCATACCCTATGTGAACCAGATATTAGACAGAGATACTATTCATTGCTTCCTCGATATGTGCCCCACAACTAATTTAGAACTCAAGTTTGAACATTAATTTGGACCTGACTTGGAGTCCAAGAGGTGAACAGGACGATAAAGTAGCAGGTAATATTAAGCAATGCATAACATAACTGTCGAAACTGAAATTTACTGTGGAATCTGAATCTTACTGTCGAAACTGAACGCAATGGTAGCAGAGAGGCACTTGACATGTAGTTTAGGGAGGGCCTGCAGTTCATCTTCAACCTGCACCTCGAGCCGCCACCACCACCGGCCGAACTCCTGCCCCCACGCCTTGCCGCCTCAAACAACTCCCCCACCGCCGTCCGCCACCGCCCGGCCAGCCCTATAGGCCCCCGCCCCACCCCGAACCCTAAGATAGATAGTGGGTACCTCTCCCGTGGGCCCCGTCCCCCGCCGCTGGTGGTTCTTCCTTAACTCTGGCGAGCCCCCACCCTCGAAAATCGATGACCCAAAAGTCGATTCAGTCGACTGAAGTGTAGCTAAATTGGAGCAGAGCAGCAGCACAAGCGAGGGGGAGAGCAGCAGTAGCAGCGCGAGCGAGCGAGCGAGAGCTAGAGTAGCAGCAGCAGCGCGACTGAGCGAGCAAGAGCCGGAGCAGCAGCAGCAGATTCGGCTGGTATGGACACCGCCGCCGAAGGGGCCTCGCACTGGGGAAGATCCGCCGTGGATATGTCGCCCGCGGCGCCGGCCTCAAGGTAGCCGCTCCATGGGGGTGTGAGATGGAGCACCGTCGGTGCCGGGAGGTCGAGCTAAGGAGAAGGTGCGATGCGATAAGTGTACAACCTCTTTGGTGGCGCCGAGTAGGCCTCGGCTTCGTCCGAGGAGTCGGTGAGGATGCTACGGTTCTGGTGGAGCAGGTTAAGGAGGCGATGTGGGGATGGAGCAGCCGCGATCAGGCGATCGTCGGAGCAGCTCCTTGGAGGTGGAGGACGGGGCGGCTGAACCAGCGGGACGATGAGATGGACGACGGATCCTCATCCGGGGAGGTGGCCGAGGGACGTCGAGCTGTTGCGGTGGACGACGTCGTCGGGGAAGAGGCTTTCGCTGGGCAGTGGTGAGGTGGCAGATAGAGGAGGGTGGGGTTTCGCTGTTGGAGCGGAGAGGTTATGGCGGCCTGGGATTTCAAATGGCAAAAAGGAGGCGATGGGAGGGGGTGAACCATGACTTAGGGACACGCTTGTCCAAAATGTAGGGTGTGTTATAAGAGTACCCCCCACCGATTTGAACTAGCGGCCCTTTCGGCTCAGGGTTAGAAGGGGGATTTCGCGTGTCGGGATTTGGCAGCTGGAGGGAGTTTTCGCGCGCGTTGTAGTTTCAGGATAGCAAGGTGCGGGTTGTGAAGGTGCCAGTTTTGGGAGCACGATATCTGAATTTTCGGGATATAACAAGGCACAGGTTGAATTTTAGGGACAAGCCTAATGTGTAATATTGTACTTGTACGTACCAAATCAATTCGCACTTCCCTCAACCAAAAAGAAAATGAAAAAAAATAAAACTATTCACACCACACAAAGAGAGAGTCTTGCCCGTTTTACTATAAAAATGCTATTCAAAGCTACTCCCTCCTTCCATCTATATAGGGCCTAATGCGTTTTTTGATGCTAACTTTGACCAAATATTAGAGCAATAATATATGACATGCAACTTACACAAAGCACACCATTAAATTCGTCTGTGAAAGGTTCTTTCGGTGATATAATTTTCACATTGTGCCTGTCATGTACTATTAATCTTGTCAATAGTCAAAGGCGGTCTTAAAAAATGCATTACACCCTATATAGATGGAAGGAGGGAGTATGAATCCATGTTATGTACAATTAATTTTTTTCTCTTGTTGTATAATGCATGTAACCTACTCATACCAACATTTTAGTGCATTCCAAATGTCTATACTACCGCTACAATTCGAACTGAATTTGAATTCGTTTCTCTATTTCAATAAGAATCTACAATCATGATTGTTGCCAACTTCAACCATCATTCGTGTATTACCTTAATAACACACCACATGATTACTATATAGATAGATATGAACTATGTGTACTACATGAACTCGAATTCTATTTTTTGAATACACTTGATGTTGATTCCAAATAATAGTACATCTGATGTACTAACTATATATTCATAATCTAAACCATGTTCCATACGTGTACACCGTGTTTATCACACAAAGTATAGTTCCCCGCCCCCTACATTATGACAAGTATTTAGACCTGAGCTACAAAAGCCACACATTAGCCCAAATTATGATCAATGTTCTATATATTATATGTAGTACTAACAAGATGCCCATGCGTTCCACAGAACAACATGATCAAGGGGAGGCCTAATTTGCAAATATGGAGAGGGGTGTGGGTATCTTTTTTCAAAATTGCCATAGTTTCCGTCCTATCCGTCAGATATAAATCGGACGGCCTATATTGCAGGATGGCAGGCACACCATCATCAACAACTCCGTTTTTTATAAGAATAGAGATAAAATATATTATATGTAGTATAACATGTTCATAACCACACCATGTGTATCACCGTTATATATATTCACACATGCGTCAGTTTAAAACACTATGATAAATTCTTCAAATACCCGAATTCGCTTTTTATAATGAAGTATGATCTCTATTCGTCTTTTAGACCCACACAATACTCTTATCTTTGTAGATAGCTAGCGCTAACTTTGTCTCGTGCATGCACATGCCCGCATCCCTCTCGCCCTCCCTCAGCATTCTCTAGCTCCATCGCACAAATTCGTCTTTTCACTTTAGGTCGTTCACCCACGGTGTGTGTAGGCCCCCAACTCCTTCTTTACGGCACACATCGATCAATATGCCTCTCTAGCCAGGTGTGCCTAGCACAAACACAAGCTTCCCCTCTTCTGTTATCACCGTCCATGCCTCACTCCCACCACTCTTTTCATAGATCTCGTACTCGCACACTCCTTCCCCCTCGATATAGTATGACTCTCGCACCACCACCTAGATGCATCCCTCTCTCTCTATCCTTCTCCCCGTGCCTCATTTGCTTTTAACACACACATGCATGTATACCGATCGATCTCCCAACATATACCTAGGTCGACTTTAACTATTCCCCTCCATCGATCGACGTACCTCACAAGTTATATCTCTCCTTTCTCTGACAAAGGACGATTGATCTTCCTATGTAGTTATGTCTGCTTACCACAGCCATATCGTCCCCCCTCATCATTCGTGCATGCCTCCTGACCCATCTCTCACACGCACGTGCACATACATGCAGCCATCCCCTCTCTTATTGATATTGCATGCGTGCCCTCCGGTTGTCTAGCAAGCCTATCCCACCATTTGTTAGAAGCAACTCCACTACCACCCTCTCCAACACTCTAGCTCTGTCTCTCTCCCAACCTTATTCCTCTCCTACACATATGCATGGATGCCGATCGATCTCCCTTAATACATGAGGTAGATCGATCTCCCTTAATACATGAGGTAGGCCTCTCTCCTCCTCCACACATATACCAGTCATTGTACCTCTATAGTTAATTAGGCCTCCCTCCCCCCCACCACACACCGATAGTCGAGCGCTGTAGATAGGTATCCATGCCACAGAGACAAACTGCAGCTGTCCCCTCTCTCGTTCTAGTAGGCCAGACACTCTATATCTTTGACATGGGCACACACAAATTAGATGGCACTCTTATCGACCGCGCGTGCACACACACACACACACACACACACATCATCCCTCCCTTCGATTCTATGGACACCTCAAGTCGATGATACCTCCACTCTCTTTTCGCGGATCGCCCCCTCTATATATATGATATATCCAGGACTCTATTTCACACACATTGCATATATGTTACATTTTCTGATTGACCCCGCCCCCCAAAAAAAACTCTCATGACCCACACACTATATCTCTCTACGTTTGTATCTCTCTCACACAACCCCACGTAGGTGGTGTACGTATACAAGAAGAGAATAGGTGCACCGTGCACGTACTCACGCTTCGTGCCCAGCCACACCCGCGCGGGTACACAGTGGAGCTCATTTCTGTACGAAATGGCAGCCCACGTGCTAATTTGAACGCGTATAGCGGTTGTTTACCTACGGAGGTCGTGTACGACACATGCACGAAACAAAGTTTGACTTGATGCGTTGGCGCGTTATTTTTAAATAAAGTTATGTCGCTCAATGGCACGTACACAGAATATAAACGATTTTTATGGAGAAAAAGGTAGTCCGCTCCACTATATACAATGGAGCCTCCCTGCCTGGTTTGTCTCTTTTCAGAGTATCTCACACAAGGCTGCGGTGGCCTCTCTCTCTTTCTCTCACCATTGGTCACTGATCCGGCTGCATCCCGTCCATCAGCGAAAAGGGAGGACGTGCACCGTTTCTCTGTTCGACGGTGCCGAGGCAGCACGTTCCAATCTGCGGTACATGTCGTTCTCTCTGACCAAGCTCCGGTGCGGTAGGGCCTATGCCACCTGCTCGCTGCCGCAGTATGGGCAGATTCCGCCCGCCGCCGCTCACCTAGTTACATCCCGACGACCTCCAGGTATCCCCTCCGGCCTTTCTCCACTGCCCGTCTTCCCACGTCGCTGCATGTGGATCTTCCATAGTTCTTTGCACAAAACGTAGCTCGTCCGGCGAATTTTCCATATTGCAATCTCGTCCTCACACCGTTTTAGACAAACACAACCGTGTTGTTATCTTCCCTTAGGACAAGGAATATGCTTTTTTTTGTCGTCGCAACTGTCATCAACAATATTTATCTTTTTACAAATTTCAAATGGGCATATTTTAGAGTGTAGATTCACTCATTTTGCTTCGTATGTGTACTCCCTCCATTCCTAAATATTTGTCTTTCTAGGGATTTCAACAAGTGACTACATACAGAGCAAAATGAGTGAATCTACACTCTAAAATATGTCTATATACATCCATATGTAGTAGTCCATTTGAATATCTAAAAAGACAAATATTTGAGTAGCCACTCGTTGAAATCTCTATAAAGACAAATACGCCAGAGTATATTTAAGAACCGAGGGGGTAGTGCACAGCCGCATGGGAGACTCAGACCGGTCGTCGCGCCGCATTAATAGTGAGTAATGAGCAGTCAAATCATAAGCCCCACCTTTCCCACTGTAATTTGCTCGGAAGAAGCAACCATCAATACGCTCTTCTTTGAATCCGCTCATACTACTCCATCCGTCACTGTTTATAGAGCGCGCTTCAGAAAAAGAGAAAATCTCTGGGACCAAGGCGACTAGCGATCGGCCTGAAAAATAGCATTGGTAGTTAGCACGACATCTGTTACTAAAGGAAATAATGCGTACACACATGCATGCAGTGCTTCCACCCCGGGTACACACATGCATGGACTTACTCCACTCCGTAGTACTACATCGAGAGAAAATTGCGGTTACCACGCCCTAATTAATGGAGCATTAAACCAAACGCGTCTAAAGTCTCTCTGGTGGTGGAAATGCATTGAGAGAAATGCATCATAATGAAGCGCGCCCTGTAAACTGTGACAGAGGGAGGAGTAGTATGAAGGTGCAAAACCAAGTACGCGTATGGCCAGTCGGTCAACGCACCTCCTCTTGGCATATCACTGACATGTGGGACTGGAGTGTGAGCAAACCGATCTCAATTGATGAAAAAAATGGCCAACCCGCCGTTCCTTGATAGAGACGAGGAGCGAGAACATACAGACGGGCTCGCACGGAGGCCAAGATATATTCGAGCATGGTTGATCGATATCATCATTACATGTTGGACTGCCGTTTTCTGCCCTTCTCCGGAATAAATGTGTACTTTATCAGAGATTAAAAAAAATAGGAGTACAAAGGCTCCACCATGCGGTTCTAGTAGTAGTACTAATCGTACTACTAAACCTTGTGCTTGGCTCTTCGCCTCTTCGTGAAGTCGAACAATGATGGTACTCCGCATGTTCGGTACTCTGATGTATGCCTCTCGCAACTGACACCGAATGAACTGATGCATGTCCACCGCTCGGGCGAGGGTAGGTTGCATTAGTCAAAGGCATAAGCGAGCTTCACCTTGTCCTGCAAGCTTCTCCTCGCTCATGAAGTTGACGGACACACCAACAAGTAGTGATAGTCCATACCCCTCCTTTATGGTTAATATGGCTTAATCTTTTTTGCGGGTAAATGAGAGAGCTTTATTCAAATATAAGCATTCTTAGGACGATCAGCCAAGACACTGGTCACTAGGAAGCGAGATACCCCGCAAAAAAGAAGAAGTAGGAAGCGAGGTGTTTCATCAAGCCAGCTCTCGGCCACATTCAAAGTGCAGCAAGCACTGTTCGCACAAAGATGCGCCGCAAGGATTGCTGACCTGTTTACATGCTGAATAACAAAAAAAGAGGAAATACTACCGAGCGCTCCTATTTGTAACAGGATATGAGCCAGAATTAAGCGAGAATTTTGGCGAGTGTTCCATGCAATCAACTTCCATTATCACATGCGAGAACCCTCGAAGAGAACCAAATGTGTTGAAGATTGCTTTATCACATTTTAAAAATATAATAAGAGTGCAGATGCTCCTCCATCCGGTTCCTAGTACTAGTATAGTACTACATACCTCTATAGACTATAGTAGTAGTACTAGTACTAGTAAACTTTGCGCTTGGCTGTTCGCCTCTTCGGGAAGTGCAACACTAATAGTACTAGTATAGTGTATGCTTCTGGCAATCTGACACCGAATTAACTGTTGCACGTCCACCGCCTGAGCGAAGGAGAGCTTGCATTAGTCAAAAGTTTCTCCTTGTCCTGCGAGCCACCGCGCGCAAGCTTCTCCCATCCTGCAAGCTTCTCCACGTTCAGCAAGTTGATGGGACACATCAAAGTAATGCTAATCCATACTGCCTCCTCTCCGGTTAATATGGCTTAATTTCAAACGAGATAAATACACTGTCTGTCACTGTATATTTGTAAAAATACGGTCAATGGACTTCATAATATGCTCATTGCGCTCAATATATACATTTTCTGGTGTTTATATGGTCACTAGCTCACCCTGGCTGAGTATGTGTGTGCATGCACGTGTAGGTTGAGCACTTGAGCGTGACCGTGTGTGTTCCGTCGTGTGCTCGGACATGCATGCATTAGGGCGCCACGCTGCTTTTATGCTCATGTGTACGCAGGACTATTGCATACACGTAGGGGGAGTACGTGTAGGGGCCACTAAAGGAGCAGTCAAATCACACAGTAAGTTAGTCGGACGAAGCAACCATCATTTCACTCTTCAATGACACGTACGCAATATAAAATGGTTGATATGGAGAAAAAAATAAAACCACTATATATACACTAGCAGGAGCCTAAGCTACAAGCCTGCTTGCTTGGGTTGCTCTCTTCACAAGCATAGAACGACGGTGGCCACACCGCTGGTCACATATCCGGCCTGATCCCGTAGCTGGGGGAAGGGAACAATGTTCTGCGTAGACGCGGTCGACATCCGCGAGGGAGAAAATCAACAGTCGGTGCGTCCCAATCGGGGGTCACCGCGGTATGGGCCGATGCTGCGCCCAACCGCCCTTCTAGCTACAGCCCGACGTCCATTTCAAAAATATTAGTGCATGTCAACAAAAATTATACTAGTATCGCTGTTTCGTTTAAAAAAAGCATATAAGCTGTTACTTCTTACCCAAAGGATCTTTATATCCAACTGACACAAAATATCCATTCGACTATTCAAAATTACTTTCACTGCTGATCTAATGTCGAGGTAATTGCTGCATCGCCACCAAAACCCACCATCTCTTAAGCTAAAGTAGACCGAGCTAACCCCTATATTAGCATATTACTAAGATAAACAGAAGGCACTATAGAATCATTTAGGACGTGAGCTTATCAATCTGAATGAGGAGGGACACCAGCTTAGCCTCGGCCAGCAGCTTGACCACGTAGTGCGGTAGTCGGGATGCCCTCGCCCTGATGCAGACAACTGACATGGCAATAGGCGCACCGATGTCGAGCACGCCGCCGACCAAGAAAAACGGCGGTCGTCCTCCTCCGCGAACAGCAAGAGTCGTGGCTCCGACAGTGGCACTTGCAGCTGGAGCTCCTTGCCATACTGGATCCTGTGCATGGGCATGGGCTACACGGTGCTGATGTGGTGGGAGAGCACCGGCGGCGGGCCTACGTAGCCGCAGATGGGCACGGGGCATTTGCAGGGCGCGAGCGGACACACGCTCTGGTGATCGGCGAGCTTGTGGTAAGTGACATAGAGCCCACAGCGTTCGTGCGGGCACTCCACCCTCACCGAGGAGAGGACGACATCCACCGCCGTGTTCCGCACTTCGAAGCCACCGCCGCGCTCACACTTTTGGCACTGCCGCTGGTTCCCGGGGTGCTCGATGCGGCAGTCCACGCAAGCCAGGTGCCCTCCCTTGCACTGCACAAATCAATCGAACAACACATCAATCAAGAAACCTGCACCTTGCTCGATCAGCCGAACGGACGAGGTGTATCCAAACCTCATACACTGGAGGCTTCAAGGGGTGAAGGCACAAGGGCAGTGGAGCAAGGTGAGGTCCATCGAGACCATAGAGAGCTCCATCGTCAGGTCCTGTTCCGTCTGCATGATCTCGCCCTCCTCGTGCACAACCATCTCTCGCTTTATTAGGGTCGGGGCATTACAAAGCTTTACCGTCACATATTCATACTACTTCAAGGTGCATTAAATCAACACATGCAAGTATCAAAAGGAGAGTCACGACATGCATGCATGCCTTGTAATTAATGCATCGGTAAACGCAAATTATTGAAATATATCGAAAAAAGTGCTTTGATGTGTCACGTCAACTCGCATAAGACCGAGAAGTTTGATTACTACAACGCCTCTCGCTTAATCGCACCTGCCTTTGGCTGCATGACAGGTGGGCCACCGACCTGTTGGGCCCACCTGTCATGGACGCAAAGGCAGGAGCAGTAAGTCAATGAAGCTGCGTCCCTCCCTCGCCCATGAGCTTGGTGGCTGGCAGGACTAGGAGAAGCTTTCATTCGCTACACACTCTCCCTCCCGTACGCGATGGACATGCAGCAGTTCAATTGGTGTCAGATGGCCAGAAGCATACTGTAGTACTCCTCCACTGCAGTAGTACTCCCGAAGAGGCGAAGAGCCAAGCGCAGCCCGGACGCTCGTGTGGCAGTTTCATGTGTAGAGTAGTCTAGGATAGCATGTACCGTGCCTGTAAGCTTAAAATCGTTGGGATCGGCTCCATGCTATATTTTTTTGATTAAAATAATCTTCTAGCCCTACCTGTCATCCTGGTGATTCTAGTTTGCACGCTCATCTGGTCAAGACATGAATATATATTTTAATTTGTGGTGGCGTAAATGTTAGAGGTTGCAGCAAATGGAGTATTGTACACTGCGGGTCTTTCAGCCAAGTTTAGAGGCAACCATGTGGGGCCGGTGCTATGATGTGTCGCAATCAACTCGCATAACGAGGAGAAGCTTGATTTTACTACTACAAGCCTTCTCCCTCGCGCCCATGCTGTGGCTGGCTCCAGACGAGGACATGCTTTTGCTTATAGTACTACAACAAGCTATCCCTCCCACGCGGTGGACGGACATGCAGCAAGTGTATTCGCATCTGTAGAAGCAGTAGTAGTAACATCATTGTTCGCCTTCTCAAGAGGCGAAGAGCCAAGTGCAACCCGAACGTGGCGATTGCTAACGTTGAGCACGATATAGCCAGGCTCTTGCATGAGACAAAATTGCTATGTGAGCCCACTATTGTAGTACTCCTCCGTCGAATACTTGTCATCAAAATGAATAAAAGGGGATGTATCTAGATGTATATTAGTTCTAGATACATCTTTTTTATCCATTTTGATGACAAGTATTTTCGGACGGAGGGAGTACTTGCTAGTATAGCCCTGTAAACCAGAAAGGAGTATTTTCCTTTCTAGAGATTTCAATAAGTGACTAGACTACACCGATACGGAGTACATATGGAGCAAAATGAGTGAACCTACACTGTAAATAAATACGTAGTTCTCTCGTTTTCCTCTCGGCCACGCGGTGCACAATATTGAGTATACTAGTACTATCATCTTGAAATTTACGAAGTCACCATAGGCACCTCGTTGTTGACGCGAACGTCTCCTAACACGCGATAGACGCGAGCGGCAGTCGCCTCCATAGGTTCTTGAATGCCAAGGAGGGAGAGGGTAGCGGTTCCCGAGACATTGAACGGTCAATGATGCATCCTTAAATTACTCTACATGCAGAGGGAATTAATTGGAGAAGCAGAATAGAGCCAGCACGATGTGAATGCAATAGAGTTTGGATTCTCATATAAAGGCGCCCCACCACTCCAATCCATCTACTCCTTAGTCTCTGCGCAACACTGCTCACTCCAATCCAAGACCAAGTGACCAGAAGCCAGAAGCACCTATGGAGGTGATGGACGCGAGTGGCAGTCAGCTGTGCCAAATCATCCAAGGCGCCGGCCTGCAGCCCGCACCGTGCAGCGTTTCCAGATGGTGCTGGCGACCGCCGGCGTCGTAGCCTCGCCGATGCCGGCCTTGCCTCTCGCATGGACGACATGATGGTCAACTCCATCTGCAAGTTCTCCGCCGTCAAGAAGCGTGCGGACGACCTTGCCGCACTGGTCCAGCTCGCACGCCCAGGCTCCTCATTGCCTGCCACCCTCATCGGCCTCCATGGTGACGAACTCTTTCAAGCCCCGCTGGCCCTGCAGTTGACGGAGGTCGCAATGAAGAATGTGCACCTCTAGGCCGCGCTCGTCGTGCAGCGCCTCACCATGCAAGAAACCGTCGGCCTGCACATCCTCGTCTACGAGGAAATCGTCTACATAGGCCACTACAAGGCCAGCGAGGACATAAGGACGTTGGCCTTCTTCCAGCGGCTGGAATCTTTGAACGCCATTATTCAGAAGCACGTCGACCTGGCCATGAAAGCCACTGCTACTTAGCCGCCGTTCGGTGGGCCGGCGCCCTGAGTCGAGGAGGTGGACGTCGTCGTTGGATGCATCTCTTCTTCTTGCCTCCTGTAACCAGCACTGCATCGCCTCGTGGACTTAATGTTTTATTAGTATAGGAGTATATGGCATTTTTATTCCAGTAGTAACGTTTTCACTGTGACGTGGGGCCGCAGTTGAGCAAACCGACCATCGGCAAATCCCCACCCCGCCCACCGGGCGTCGGCTGAGTTTACAATTAGAAGAGAGAAATGAGGGAGAAGAGCTAGCTGTAGCACAGACGCTGTTGTCAGATGGGACTCGCGTTGATAGAATAGGAGTACTGAGCACTCATACCTGTTTTTTAGGGAAAAGCAGTCTTATGTCTAGTACTACCACTAGTTGGGTGCGTGCGACCTATACCTGTCATCACTTTAGGTCTTCTTTTCGAACCGCAGCTATGCTTCACCGTACATATTTTTTCACGCATTTATCCTCCTATATGTACTCCTAGGCTATTTCCACGTGCTCCCTTTCGCCGACATGTGGGACATAGAGCATCTGGGTCGTAGTGCATGCACGACTCGAAGCATATGCCGGGGTACTTTACATTTCAGACCTCACGAATTACATGCAAACCCCCCGTAGAAGAATAAATAAATAAATGAATTACTACATGAAACCGAATTATTTTCATAGAAACCGGAGCACGTTCATTAAATTTTGGACATAACACGTTTATAAAAAACTACCGGACCTAAACTAGTCTAAGGGCCTCTTTGATTCGCATGATACTGAAAACACAGAAATGGGGAAAGTATGATGACGATGAACCGAGACGAGGAGAACTTTACTAACTCAGTTAGAGGTTAGAGTTAGATTCTAACCCTGAACTAACTCTAAACCAAAGAGGTGTATGGATGGCAGGGTTAGATTGACAATAAATGTTCTTTCTCAATCACTGCGCAACACTGCTCACTCCAATCCAAGACCAAGTGACCAGAAGCCAGAAGCACCTATGGAGGCGATGGTCACGAGCGGCAGTCGGCCGTGCCAAATCATCCAAGGCGCTGGCTTGCGGCCCCGCATCATGCAGCGTTTCCAGATGGTGTTGGCGACCGCCGGTGTCGTAGTCCTCGCCGACGCCGGCTTCGCCTCTCGCATGGACGACATGATGGTCAACTCCATCCGCAAGTTCGCCACCGTCAAGAAGCGTGTAGCGAAAGCTCCTACTAGTCTTGCCAGCCACCACGCTCATGTGCGAGGGAGGGACGTAGCTTCATTGACTTATTGCTCCTGCCTTTGCGTCTATGACAGGTGGGCCCAACAGGTGGTTAGCCCACCTGTCATGCAGCCAAAGGTAGGTGCAGATAAGGCTCCGGAGCTCAGTCCGCGAGGGAGAGGGCGTTGTAGTAATCAAACTTATCGGTCTTGTACGAGTTGACGCGACACATCAAAGCACTGCACTCGATATAAGTCTTTTTACACATTTCAAATGGACTACTACATATGGATGTATGTAGACATATTTTGCTTCGTATGTAGTCACTTGTTGCAATCTCTAAAAAGACTTATATTTGGAAACGGAGGGAGTACAACGCATGCATGCATGCATGCCGTGACTTCCCTTTTGATACTTGCATGTGTTGATTTGATGCACCTTGCCAAATTTTGACTATAAATTTAACTAACCAAATTTTCATGCATGTCACAAAAAATTACGGGGCTGTTTGGATTGTGACTATGTTTGTCTTATGTTGCCACATTATTTTTGCCACACTTGCCTAACTTGAGTTGCTCAAATTGTTAGACACACTTTGTCTTGCCTAAGGGAATCTTGCCATACTTTTTGTGTCTATGACATGTGGGGTTCACTGCTAATAAAAACATTCTTGTCTTAGGTGTGGCTAATAAAAAAGACTTATATTTAGGAACGAAGGGAGTAGAAAGTATAAATAATAATGCATGTTGGGGCAACCCACATTTCCGATAATTTTAGCCGTGTGCATGTTCACAATTTTTACGAGGGGGTGGTGATACGTCTCCATCGTATCTACTTTTTCAAACACTTTTGCCCTTGTTTTGGACTCTAACTTGCATGATTTGAATGGAACTAACCGGGACTGACGCTGTTTTCAGCAGAATTGCCATGTTGTTATTTATGTGCAGAAACAAACATTCTCGGAATGACCTGAAACTCCACGGAACGTCTTTTCCAAAATAATAAAAAATCCTTGCCAAAGATGAAGACCAGGGGGCCCACACCCTGTCCACGAGGGTGGGGGCGCGCCCTCCCCCCTAGGGCGCGCCCCCTACCTCGTGGGCCCCCTGGAGCTCCTCCGACGCCAACTCCAACTCTATATATTTGCTTTCGGGGAGAAAAAAATGAAGGAGAAGAAATCATCGTGTTTTATGATACGGAGCCGCCACCAAGCCCTAAAACCTCTCGGGAGGGCTGAACCGGAGTCCGTTCGGGGCTCCGGAGAGGGGGATTCGTCACCGTCGTCATCATCAACCATCCTCCATCCCCAATTTCATGATGCTCCCCGCCGTGCGGGAGTAATTCCATCGTAGGCTTGCTGGACGGTGATGGGTTGGATGAGATCTATCATGTAATCGAGTTAGTTTAGTTAGGGTTTGATCCCTAGTATCCACTATGTTCTGAGATTGATGTTGCTATGACTTTGCTATGCTTAATGCTTGTCACTAGGGCCCGAGTGCCATGATTTCAGATCTGAACCTATTATGTTTTCATGAATATACGCGTGTTCTTGATCCTATCTTGCAAGTCTATAGTCACCTACTATGTGTTATGATCCGCAAACCAAGTGACAATAATCGGGACCACTCCGGTGATGACCATAGTTTGAGGAGTTCATGTATTCACTATGTGCTAATGCTTTGTTCCGGTTCTCTATTGAAAGGAGGCCTTAATATCCCTTAGTTTCCATTAGGACCCCGCTGCCACGGGAGGGTAGGACAAAAGATGTCATGCAAGTTCTTTTCCATAAGCACGTATGACTATATTCGAAATACATGCCTACATTACATTGATGAATTGGAGCTAGTTCTGTGTCACCCTATGTTATGACTGTTACATGATGAACCGCATCCGGCATAGTTATCCATCACCGATCCAATGCCTACGAGTTTTCCATATACTGGTTCTCGCTTATTTGCTTTCCTGTTGCTATTGTTACAATCACTACAAAACACCAAAAATATTACTTTTGCTTTCATTACTCTTTTGTTACCGTTACCACTACTATCATATTACTTTGCTACTAAATACTTTGCTGCAGATATTAAGTTATCCAGGTGTGGCTGAATTGACAACTCAGTTGATAATACTTGAGAATATTCTTTGGCTCCCCTTGTGTCGAATCAATAAATTTAGGTTGAATACTCTACCCTCGAAAGCTGTTGCGATCCCCTACACTTGTGGGTTATCAAGACTAATTTCTGGTGCCGTTGCCGGGGAGCATAGCTCTATTCTTTGAGTCACTTGGGATTTATATCTGCTGGTCACTATGAAGAACTTGAAAGACGCTAAGACAACAATTTATCCCTCAACTACGAGGGGAGGTAAGGAACTGCCATCTAGCTCTGCACTTGATTCACCTTCTGTTTTGAGTAAGCTTGCGACACCTAAACCTGCTTCTGCTATTCGTTCTGATATGTCGCATGTTATTGATGATGCCACTTCTGCTATGCATGATACTTATGATGAAACTACTTCTATGCTTGATACTATTGTGCCCCTTAGTGAATTTCTTGATGAACAAATTGCTAGGGCTAGAGAGAAAGAAATTATTGAAACTGATTGTGTTGATGAAAGTGATGATGAAGATATGCCTGCTATTCCCGAGGGTTATATTTTTGATAAAGAAGCTTCTGCTGCTATTTTTGCTTGCAAAGATAACAA
This sequence comes from Aegilops longissima, assembly GCA_021605205.1. Lineage (NCBI taxonomy): Eukaryota > Viridiplantae > Streptophyta > Magnoliopsida > Poales > Poaceae > Aegilops > Aegilops longissima. The sequence goes on along the minus strand of CM038678.1, from coordinate 82,340,496 downwards.
TGAGCTTAGAAGGTTATTAGCTAAATGGAGTAAGGAATCTCTTAGAGATAGAATGAAACCTGACCCTTCTTTTGCTACTTCACCTATTTGTGTTGCTGATAAGGATTATGAATTCTCTGTTGATCCTGATATAATTACTTTGGTTGAATCTGATCCTTTTCATTGTTATGAATCTGAAACTGTTGTGGCACATCTTACTAAATTAAATGATATAGCCACCCTATTCACTAATGATGAGAGAACTCGCTACTTATATATCCTTAAAATATTTCCATTCTCATTAAAGGGTGATGCTAAGATATGGTTTAACTCTCTTGATCCTGGTTGTGTGCGTAATCCCCAGGATATGATTTATTACTTCTCTGCTAAATATTTCCCTGCTCATAAGAAACAAGCTGCCTTGAGGGAAATATACAACTTTGTGAAAATTAAAGAAGAGAGTCTCCCACAAGCTTGGGGGAGGCTTCTCAAGTTACTTAATGCTTTGCGTGATCATCCTCTTAAGAAAAATGAAATACTTGATATCTTTTATAATGGACTAACCGATGCTTCCAGAGATTACCTGGATAGTTCTGCTGGTTCTGTTTTCAGGGAAAGAACACCGGATGAAGCTGAGATTTTATTGAATAATATGTTGACAAATGAAAATAATTGGACACTTCCTGAGCCAGCTCTTGAGCCAATTACTGAGCCTATTCCTGAACCAACTCCGAAGAAGAGAGGTGTTCTATTTCTCAGTCCTGGAGATATGCAAGAGGCAAAAAAATCTATGAAAGAAAAAGATATTAAAGCTGAAGATGTTAAGAAGTTACCTCCTATTGAAGAAATACATGGTCTTAATTTACCGCCTGTTGAAGAAAATATGACCTTGATCCATTACCTATTGAAGAACCTCCAGGTCCTGATAACCCGACACAGGTAGTAAAGGTAAATTATCTCTATAGATATGATAAAGCTGAAGTCCCTCCTACTAAAATTGCTAGTCAGTGCTTTGATGAGTTTGATAACTTTATGTTTAATAAAGAAGACTTTAATGCTTATTTTGGTAGACAATTGAAATATAATTCCGATATGATTAAACACTTGGGTGATTATATGGCCAATGTTAGATGTGAACTTAAACTTGTTAGCAAGCATGCTTCTATGGTTACCACTCAAGTAGAACAAGTACTTAAGGCTCAAATGCTCAATGAAATGAATAGTAAGAAAAATGATTATGCTGTAAGAGTGGCTACTAGAACTGGTAGAATGACTCGGGAACCTTTGTATCCTGAAGGCCACCCTAAGAGAATTGAGCAAGATTCTCACAGAAATAATATTGATGCACCTAGTTCTTCTAAAAGGAAGAAAAACAAAAATGATAGGACTTTGCAAACTTCTCGCGAACCTATTGCTGAACCACCTGAGAATTCAAATGATATCTCTATTTACGATCTTTGAAACACAACTGTAATGAAAATGAACCTAGTGAAAATGCTAATGATGATGTTCATGATGATGCTCAACCTAGTAATGATAATGATGTAGAAATTGAACCTGCTGTTGATCTTGATAACCCACAATCAAAGAATCAACGTTATGATTGTTGCTAGGAAACATGGTAAAGAAAGAGAACCATGGGTTCAAAAACCCATGCCTTTTCCTCCCAAATCATCCAAAAAAAAGGATGATGAGGATTTTGAGCGCTTTGGTGAAATGATTAGACCTATCTTTTTGCGTATGCGATTAACTGATATGCTCAAAATGAATCCTTATGCTACGTATATGAAAGATATTGTTACTAATAAAATAAAGATACCAGAAGCTGAAATTTCCACCATGCTTGCTAATTATACTTTTAAGGGTGGAATACCAAAGAAACTTGGAGATCCAGGGGTACCCACTATACCATGCTCCATTAAAAGAAATTATGTTAACACCGCTTTATGTGATCTTGGAGCCGGTGTTAGTGTTATGCCTCTCTCTTTATATAGTAGACTTGACTTGAATAAGTTGACACCTACTGAAATATCTTTACAAATGGCTGATGAATCAACTGCTATACCTGTCGGTATTTGTGAGGATGTGCCTGTTGTGGTTGCAAACGTTACTATTTTAACGGACTTTGTTATTCTTGATATTCCCGAGGACGATAGTATGTCTATTATTCTTGGAAGACCCTTTTTGAACACTGCAGGGGCTGTTATTGATTGCAAGAAAGGCAATGTCACTTTTTCATGTTAATGGTAATGAGCATACGGTACACTTTCCGAGGAAACAACCTCAAGTTCATAGTATCAACTCTATTGGAAAACTTCCATCGATTATATTTGGAGGTTTTGAATTTCTTCTTCCTACTATCAAGAAGAAATTTGATATTCTTATTATTGGGGATGTGCATATCCCCGTTGAGGTAACATAGTGTTATTCAAAATTTCTCCGGTTCCATGTTAGTCGGAATGAGTTTGTTAACAAGACCTGATCAACCTTGTTAGTAGATTCCTTTTGATGAGCATGAGATGGATGAAACTAGAAGCACAACCCGCTGTACCCTCTTTATACTTTCTGTTATTTAGTTGAAATAAAGCAAAAATAGTATTTTTCTGTCTGTTTTCTGATTTATCCGTGCAATATAAAAATACCCCGAAAATAAAAGTTCTCCAAATGCCATGCCAATTTAATATGATTTTTTCTAGAACATTTGAGGATTTATGGAACTGAAAACACCACGGGGGGAGCTGCCACCTAGCCACGAGGGTGGAGGGCGCGCCCCCCTGCCTCGTGGGCCCACGGTGGCCCTCCTCCACTTATTCCTGCACTCATACAATCCTTCTTCCTCCCACAAACATGAATATCTAGATCAAGCACGAGTTCCAGCTCACTTTGCTATGATTTTCGATCTCCTTGCTCAAAGCACCTCTCACAAAACTGCTTGGGGAGATTGTTCTTTGGTATGTGACTCCTCCATTGGTCCAATTAGTTTTTGTTCAAGTGCTTTATTCTTTGCAAATTTGTGCTGCATAGGTGACCATGTTCTTAAGCTTGCATGTTAAATTTATATGGTTCCAAGTAGTTCTAATGCTTGATATAGGCTCTAGGCACCTGTAGGAGTAGTTGCTATCAATTTTATTGAGCTTGGCTCACTTTTGTTTGAAGTTACTAAAAATTTCAGAAATTTTTCAAAAAAAGCAATATGCTTAGGAAAATGTTCCAAGGTGGTTCTTCTAGGAAGCAAGGACCCAGGCTTGCAATGCGTGATGCTGATGAGGAGCCCCCAAGGGACACTCCAGTGCGTCCTTGTGAATGGCCTTCAAAAAAATTTATAGATCGAGCGGGAATCAAAGAGGAATTTAACGCATATTTGCGTAACACCGATCTTGTGGATTTTGAGGCAGACAAATGCCCACAATACCATCAACTAACTAGCTCATTTTTGAGGAGGTTTGAATTTTCATCTTCGCGTAATTCTCTACTGTCATGTTTGATCTTTATGACAAATCTTATACCATGGACTTAGAGGATTTTACTTCTGCCTGCAAACTTCCACAATGGGGTAGTGCTAGTGATCCCCGTAAATCTGAATTTAGAGACTTTCTTGCTGGTATAACCATAGGGGAATCTAGAGATATAACGCAAGGTACCATAGGGAGCATTCACTTTCATGCTATACATTATTTTGCTTTCTTCATAGGTAGGTGCATAAATGCTAAGTATGAAGCATGTCACATGTGTGTCCCTGACCTTAGCATTCTCAGGAGTGCTATGTTAGGAGACCAATCTTATCATATGGGAGCCATCGTAGCACGTAGGTTGCATCATAATAGATACAATGGAGATTTCTTTGGAGGAATTTATGCAACCCGCTTAGCTAATTTTCTTGAGGTGGACGTTCGTGAGGATGATATGGAGTTGCCTCCTACTTATTTAGATTTTAATTCTATGGTCTCTCACCAGTTTGTCGAGAGGAATGAATCACCTCTCCTATATCGACTAATCTTTGACAAACAGCGTGTTGTCCGTATTACTCTCCCTGCTCCTGCCTTCTTTGATTATCAGGCAAAACGAAGATACATTATTACCAGAGAGGAGGCACATGAGTATGAGAGGAGAGCAGAGGCAGCCCGACGCCATGCTGCAGCTCAGGCGGTGATAGCCGCTGCATCACAGTACGACCCCAGCTACACCTACGGATATCTGCCAGGCCATCCCTGGCAATGAACCAACTTAGGCCAAAAGCCTAAGCTTGGGGGAGTACGTATTTCCCACCGACATTACATTTATATTTACACACACTCATTGCTAGATGTTGGTGCTCATACTCTTTCACTGTAATATCCATGCTATTTAATTTTTGTTTTTCCTGCTTTCTTCTTGTGTGTCTGTTAAACCTTAAGAAAAACCAAAAAAATAGTAGTAGTTTACCTTTCTTGCCATAGTAGTAATAATTAAAAAGAAAACCCAAAAAGATTACCCGTTCTTCTTTTGCTTGTTGGGAGCTTTCCCGTGTAAATAGTTTTTATTTCCTTTCTTTTCTTTGGGGGTCGATAGGAGAAGACCATGATTAAATTGTTGAAGTGGCTCTTATATGCATTATTGTTGATTTAACCAAGAGCCCATATTGCCTTGTCTTCTCCTGCTTATTAAATGCTCGCAGATTCCAGCTTAGTCCAATGCACGTACACTCTTATTATTATTCACATCGTTCGGTCGTGCAAGTGAAAGGCAATAATGACGATATATGATGAATTTATTGGGATAAGCGAAGCTGGTATGAACTCGACCTCTCTTGTTTTTGTAAATATGATGAGTTCATCGTTCTTGATTCACCTTATTATGAATAAACATGTTTGCAACGACAATTAGAGATCATAGTTGCTTATGCCATGCTTGATTAGCTATGAGTTATAATGGTTTACCTTGCGTGCCAACATGCTATTAAAATGGTTGTGATGTGGTATGATGGGGTGGTATCCTCCTTTGAATGACTTAAGTGACTTGACTTGACACATGTTCACACATGTAGTTGAAACAAATCAACATAGCCTTCATGATATTTTTGTTCATGTGATTATATCCTACTCATGCTTGCATCAATGTTTATTAATTTTAATGCATGTTCATGACTGTTGTCGCTCTCTAGTTAGTCGCTTCCCAGTCTTTTGCTAGCCTTCACTTGTACTAAGTGGGAATACTGCTTGTGCATCCAATCCCTTAAACCCCAAAGTTATTCCATATGAGTCCACTATACCTTCCTATATGCGGTATCTACCTGCCGTTCCGAGTAAATTTGTATGTGCCAAACTCTAAACCTTCAAATAAACATTCTGTTTTGTATGCTCGAATAGCTCATGTATCAACTAGGGCTGTCCGTATCTTCCATGCTAGGTGGGTTATTCTCAAGAGGAGTGGACTCCGCTCCTCATTCACGAGAACATGGATGGTCACCGGGATGCCCAGTCCCATGCTTTAAGCAAACTAAATCAAAATTAATTACAAACAAAACTCCCCCTGGGACTGTTGCTAGTTGGAGACACTCGTTGTTTCGAGCAAGTCATGGATTGATGCTTGTTGGTGGAGGGGGAGTATAAACTTTACCATTCTGTTTGGGAACTACCTATAATGTGTGTAGTATGGAAGATATCGCCATCTCTTAGTTGCTATGTTGACAATGAAAGTATGCCACTCAAAATATTATTTATTTCTATTTAAAAACCGAGCTCTGGCACCTCTACAAATCCCTGCTTCCCTCTACGAAGGGCCTATCTATTTACTTTTATGTTGAGTCATCACCCTCTTATTAAAAGCACTAGCTGGAGAGCGCAGCTATCATTTGCATCCATTACTGTTAATTCATATTGGGTATGACTATGATTGGATCTCTTTTACCATGAATTACAATGTTTAGTCAGTCCTTGATCTTTAAAGGTGCTCTGCATTTATGTTTTGCGGTCTCAGAAAGGGCTAGCGAGATACCATCTTGTTATATCATATTATGATTGTTTTGAGAAAGTGTTGTCATCCGAGATTTATTATTATGACTCGCTAGTTGATTATGCCATTGATATGAGTAAATATGAGACCTGAGAATTATTGCAAATGTGGTTAGTTATAATCTTTGCTGAAAACCTGAATGCTGGCTTTACATATTTACAACAACAAGAGCAAACAGAGTTTGTAAAATTTTTTCTTTATCTCTTTCAGTTTATCAACTGAATTTCTTGAGGACAAGCAAAGGTTTAAGCTTGGGGGAGTTGATACGTCTCCGTCGTATCTACTTTTCCAAACACTTTTGCCCTTGTTTTGGACTCTAACTTGCATGATTTGAATGGAACTAACCCGGACTGACGTTGTTTTCAGCAGAATTGCCATGGTGTTATTTATGTGCAGAAACAAACATTCTCGGAATGACCTGAAACTCCACGGAACGTATTTTCCAAAATAATAAAAAATCCTTGCCAAAGATGAAGACCAGGGGGCCCACACCCTGTCCATGAGGGTGGGGGGCGCGCCCCCTACCTCGTGGGCCCCCTGGAGCTCCTCCGACGCCAACTCCAACTCTATATATTTGCTTTCGGGGAGAAAAAAAATCAAGGAGAAGAAATCATCGCGTTTTACGATACGGAGCCGCCACCAAGCCCTAAAACCTCTCGGGAGGGCTGATCTGGAGTCCGTTCGGGGCTCCGGAGAGGGGGATTCCTCACCGTCGCCATAATCAACCATCCTCCATCCCCAATTTCATGATGCTCACCGCCGTGCGTGAGTAATTCCATCATAGGCTTGCTGGATGGTGATGGGTTGGATGAGATCTATCATGTAATCGAGTTAGTTTTGTTAGGGTTTGATCCCTAGTGTCCACTATGTTCTGAGATTGATGTTGCTATGACTTTGCTATGCTTAATGCTTGTCACTAGGGCCCGAGTGCCATGATTTCAGATCTGAACCTATTATGTTTTCATGAATATACGTGTGTTATTGATCCTATCTTTCAAGTCTATAGTCACCCACTATGTGTTATGATTTAACAACCCCGAAGTGACAATAATCGGGACCACTCCCGGTGATGACCATAGTTTGAGGAGTTCATGTATTCACTATGTGCTAATGCTTTGTTTCGGTTCTCTATTAAAAGGAGGCCTTAATATCCCTTAGTTTCGATTAGGACCCCGCTGCCACGGGAGGGTAGGACAAAAGATGGCATGCAAGTTCTTTTCCATAAGCACGTATGACTATATTCGAAATACATGCCTACATAACATTGATGAATTGGAGCTAGTTCTGTGTCACCCTATGTTATGACTGTTACATGATGAACCGCATCCGGCATAGTTATCCATCACCGATCCAATGCCTACGAGTTTTCCATATACTGGTTCTCGCTTATTTGCTTTCCCGTTGCTACTGTTACAATCACTACAAAACACCAAAAATATTACTTTTGCTTTCATTACTCTTTTGTTGCCGTTACCACTACTATCATATTACTTTGCTACTAAATACTTTGCTGCAGATATTAAGTTATCCAGGTGTGGCTGAATCAACAACTCAGTTGCTAATACTTGAGAATATTATTTGGCTCCCCTTGTGTCGAATTAATAAATTTGGGTTGAATACTCTATCCTCGAAAGCTGTTGCGATCCCCTACACTTGTGGGTTATCAGGTGGTTGTTCATTTAATGGAGGGACATGTACCAGACTTGAACGATACTAAGTGCAACCTGGCACACCGTAACACCACTTGGAACAAGCGGGTAGCTATCTCAAAAAACAATCAAGAACTAAAAAAACAGTGACCTGGCACGTAGTACACAATTTTGAACGATTGTTTTGATGGAATGAAAAAGGAAAACTACCCCACTACGTATATATAGGCCGGAGTCTCCGCGCTTGCTTGCTAGGGTTGCTCTATTCACACACTCTCATCCTCTCCAGATCTAAACAAGATAGGGGTGCTCACACTGTCTTTCTCCCTTCAAAAAACACTGTCTTTCTATCCTCACTGCTGGCTATAGATCCCGACGTATCCCCCTCCGCCGGTGATGGGGAGGAGGGGCAGCTTTTAGGCCGTCGTCGACTGCGAGGGAGGAGACCCACTGCCGCACCGTTATCTCTGTCCGAGCGCCGGCGCGGGAGGTCCTCCGATCCCTTCGTCGTTGCCCTAGTGTGGGCAGATCCGGCCTCCCGCCGCCCACCTATCCTCGTCCCGACGATCTTCAGGTATATCTTCCTTCGAAACCGCCTTAGCTCTACTCCCCCAGCTCGATACGTCGATGCATGTGCATCATTTTCTACCTCTCAGCCCCTCTCGATAGGATGGTCCAACGTCACCTATTTTTTTCTTCTATTGTTAGAGGTAAAGCTACTTCATGGAGTCGAATCTTGTACTTGGTTCAAAGAAGAAATAAAGTGGGGGTGGGGGAATTTAGTATGTAGTACATCGGAGTTGGTACAAATAGGAAGGAAAGGGGGTGAAAGTAGTACAGACTGGTCATCCAACCGGTCCTATTGGTCGAAAAGGGAAATATAGGGGTAACGCTGAACACAGTGGTATGAGCAGGACTAGATTTGCTATCCACACATATGAGTAGGTGGCTAGAGTGAACAAAAATGGGACCAACCCAGATATGTTTCTTGGATGTTTGTTTCTCGAGGCAACAAACTATGAATCACCACTTTATGCCCCTGTTTAGGTACATGGTGCTGGACTACTGGTGCACCCACTATCCCATGCCCATATACCAAATATTTAGTTGTTCTTAATCTAATGCCCCTGGTAAAAATGAAGCCATGCCACTGTCATAAGCCATGACAAGTTTAGCCAAATGTTTTCTCCTGTAATTGTTTGAGACTCTGACTGTTTCCTCTGTAGCATTTTGTGTAAATAGGGATATCCATTTCACCTGGTTGCTGTTGTGACCTTTTGGTGCACTGCACAAAACTCTTCTTAAAAGAAGTGACTTTTGTGCTGTTTAAGCTGGAATGTCGAGAATGGAGCAGTTGGTTCATTTCGTGGAACTGCACAAAGGGAGATCTGTGTTCCAATCCTCATCATCCATATTGGCACCATAACCTTCCTTTAGGTAAGAATGATATTTAATGCATGTGTTCATCTCTATTTTATGATCTGCCATGAGAAAATAATGCTATTTTTACTAGTATAGTTGTACTCCCTCACCGACAAAACCAATTCTGAAATAGAAGGCCAATCATGTACTTGGTTTCACCAACTGTTGAGGAGAATGAGAAGCAGAGCATGAAGAGGAAGAAGAAGAAGAATAAAGCGAGTGCCAAGGCGATCTTGCTAAAGCGGAGGCCTCGATCGAGGCCATTCAAGGGCTCAGCAGCGACTACCTTACATCTGAGACGATCCTCCAGGGAGCCCTTCCACTTCTGCTGTCTTACTTAATTAATTAGGAGTACTTAAGTACCACTAATTTATTGCTGCCTAATTTTCTTGTCGGGGTTAAACAAATCTTTAGTAGCACCCTATGCTGAATCATGTACGTGTGTATGTTTGTCTATGGAGGTGAATCTTGTGGTGGAGCAGGGAGGGAATATTATTAGTGTCATGACATAATAGTGCTATTGTTTTGCATGTCAATTTATTGCCATTGGTTCAATGAGGCAATGTTTTGCGTATTGTCCATCATGAATTTGATGCTACTGTTAGAGTAGTATGCTAATGTCTTTCTGTAGCGACCCGACCTCAGACGGTCAAGTCTCTGTGCTTCAGTGTCATCCCTGGATCGGTAATGCTGACACACACAGTACTCGAAGGGTTTATAACGGAGTAGAAGCCACACACTTATTACATCGAATGTCTCCAAAGAGAACTTATTACAATAGATATGGATTAAGGCCATCTAAAACGATAACAACGGAAGGCTTGGAAGATAAAGTGAGTCCATCAACTCCAACGGCATAGCTGAGTGCATGACAAACGACCTAGCGATCCTTACTCCTCGACTGAAAAGTCTGCAACATGATATGTTGCAGCACGAAAATGGGTTAGCACATGGAATATGCTGGCAAAATAACACAGTAGAGCAATGAACAGATAAAAGCTATCACTACATGCAGATATGGTTGGTGGAGGCTCTATGATTATATGATTTTTGCGAAACGCCAATTTTTCCCTACAATAAAGGAATAAATTTTATTTAACTATCATGGTGGTTGAAACATTGAGGATGGTACCCCCATCTCAATCCCAATTAAAAATAATTATCAACCCAACAAATTAATTTAGAGTGATGAGATCAAATCAATAATTCAAGTACCAGATACTCAAGATGTCCATAACCGGGGACACGGCTAACCATGATTAGTTTATACACTCTGCAGAGGTTTGCGCACTTTTCCCCACAAGACTCGATCTCCTCCGTGGGATTTCTCGCACTACATGGTGTTTGAGAAACAGATGACCGAGACACAGTATTTCAGAAGCATTAACTCTTTACTCCGGGTGGACAGTTACACCTACTTTCCCCTACATCTGCTAGCCCACCACTGAAAGAGGTCACACAACATACTCGACTATGCCAGAACCCATAATAGCATGTGGCTGCACACGGAAGTTTCTAGCATGAATAATCTTATGATCCCTTTGAGCCTGCGTGGCGGACTGTAGGATGATCACACGGTATAACCCCGGGATATCCTAGGACAACACTGGATTCCCCTGGTGCCCAAAACAAACAATCCACCCAGATGTGTATTAAAGTTGCCACCTGTCGGTGTCAAAACCGGCGGATCTCGGGTAGGGGGTCCCGAACTGTGCATCTAGGCGGATGGTAACAGGAGACAAGGGACACGATGTTTTTACCCAGGTTCGGGCCCTCTCGATGGAGGTAAAACCCTACTCCTGCTTGATTAATATTGATGATATGGGTAGTACAAGAGTAGATCTACCACGAGATTAGAGAGGCTAAACCCGAGAAGCTAGCCTATGGTATGATTGTTGTTCGTCCTATGGACTAAAACCCTCCGGTTTATATAGACACTGAATAGGGTTAGGGTTACACAGAGTCGGTTACTATGGTAGGAGATCTACATATCCGTATCGCCAAGCTTGCCTTCCACGCCAAGGAAAGTCCCATCCGGACACGGGACGAAGTCTTCAATCTTGTATCTTCAAAGTCCAGGAGTCCGACCGAAGGCTATATTTCGGCTATCCGGACACCCCCTAATCCAGGACCCCCTCAGTAGCCCCTGAACCAGGCTTCAACGACGACGAGTCCGGCGCGCATATTGTCTTCGGCATTGCAAGGCGGGTTCCTCCTCCGAATACTTCATAGAAGATTTTGAACACAAGGATAGTGTCCGGCTCTGCAAAATAAGTTCCACATACCACCATAGAGGGAATAACATTTACACAAGTTCAATCTGCTGGCGTATTCCGTGGCGTGACATCACACCACGGCCAAGCCTTTATTCAAATTGTTTTCACTGTCCCACCTCAGCGCGTTTAGCGAGGTGGTTTCCTTGGCAAGTCTTGTCAAAGCAGAGATCGTGTCCCCTTATTCCGGGATTCTCATCAATACGGGCGTGGGTAACCCAACCGCGCCATTGATTACGGCGCTTGGGAGATAAGCGAGTTTTAACAGGTCGGTGGGGACGCATAGCTTTGTTCGTCCATATAAGGGGATAAGGATCCACTTTTTCACACACGCCTTCTTCTCCTTTGCTTATCCATTTCCGTGCACTCGAGCTCCAGCGCCCAAGTCCGCACATCCCACCTCAACCTTCTCCAACTATGTCCGGAGCGGGAGGCAAGTGGATGGCCTCCTCCGTCACGGAGGGGCACATCAAAAAGCTGCGGAAGGCCGGATACTTGTGCGGCGACATCGCGCATAGGCTCCCCAACAAGGGGCAGCTCATCCCCACCCCCAGGCCCCATGAGAGGGTGGTGTTCCTCCCCCACTTCCTCCGCGGACTAGGGTTTCCACTTCACCCATTCGTCCAAGGGCTCATGTTCTACTACGGCCTAGATTTCCATGATCTGGCCCCGAATTTCATCCTCAACATCTCGGCGTTTATCGTCGTGTGTGAGGCCTTCCTCTGCATCCAGCCCCACTTCGGCTTATGGCTGAAGACCTTCAATGTCAAGCCGAAGGTAGTGGGCGGCCGCCAAGCGGAGTGCGGAGGTGCCATGGTGGGCAAGATGGCCAACGTCCTATGGCTCGAGGGCTCCTTTGTGGAGACCATAAAGGGGTGGCAATCGGGGTGGTTCTACATCACCGAGCCGCGCGACTCTCAATGGGCGGCGGCCCCTGAATTCCGATCTGGCTTCCCTACACGACTCACCTCATGGAAAGAGATGGGACTGACGTGGGGTAATTCGGAAGAGCTGACCGGACTCCAAACCTGCGTCCGAAATCTGGTGGACAAGAATCTCAAGCTTGTCAACGTAATCCAGGTGATGCTCATCCGCCGGATTCTCCCATGCCAGCAACGGGCCTTCAACTTGTGGGAGTTTGATCTGGCACAACACCAAACCTTGAGCCGGCTCTTCGACACTATGCACGAAGATGCCTGGAAGGTGCTGTTCAAGGGTGTCGAAGCTCCCGCATTCGCTACCGAAGATCGCGGATTCAGCTCACAGCATCAAGCCAGCGAGGTAAGTTATTTTACCCTTTACGGGACTCGTTTTTCATAGTTTGACTCTTTGCGGGATCTAAAACTCCCTCACCTTTGACAGGACTGGCTGAAGACGTCCGGACAGGTTGACTGTCCGGCTCCCTTGCCAGAAGACCCAGCGGACGCCCGATTGACGGGGCTGCTGGTTCTGGCACCTCACGTGGTGCCGGAGAAGAAGGCCAAGAAGAAGGCCACGGGAACTCGAAGGAGTTCCAGGCGCCAGGTGCTGTCGGACTCATCGTCCGATGACTCCGAGGCAGACTCCCCCCGCGAAGACGAGGAGGAGGAAAAATAAGCCTCTCCCCCAGCGAGGGGAGAGAAGAAAAGGAAGGCCGCCCCAACTGGGGAGGCCGAAGGGTCCAAGAAGGGAAGGACCCTTCCTCCGGACTACACCGCCAATGCCGACGACGGCGAAGAGGGGTGGGAACCAAGGACCAAGCCCCTGGCGAAGTCGTAAGTGTCCGGACACCAGAATAACTCATGGCGTTCCATTTGTCGCACAACATCTTCTAATGCCAATTATAACCGTGCAGCCCGCCCAAGGACAGGCTCGACGACTCGTCGAGCGGCTCCCTGGATTCGTCGGAGGTGAATAGCACCTCACTTCCGACCGCCTCATCTCCTCCCGCCGCAGATGACGCTGGGGTGGAGTCCCAAAAGGGGCCCAGCCAGGAGGAGGTGGCCTTGGAGGTGCCGCAAGGCGACCTCCCGGAACCCGGGCTCAAAGGGGATAAAACCCCGAAGGGCTTCAAGTCCGGCCCCGTGCCGGACTCCGTACCGGAACCTTCAGTGGTTCCAGAGTCCGACAGGCGACCCCTTCGTAAGAAGGGCAAGACGGCGACGCCGGTGACCTCCGTCCAACCGGAGGCACCGGATGATTTGATGGAGGCGCTTAACGGTGCTTCCATTGACGAGGAGCACCGCACTGTTATGAGTGCGGTGATCCAGAAAGTTCAGTCCGCCAAGAGCGGGCTCACTGAAGCCTGTGCCAGCCTTCTAACAGGCTTTGAGGTATGTATTAAGATATGTAAAAATATTACCGCATAGACAGTAGCCCCTGATGCTCGGTTTGGTGTTGGAAAGAAAAAGCGAAGCGAGGATCTAAAAAGATATACGCAGGAGTCTAACATAAGTATGTCAATATGGGAATGCAGGCTGCACTGACCGCGGAGGTTGATGCATTAAAGCAGAGCCTCGAGCGGTCCGAGAACGAGCTCGGACTTGCCAAGAAGTAGCTCGAGGACAAGGAAGGTAAGTAATACCTTATATGAGTATTTAAAAGATGTGGTTGCAAAAAATGACAGGAATAACGTGAATATTGCAGGGGCCACGAGCGAGGTGGCGACCACGAAGGAAGCGGTGTCAGGGCGAACCCAATGCGGCCGCTGAGCGCACCGAAGCGAGAGAAAGCAGGAGGAGGCGGGTGGCGGAGGTGCGGCAAGAGCTCCTGTGCTCGTGGAAAAACACGAGTTTGGGCGTGACTCAAAGACTCGAGAGTCCGAGCTCGCCTCGGCCTTGAGAGTGCCAAAGCTGCTATGGCGAAGCCCAAAAGCCCTCCAGAAATTGAGGCTATGAAGAAGATAGCGGCGGGTAAGGCATTCTATATGCAAAGCAAGCATGTGAAAGTGAATTATCTGTTACTTACCTGAATCCGGAGCTCTCCGGGAGCATTCGCAGATCTGCCCCAAGATGTGTGCGATCTGCCGCATTCTCCGAGCCAAGAGGGAAGCTCGGCGGAGAAGGTGTTCTGGTCTCGATATCTTGAGGCGGACACCGTGTGTTTATAGCGACCAGGTGAAGCAGCTGGTCGAGCTCCATAAGGTGGCGAACAGGCCATGAAAGGCCTCATAGTTTGGTTGTGGCCTAAGGAAGCCATGCACAGGAGCTACTTGGCTGGTGAGGCGGCTGGTGGGCCTTTGTCCATGGGTTGAAGTCATCAAGCGCTCCGTCTGCATCGAAGGTGCCTGTAGGGCCCTTGCCCTTGCTAAGGTGCACTGGGGCAAGATGGACGCTGAGAAGCTTGTGACGGACGGACCACCACCGAAGAAGGAGTATCGCAAGCCTGAAATGTATTATGAGGGCGTCCTGAGGGGTGCCTGCCTTATAGCGGATGAATGCTCCAAAGATATAATTTTTGAGTAGACTCGCATTTGTTGTCCTGTACGCTGAAAACTTGTTCATATGCGCTGAGCAACACTGTTGAATTTAAAATATTACCTTCTGTACGGCCGTTTATTAAATTGGAGAGATGGCGAGTCGTCGGCTTCAGCCCCCATGCCACGAGTGCTGGGGTGTTTGGGATAAACTTGAGCGCTCTTGTTCCCATTCTTGGGTCCTTCGAGGGAGGCGCTCAACGCAATGAACAAGGCAACCGGACTATAATGCTTGAACACTCTCACTTAGCCATAGAATTCTATAATTTTAAATTTTGGCGAAGCCCCTAGTATTCGGAAGACCGAGTTCGGGGCGCTATGCACGGCTTAGGCCGGACAATGCCGACTCCTCGCTCTAAGCGGCATAAGTCTTTAGGGACTCGAAAACCTCCCGAACAGCGACCGGCTCTCGCCCTATCATGACGGTCAGTTTTAGCTTTCTCCACTGAGGTGCTTAACCTAGCTCAACCGGGGCACAATCGTAGTGGTTCTCCCAGCGCTACCTTAGCCGATATAACGGAACATAAGGTACCAAAACATGGGAGCCGGGAAAACCCAACTATTGACCCAAGACATGATTCAGAGCCAATGCATATAATGCTATAAGTTCGGGTGCCGCACTTGTGAAAGTGTTAGGACTTATCACACCATATTGTGGGGTACTTAAGCCCCAGTGTATTGCCTGTACCAAAGTGTACGATTGCACAATGTCATAAATGAATATATATATATATATATATATATATATATATATATATATATATATATATATAGAAAAAGGAATTCAATAATAGGCGGAAGCTATATATTGTTTATTCAAAAGTGCTACTGAAGAAGCAGAATGATACAAATAGTGCGATAAGCAAGGGGCGGAGTTTTAACATGTCTCCCTCGAGGGTAAGCCACGGATGGTGTGTAAAACAGATATATTGCTCGTAATAGAGACCACTGGACACTCGGCGTAGCTTTCGCTTCCTGGCTGTTGCATCGTGTGTCGGCGATTCTAATGCGGGACGGGGCTTCGTGAGAATGGAGTCTGAAAGTAAAAAGAAAGAAGAAAAGAATGACACAATCGGGAGCCCCTAGTGCGGTTGAGCGCATTACGGGCATGCCGTGGTACTGCCTTCCCTATGCCCATAGTATTTCCAGGCGTAATTATATGCGTAGTAGTCTGGTTCGCAATTTCGCGAGGCTGGGGCTTGGGCCGCATTGCTATGCGTGCTCGGAGCGATGCCAGCGGTCTTGTTGTAGGTTACTCCGGGCGCGCTTGACGGTGTCCGGGCGTTTAACAGCCGGACTTGAGAATTGCCTCAAGAGGCTGCTTTGTACTTCTGCCGCGAGGGCCACCATATGCTCCTCCATCCGAAGGGAGCATTCGGTGTTTCCATTGACCGTAATGACTCCGAAGGGAGCATAAGGTTCGTCCGAGCAGTGCATGATAGCCGCTGCGGAACGGGACTATGTCGAAGATTAACTCCACGCTCCGGAAGTTATCCGGGGATCCAAGACCACTTCAAGTGTGGCGAGCTGCAGTTGGCCTCTACACTGGTATGGCGCCTTTGAAGGTCGTCTTCGTGGGTTTAATCCTTGATGGGTCTATGCCCATTTTGCGCACTGTATCCTGATAAAGCAGGTTCAGGCTGCTGCCGCCGTCCATTAGGACTCTAGTGAGGTGAAATTCGTCAATTATTGGGTCTAGAACCAATGCGGCGAATCTGCCATGGCGGATGCTAGTGGGGTGGTCCCTTCGATCAAAAGTGATCGGGCAGGAAGACCACGGGTTGAACTTTGGGGCGACTGGCTCCACCGCATATACGTCCCTTAGCGCACGCTTCCGCTCCCTTTTGGGTATGTGGGTTGCGTATATCATGTTCACCGTCCGCACTTGCGGGGGGAAGCCCTTCTGTCCTCTATTGTTCGGCGGCCGGGGCTCCTTCTCATCATCACTATACAACCCCTTGTCATTGTTTTCGGCATTTAACTTGCTTGCCAGCTTGAACACCCAACAATCCCTGTTAGTGTGATTGGCTGGCTTTTCGGGGGTGCCATGTATCTGGCACGAGCGATCGAGTATTCGGTCCAAATTGGACGGGCCCGGAGTATTTCTTTTAAATGGCTTTTTCCGCTGACCGGGTTTAGAGCCTCTGAATCCGGCATTGACTGCCGTGTCCTCAGCATTATCGCCGTTAATGCGGCGCTTGTGCTTGTTGTGACGCGACCTGCCACTGCTGTCCCTGGTATCCGAATTACCAGGGTTCTTGGTCATGTTGTTACTACGAGCTAGCCAGCTGTCCTCTCCCGTGCAAAAGCGGGTCATGAGTGTTGTGAGGGCTGCCATGGATTTCGGCTTTTCTTGTCCTAGGTGCCGCGTAAGCCACTCGTCGCGGATGTTGTGTTTGAAGGCTGCAAGGGCCTCGACATCCGGACAATCGACGACTTGATTTTTCTTGGTTAGGAACCATGTCCGTAATTATGCGCCGATTCTTCCGCTGCTGAATTATGTGGCTTAAGTCATCGGCGTCGGTGGTCGCACATATGTGCCACGGAAATTGTCGAGGAATGCGGCTTCGGTCTTCCCAACAACCGATTGACTCTGGCGGCAAGCTGTTAAGCCAATGCTGAGGCTGGTCCTTTAAGCTTGAGTGGGAGGTATTTGATGGCGTGTAGATCATCACCGCAGCCATGTGGATGTGAAGGAGATAGTCCTCGATCCAAACCGCAGGATCTATTGTGCCATCGTATGATTCAATGTTTACGGGTTTGAAACCCTCGAGGATTTGATGATCCATTACTTCATCTGTGAAGCATAGTGGGTGTGGGGCGCCTCATGTTGGGCTATATCACGGCGCAGCTCAAATGAGCTTTGTCTCTTGTGTTGGCCCGGCGGGTGCCATATCGGCGTGGCGGTTATAAATCACGTGTGTAGTAGGGCCCACGCGATCCATAGATCGATGTTATGCGCCTTGCCTTGTCCTCAATATATCTCGCAGGTCTGGCGCATTTCCCAGCG
This sequence comes from Aegilops longissima, assembly GCA_021605205.1. NCBI lineage: Eukaryota > Viridiplantae > Streptophyta > Magnoliopsida > Poales > Poaceae > Aegilops > Aegilops longissima. The sequence goes on along the minus strand of CM038678.1, from coordinate 82,322,718 downwards.
CCTTTGTATTTTTTGGCGGCGCCGAGTGCGGCTTGAGTTGAGGGCGAGAGGCCTCTCATCATGACCACTAATTGGCGGTCGGCCATATCATGCTTTGGTGATGTAGGGTTGGGTGCTTCCTCCTATAATCGGGGTAGCAGCTGCGTCTTAGGTAGCTCTTGGAGGCGCTCGAGTTCATACTCTTCGGCCGCAAGGACTTCAGTCCATCTGACAGCTAGCAAATCTTGGTCAGCTCTAAGCTGTTGTTGCTTTTTCTTGAGGCTGCTTGGCGTGGCCATGAGCCTGCGTTTGAAACGCTCTTGTTGACGGGATCCTCGGGCACAGCAATTCGTCATCGTCGAGGCTTGCCTCATCTTGGAGGAGGCATGTAATTATCGTCCTCTACCTCTTTTTGGCCGCTCTCTCATGAGGCTGGCTTCTCCATCCTCTGCGCTGAATCTTCTTTGGAGGGGTTGTCTTCGACCTTGTCCGGTGTTATTGTCTCCTGTGCCGGAATCACCGTTTTTGCTGTGGCGGGATTTAGAGCGGCGCCGCTGGAGCCGGCGCTTAGGCTGTTTCTTGGAGGGGTCATCCTCCGCTGTGCACCATGTATATGTCATATGACGAGGTGGCCTTCCAGTGCCCTGTGGGCGCTGGTTCTTGGTCGTCTCCTGCATCGTCGTCCATACCATCGATGTCTTCGGAGTCGAAGTCGAGCATGTCGGTTAAATCATCGATAGTGGCTACGAAGTGGGTGGTGGGTGGACTTTGATTTTCTTCGTCGTCCGCATCCCAACCTTCCTGACCATAATCCGGCCAGGGCTCTCCTAATAAAGAGAGAGACTTTAGTGAATTCAGAATGTCGCCAAAGGGCGAGTGCTGAAAGATGTCCGCGGCAGTGAATTCCATGATCGGCGCCTAATCGGATTCGATTGGCAGGGCCGCGGAAGGCTCGGAGTCCGGAGAAGAGCCCGACACCTTGGAGTTACGATCTTCGCAAAGGACGGGGTAGGTGTACGGCTCAATCGCCATAGAGATCGCAGCCCCCGAGGCGGTGTCCAGCCACCCATCCTTGATCGGGGCGGTCGGCTCCGAGCTAAAGGTCGGAGCGAACTCTGGTGCGGCCTCCAGGACACTGTTTGGCGGCAGAGCTAGATAATGCCCCTCGTGAAAGTGCGGCGCGCTTGGCTGTGGCTCGAACCCGTCGAAGATCAAGTCTCCGCGGATGTCAGCCGGGTAGTTCAAACTTGCAAATCTGACCTGATGGCTAGGGGCGTAGCTTTCAATCTGCTCCAGATGGCCAAGCAAATTGGCCCGCAGTGCAAAGCCGCCGAATACGAAGATCTGTCCGGGGAGAAAAGTCTCACCCTGGAGCGCATCGTTGTTGATGATCGGAGGAGCCATCGGGCCTAAAGATGACGACGCAGAGGAACTCTCAATGAAAGCACCAATGTCGGTGTCAAAACCGGCGGATCTCGGGTAGGGGGTCCCGAACTGTGCATCTAGGCGGATGGTAACAGGAGACAAGGGACACGATGTTTTTACCCAGGTTCGGGCCCTCTCGATGGAGGTAAAACCCTACTCCTGCTTGATTAGTATTGATGATATGGGTAGTACAAGAGTAGATCTACCACGAGATCAGAGAGGCTAAACCCTAGAAGCTAGCCTATGGTATGATTGTTGTTCGTCCTATGGACTAAAACCCTCCGGTTTATATAGACGCCGAATAGGGTTAGGGTTACACAGAGTCGGTTACAATGGTAGGAGATCTACATATCTGTATCGCTAAGCTTACCTTCCACGCCAAGGAAAGTCCCAGCCGGACATGGGACGAAGTCTTCAATCATGTATCTTCAAAGTCCAGGAGTCTGGCCGAAGGCTATAGTCCGGCTATCCGGACACCCCTTAATCCAGGAGTCCCTCACCACCTTAAGTTGAACCATTAATTAACAATCTCACATCTGTCATGGACACACTCAAACCCAATCCACTTCTACGAGCATAGCATGCCAATATTAGCATAACGTAGAAGTAACTCCTAGGGTTTGATAATAAAACAGGGCAATAGGTTCTACCTCATCAACTACTTCCCAAACCCACAAGTTAATCACATCCCAATCATGCAGTATTTGAGGATTATAACTAATGCATAAAACTGGGTATGAAAAGAGTATGATCAATGTGTTACTTGCCTTGCCGACGATACGCAAAACCTAAAGACCCGTAGTAGCACGTTTCGCACTCCGGGAATTCTATCGCCAACAAACAATAGCATACATAAGCAATCAAGCAAAGATGCACAGGTAAAACTCAAATAAGAAGATCTAACCAGAAAGTTCAACTGAAGAACTCCGGTTTGAAAAAAGAATCAAATCAAACGGAGCAACGAAACTCAAACTGCGAAAGAAACAAGATCCGATTACTAATCTGGACTAAAGTCAAATTTTACAGTACCAAAATCTTGTTCAAGTTGGTTAAACGGAACGAGGGCTTCGAGACGAAGATCTAGGCGCTTGAATGACCTGATTCTGATAAACGAGCGAAAAGATAAACTAAAACGAAAATTAGGGCAGAAATCGTGATCGAAAATAATCGCGGAAAACCCTGGAAAAAGAAAAACTGACGAACAGGCTAATGAACGAATGTTCACTGTCTATGAAAAACGTGTGAACGGTGTTCGTTAAAACGACCGTACGGACGAAAGTCCGCTACTTAACTAAACCACAGAAAACCAGAATAAAACCGATCTAAAGAAAAAACCGATCTTAGGATTTCTAACAAAACGATTGGTCAACGGTCAACGACGGCAGCTCGGCGAAGTCCGGCGACGGCAGAGGCGGCTCGGCAAGGCGGTTGGGTGACAGCGGTCGCGGCTCTCGGTGTGGTCTTGTGGCGGTCTGGTGGTGGTGGCAAGGGTTAGAGGCGGGGTGCGAGACGCAGGGCGGTGGGGTGGCCTTGGTGGCTTATAAGGCCGGCCGGGGAAGGAGTCCGGGTCGAAACCGGCCCGTTAAGTCGGTTGCCTCTTTTTTTTAAAATCAGTCCTGACGCAGAAAAACAAAGAAAAGAAATACTAAACGGACTCTGAAATAAATTTTCCCCGTCCTATAAAAATATGCTGGACAAGGTGAACATTTATTTAGGACCCTAATGCAATTTTGAAAGACACGTATTTTTCCTAATTCAAATAAAATAGCAATAAAATACAATAAAAATAGTTATTTGATTTTTAATATTTTTCCTCCAATATTTCATCTATTTTGGAGAAGTCGTATTATCTCCTCTCATATATTTTAAATTCGAAATATTTTCGGAGAGAAAAATCGTTAAAACCAAAATGATACTTGTTTCAATATTTGATAAAATTCAAATATGAAAATTGTGAAATCTCCAACTCTCTCCGCGGGTCCTTGAGTTGCTTGGAATTTCGAGTATCGCAAACGAAAATGCAATAAAATATGATATGCATGAATGACCTATGTATAACATTCCAAATTGAAAATTTGGGATGTTACACTTTCTATCCTTTCTAACTAAGCTAATGAAGGTTTCACCTTGTTCCTACTTGTGAAAACAGGGATCATGTTGTGCCAATCATACATTTTAGTGGAACTACACAAGACAATACAATGAACTGTATCCTAGCCTATGCTTTAATTCTGCTGGAAGTTCTTGATAATTTTTCGATATAATCTCAGCACTGGTAAACAAAGAGTGATTTCAACCATACTTTTGAAGTGCACAAAAATATATACTATTGATTCATTCCAGTGAGGGCTTTATCATCTCTTATGGGACTACATGAATAAGGCTTTTTCCTCAGGTTGGTACGGGCCTAAGGCCTTCATCCATATTAGTTTGTTGTCATCTCTATTTGTATCGTGCTACTGTCATGAGAAACTCCTTTATCTTTGCACGTTAAAGTTTTGCAACCTATGATACATGGCAATGCTTTGAGTGTTGAGCTAATTGGCACTGATTAAATAAACTAATATCTCTCTTTAAGCAAGACTACTATGTTGCTAACTTTACCCATTAAGATAATGAGGGTGCTTCTATTTGTTAGTGTATGTTTCATCAACTAGTCCCACTATTACAGTAATCTCACTCTCTCAATATATGTGCCAACATGTATGCTCGATTTTGGTGGAACTGCACAAAAACTTTGGGTGCTTCATTTCATAGATAACTTCCGTCCTTTCCTGTCAGTCGCTAATCTAGGCCTGCTTTCTTCCTTTGCTGTCAGTCGCTTCGCTTATCTCGGCTTCCAGTCAAAGGAAAAAGTAATTGATATGCTACCTCACACAGGTTGGTACTGGTCTTTATCCTGATTATTGTGCTTGTCATGTATTGGTAATTTGGTATTGTGCTACTGTTTACTGATTTTATAAAGGACTAGCTTGGACCCTGAGCTCGCAGGAAAATCATTGCATTGGGTGATTTCAGTAGAACTGCACAAAAAGATCAGATGGACAGATACTTATGCTGCTGCTATGTACTCCAAAGTTCCCTCAGACAAGCATCAATGTTGACAAGAAGTGCCTATATTCGTTCGAGTATCAACCGACGTCAACCAGTTGTCAAACTCCAAGTATTAGGAGAGTGAATGCTAAAAAATATTGCTTGGCGCATAGCCCAGAAAAACACAGTCCAGTCTTTGGTCCCAACTTGTGCCTTTTGGTTATCGGCAGATATGGTAGCGAACTGTATGGCATGGAGTCTAAAGATTCCAGACAAGTTGGTTGTGGCGTATATTCATCGGCATAACCGGTCTGCACTTGAGGATGCTCCATTTCAGTTGAACTGCACAAAAATTTGGGTGGTTCATTTTTCTCAACCGCCTCCTTTCTCGTTTACAATGTAGAATTTTGGCGAGCTACAGGACCAAGATGAGCCAGTAAACTAGTTGGATGAAAGTAGTGGCCAAGTTGCTCAAACCTCCCTCGGCACAAGGACAGTAGTTGAGGATAAACCTACAAGCAAAGTTCAGATTGTCTGTGGTTCCTCTTATGTACTCGAAAGTTTACTCGTACAAGCATTAATTTTAGCAAGAAGTACCTCCGAGTGAACACCATTTACCGATGCGCAATGTAGAATTTTGGCGAGCTCTGATACCAAGATGAGCGATAAACTAGGTGGATGAAAGTAGTGACCAAGTTGCTCAAACCTCCCTCGGTGAGGCCACTATTGGAGGATAAACCTACAAGCAAAGTTCGGATTATGCATGCTGCCTCTTACATTACTCGAAAGGTTACTCGTACAAGCATTAATTTTAGCAAGAAGTACCTCCGACTGAACACCATTTACCAGTCTGTACCCTAGGTAATTAAAGTTCTTCCATGGATCATATTTGGCTGTGATCTCAATCATTTGGATGCATAAACATACTGAACATGTGTATATCTAAAACTTTTTGTGAATTATCTATGAATATTGTTGTGTGAACTATCAATCATTTGGATCCATAGACATGCTGAACTTGTGTATATATGAATATTTTGAGTTATTGATAGTGAATGTTGGCTATGAATATGAATGTGTCCTGTGAACCTGAGTTTGATACGAAGGTTTACCTTTTCTGTTGTGCTTGTGTGTGAATTTATTATTATGCGTACTGTGGGGTATGTGACGTGTGGGTGTCAACGGCACACCTTCTTCTCGAGAAGAATTGCACCTGCTTTGTTAGGGTAGCAATGAAGCGTCGGCTCTTTTTAATCTTTTTGCTCTGTCTTGCCCCCTCCCCCGCTCAACCCCTGCTGTAATGTTTTCGGCCTCAAAACAAACATAGTACTGCATTGTTTTCGGGGCTTGATGAAAAATCGAGTGCTGGTTTCTGTAGGTTGGCCCGCCCAGCCATTGGGATACTGGTCCACCACAGACTGGGAGGCTAAAAATACAAGTTCTATGGTGCAGAGGCAAGTAAAAAACGCATCGAGAGCCATCCTTTGAAGAAAAAATCGCTCTGATGTGCTTCTTGATCGTGCATGGCCCCTCTATAATCCAGTTCGCTCGGGGATCTGGTATCATTTTTTCGGAGGGCGAACAAGTATCAGCTAGGCCCAGGTTTTGTATTTTAACATCGTAGCCATGACATCTGGTGTGATGGTTTCAACTTATTTTTGAGGTCCATACCGGCCTATGGGCTTTTCTTAAAGATCGGCAACCCAATGTATTTTTAACCATATTATATATATTTATATTATTACTATTATCATATATTTTATAGAGACTTATATATATATTATAAAAACATCCCATGTGTTATTAACTTATAAAAGTAAATGTTTAACAGAAGTTGGCAAGGAAAATCCTGGTTGTTTTTGACTCACAGGCAAGGAAAATCCTGGTGATTGCGTACAAAAGCTTGCGAAGATTTTAAGGACCAATGTAATAATAACACACTCATTTTTATTTTGAGCAATAGCTCGCTAATTTTTTAATTATGTATACAAAAAATGTGCCTCTTCGGTTTATTTTTTATATTAATTGCTCCTTCTAACATAACATTATATATATAATGAGCCCGGCTAATTCGTGTATTTGAAGGAAGTGCAAATGGGCTGGGATTTCTTAGATAATATAAATGGGCCGCATTGACGAGAAATTATTAGTTCACCCAGCCCAGCAAATTAACTTTACATTCTAGAAAACATGGGTTAAATATATGCCACATATTTGTAGGCTGACATGTGGGCCAATAGGTCGAAGCCTACACAGGGCGTTGTCAACTTGGTCGGTGTCGGTGTCAAAACCGGCGGATCTTGGGTAGGGGGTCCCGAACTGTGCGTCTAGGCGGATGGTAACAGGAGACAAGGGACACGATGTTTTACCCAGGTTCCGGCCCTCTTGATGGAGGTAAAACCCTACGTCCTGCTTGATTAATATTGATGATGTGTGTTACAAGAGTGGATCTACCACGAGATCAAAGAGGCTAAACCCTAGAAGCTAGCCTATGGTATGATTGTTGTTCGTCCTATGGACTAAAGCCATCCGGTTTATATAGACATCGGAGAGGGCTAGGGTTACACAGAGTCGGTTACAATGGTAGGAGATCTACATATCCGTATCGCCAAGCTTGCCTTCCACGCCAAGGAAAGTCCCATCCGGACACGGGACGAAGTCTTCAATCTTGTATCTTCATAGTCTTGGAGTCCGGCCGATGATGATAGTTCGGCTATCCGGACACCCCCTAGTCCGGAACTCCCTCAGTAGCCCCTGAACCAGGCTTCAATGACGACGAGTCCGGCGTGCATGTTGTCTTCGGCATTGCAAGGCGGGTTCTTCCTCCGAATAATTTATAGAAGATTGTGAACACCAGGATAGTGTCCGGCTCTGCAAAGATAAATTCCACGTACCACCGTAGAGAGAATAATATTACACAAGTTCAATCTGCTGACGTATTTAGTGGCGTGACGTCATGCCATTACCAAGCCTTTACTCGTTTTTATTGTTCCACCTCCATGCGTTTAGCGGCGGTTTCCTTAACACGTCTTGTCGAGCGAGATCGTGTTCCCCTTATTCAGGATTCCCATCAATACGGACGTGGGTAACCCAACGCGCCATTGATTGTGGCGCTTGGGGGATAAGCGAGTTTTACCAGGCGGTGGGGACACATGTTTTGTCCGCCCATATAAGGGATAAAGATCCAACCCTTTTACCTGCGCCTTCTTCCTCCTTGGCTTATCCATCTCCATGAACTCGAGCTCCAGCGCCCAAGTCCGCACTTCTCACCTCAACCTTCTCCAACTATGTCGGAGGCGGGAGGCAAGTGGATGGCCTCCTCCGTCACGGAGGGCAGATCGAAGCTGCTTGCGACCCGGATATTGTCCGGCAACATCGCGCATCGGCTCCCGGCGAGGAGAGCTCGTCCCCAACCCCAGGCCCCATGAGAGGTAGTATTTCTTCCCCATTTCCTCCATGGACTGGGCTTCCCTTCATCCCTTTGTCCAGGGGCTCATGTTCTACTCGGCCTAGATTTCCATGATCTGGCCCGAATTTCATCCTCAACATCTCGGCGTTTATCGTGGTGTGCGAAACCTTCCTCTGCATCAGCCCCACTTGACTTGTGGCTCAAGACCTTGATGTCAAGCGAAGGTTGTGAAGGGCAGCCAAGCGGAGTGTGAAGGCGCCATGGTGGGCAGGATGTCCCACGTTACGTGGTGGAGGGCACTTTCGTGGAAACCATCAAGGGGTGGCAATCGGGGTGGTTCTACATCACCGAGCAGCGTGACCCTGATTGGGCAGCGGCCCCCAATTCAGATCTGGCATCCCTACGGCTCACCTCTGGGAAGAGAGTGGCGGATTTGGGGATTCGGAGGAGCTGGCCGGACTCAAGCACTGTATCCGAAGCTGGTGGACAAGAAGCTCAAGCTTGTCAGCGTAGTCGAGTCATGCTCATCGCGGATTCTCCCGTGCCAGCGACGGGGCTTCAACATGTGGGAGTTTGATCGGCGCAGCACCGGACCTGGCGGGCTCTTGACACTACGTCGAAGATGTGCGGAAGGTGTTGTTCAAGGCGCGAAGCTCCGCATCCGCTACGAAGATCGCGGATTCCGCTCGCAGCGTCCGGTGGCGAGGTAAGTGATTTCACCACTTGTTTTCCATAGTTTGGCTCTATCACGGGATCTAAACTCCCTTTACCTTTGGCAGGAATGGCTGGCGAAGGCGAGCAGACTATCTGTCGGCCCCATTGCGGAAGGACCCAGCGGACGCCCGCCTAGCAGGGCTGCTGGCTCCGGCACCCCGTGGTGCGGAGAAGAAAACCAAGAAGGCGGCCACGGGGACTCGGAAGAGTTCCGTTTTCAGGTGCTATCGGATGATGAATCGAGGCCGACTCCTCCACCAAGGCGAGGAGGAGAAAAGCCTCTCCCAGTGAGAGAGGAAAAAGGAAGGCCTCCCCAACAAGGGAGGCGAAGAATCAGAAGGAAAAACTCTTCCCGGACTGCTCCATAGCGCTTGATGTGGCAGCGAGACTGGCCTCCAAGGGCCAAGCCCCTGGCGAGATCGTAAGTATCCGGACTCCCGAATAACTTCAAGGTTTTTCTTTTCGCCACATAATGTCTTTCTAATGCCGCATACAACCCTGCAGTCCGCCCAAGGATGATCTTCCCGTTTCGTCGAGCGGGTCCTTGGGTGCGTCGGATATGGATTCCCTTCCGACTGCCTCCACCCCGTGCATGGACGGCGCCGAGTGGGATCCCAGGAAGGACCCACCAGGAGGAGGAGGCCGGAGGTGTCACGGGACACCCTCCGGACTTTGCACGGACTCAGCCCGGAGGCCACGGTGGCTCTCGAGTCCGTGGCGACCCCTTTGTAAGAAGGGCAAGACCGTGACGCCGGCTGCCTCCGTCCAACGGAGGTGCGGATAATTCTCTGGGCGCTCATGGCGCCTCCATCGAAGAGAACACCGCACTATTATGAGTGCGGTGATTGAAAGTTCAGCTTCGCCAAGGCGGGCTGACCAAAAGCTGCTGTGACCTTCTAACGAGGCTTTGAGGTAAAATTTCAATATATGTAAAATGGTACCGCATAGGCGGTAGCCCCGATGCTCGGTTCGGTGTTGGAAAGAAAAGCGGATGAGGATCTTTAGAAAGATAAGCACAGAGTCATAAAAATATGTCAATATGGGATTGCAGGCTGTGCTACTGACCTCCGCCCGCCTTGCGGAGGTCAATACTTTGAAGGAAAACCTCGGCGGTCGAGAGCGAGCTCGGCCATGCCAAGAAGCAGCTCGAGGAAAAAGAAGGTGAGTAATACCTTATGAAAATTGTACCTTCTGAGAAAAGGATTTGGTTGCAAGAAAAATGACAAGGATAACGTGGGTATTGTAGGGGCCACTAACGAGGTGGCGACCACGAAGGAGGCGGTGGCAGCGGCGAGCATAATCTGACATGGGCGCGCCAGCGAGAGAAGCGGAGGAGGGCGGGTGGCGGAGGTACAGCAAGAGCTCAGGATCTCGTGAAAAACATGAGAGCTTGGGCGTGACTCGAACTCGAGTCGAGCTTACTTGACTCTTGAGAGTGCCAAAGCCGCTAAGGCGAAGCCTACAAGGCCCTCCGGAGGTTGAGGCGGTGAAGAAAATAGCAGCGGGTAAGGCATTTTTCATGCAAAGTAAGCATGTGAGTGTTAATTACCTGTTGCTTACCCGAATCGGAGCTCTCGGGGCGTTCGCGAGATCTTCCTCATGGCGTGTCCGATCTGCCGCATTCTACCGGGCGAGGAGGGGCTCGGCGGAGAAGGTCTTGGTCTCGGTATCTTTGAGGCGGACATCAGTGCCCTTAGCGACCAGTGAAGCAGCTGGTCGAGCTCCTAAAGCGGCGAACAGGCCATGAAGGGCCTCATAGTTGGTTTGTGGCCTAAGGAGGCCATGCACAGGAGCTACTTGGCTGGTGCGGCGGGTGATGGATGCGTGCCCGTGGGTAGAAGTCATCAAGCATTCCGCTTGTATTGAGGGTGCCGTCGGGCCTTGCCAGCATAAAGGTGCCTTTGGGGCAAGATGGATGCCCGAAGCTCGTGGCGGACCCGCCACGGAGGGCAAGGAGCATCATGCGCCGAGATGTATTATAAGAGTGTCTTTGAAGGCGCCCGCACTATTGCGGGTGAGTGCTCCAAAGATGTAATATTTGAGTAGACTCGCATTTTGTTATCTGTCGCTGAAAACTTAGTTCATATCGCTAAGCAACGCTTGTTAATTTAAAATATTACCTTACATGCGGCTGTTTATCAAATCGAGAGATGGCAAGTCGTCGGCTTCAGCCCCCATGCCACAGTCTTTGGGGTGTTGGGATAAACTTGGCGCTCTTGTTCCCATTTTGGGTCCATCTGGGGCGCTCAACACAGCGAACAAGGCAACGGACTTATAATGCTTGAACACTCTCCTTAGCCATAGAATTCTATAATTTTAAATTTGGTGAAGCCCCTAGTCTTGGAAGGCGAATTTGGGCGCTATCACGCCTTGGCGGACAGTATCCGGCTCCTCGCTCTAAGCGGCATAAGTCTTTAAGGACTACTTAAAAACCTCTCGAACAGCGACCGGCTCTCGCCTCATCATGACGGTCAGTTTAGCTTTCTCCTCCAGGCGTTAACCCAGCTCAAGCTGGGGCGGAATCGCGATGGTTCTCCAGTGCTACCTTAGCGATATAGCGGGCGTAAGGTACCAAAACATGGGGGCAGGCAAACCCAACTATTGACCCAAGACATGATTGAACCGATGCATATAGTGCTATAAGTTGGGTGCCGCACTTGTGAAAGTGTTGGACTCATCATACCATAATGTGGGAAACATAATCCCCTGGTGTATATTAGCCGCACCAAAGTGTACGGATGCAACATGCCGTGAATGAACATATGTATGAAAAAGAAATGCAATTATAAGCAAAAAGGTGCTGCATTGTTTTATTCAATAAGTGCTGCTACGAATGCGAGCGATACAAATAGTCACGATAAGCAAGGTATGGGACTATTAAACATGTCCCCCTCCAGGGGTAGGCTGCAGATTGGTGTATAAAAATGCTCGTAATGTAGACCACCTGTATATTCGTTGTAGCCTTTATCCTTCCCTGACTGTTGCATCGTGAGTTCGGCGGGTCTGCTGCGGACGGGGCCTCGACAAGCGAGTCTGTGGGTAAAAAGTAAAGGTAAAAAGAAAGAAAAAAGGCGACACACTTGAGAGCCCTGGTGTGGTTGAGCCATGATCTGGGTTTATCGTGGTCGTGCCCCTCTCCCCATGCCCATGGTATCTTGAGGCGTAATGGTGTGCGAAGGACCTGCTGACGTTTCGCGGGGGCTGGGGTTGGGGCCGCCTGCTCTGGCGTGCTCGGGCGTGCCGGTGGTCTTGTTGTAAGTTACTCGGCGGCGCTTAGCTGTGTCCGGCAGCTTAACGGCGGACTCGAGAATGCCTTAGAGGCTGCATTGCACTACGCGCGAGAGCGCTGTATGTTCCTCCGTGCGGAAGAGCGTTCGGTGTTTCCGTTGACCGTGATGACTCCTCGAGGGCTGGCATCTTGAGCTTGAGGTATGCGTGGTGCGGCACGCGTTGAACTTTGCAAGCGCGATGCGTCCGAGCAAGGCATGATAGCCGCTGCGGAGCGGGACTATGTCGAAGATTAACTCCTCGCCGGAAGTTATCCGGGGATCCGAAGACCACTTCGGTGTAATTGAGCCTGTACAATTGGCTTCTACACTGGTATGGCGCCTTTAAAGGTCGTTTTGGTAGGTTTAATCCTTGAGGGTCTATGCCCATTTTGCGCCTTGTATCTGGTAAAGCAGGTTCAGGCTGCTGCCGCCGTCCATCGGGACTCGGTTAGGTGAAATCCATCGGCGATTGGGTCTAAGACCGGTCTGGCGAATCCGCCGTGGCGGATCTTTGGTGGGGTGGTCCCTTGGTCAAAAGTGATCGGGCGGGAGGACCATGGATTGAACTTGAGGCAAGCTGGCTCCATCGCGTAGACATCCACGAGTGCGCTTCCGCTCCCTTTTGGGTATGTGCGTTGCGTATATCATGTTCACCGTCCACTTTTGGGAAACCCTACATCCTCTATTGTTCGGCGGTTGGGTCTCGTCCTCGTCATCGCTATGCAGCCCCTTGTCATTGTTTTGGCAATTAACTTGCCTGCTGCTTGAATACCCAACAGTCCCTGTTGGTGTGGTTAAGCTGGCTTTTGAAGTGCCGTGTATCGCTGGCGGTCGAGATATTCGGTCCAAATTGGGACGGACCGGAGTAGTTCTTTTGAATGGCTTTTCCGCTGACGGGTTTAGAGCCTCTGAATCCGGCATTGATTGCCGTATCCTCAATATTATCGCCGTTAATGCGGCGTTTGTTTTTATTCTGACAGCGGCCTGCCATTTTGGTCCTTGAAGTCGGACTGCGAATTTTCTTTGAGGTTGTTGCTGCGTGCTAGCCAGCTGTCCTCACCAGCATGTGAAGCGGGTCATGAGTGATGTGAGGGCTGCCATGGATTTGGCTTTTCTGTCCTAGGTGCGGGCAAGCCACTCGTCGCGGATGTTATGCTTGAAGGCGCGAGGGCCTCCGCATCCGGACGGTCGGCGATTTGGTTTTCTTGGTTAGAACCGTGTCGAATTATCGGCGATTCGTCTGGCTGCTGAATTATGTGGCTTAGGTCATCGCGTCGGTGGTGCACATAAGTGCCACTGGAAGTTATCGAGGAATCGGCTTCGAGGTCCTCCAGCTCCCAATTGACTCTGCTTTGGCAAGCTGTTGAGCCAATGCCGGGCTGGTCCTTTAAGCTTGAGGGGAGGTATTTGATGGCGTGAAGATCGTCACCGCGGGCCATGTGGATGTGAAGGAGATAGTCTTGATCCAAACCGCGGGGTCTGTTGTGCCATCATAGGATTCAATATTGCGGGTTTAAACCCTTCGGGATTTGATGATCCATTACTTCGTCATGAAGCATAGTGGGTGTCTGGCGCCTCTGTCTTGGCGATATCACGGCGGAGCTCAAAAGAGCTTTATCATTTTGTTCGGCCCGGCGGACTTCTTGTGTCGTGCGGCGGTTGTAAATCACGTACCGTGGGCGCCCGCGATCCATAGATCGATCTTGATTGTCTTGCCTTGTCCTCAATATATCTCGCAGGTCGGGCGTTCCCCTATGGCGTGTGCTTTTGGCGATGCGAGTGCGGTTCTAGTGAAGGGCCTAGAGGCCTCTCTGTCGCGACCACGGGGTGGTCGGTCAGCCGTATTGTCTCCTGGTGATGCGGGTTCGTAAGCCTCCTCCTCTAATCGGGGAGCAGCTTGCGTTTAGGGTAGCTTTGGAGGCGTTGAGCTCATGCTCTTGACGCGAGACTTGATCCATCTATCGGCTAGCAGATCTGATCAGCTCTAAGTTGTTGCTGCTTTTCTTGAGGCTGTTCGCCGTGGCCATAAGCCTGCGTCTAAAAGCGCTCTTGTTAAGCGGGATCCTCGGGCACGGCGAATTCATCGTCGTCGAGGCTTGCTTCGTCTCGGAGGAGGCATATAATCCTCTACCTCTTCTTACGCCGCTCTCTCGTGAGGCTGGCGTCTCCATCCTCTGCGCTGGATCTTCTTTGGAGTGGATTGTCTTGACCTTGTCCGGTGTATTGTTATCTCGGTGCGGAATCTTCATTCTTCTTGTGGCGGGATTTAGGCGGCGCCCCGGCGCTTGGCGCTTGGGCTGTTTCTTGGAGGGTCATCCTCCTCTGTTCCTTCGCCATTCCCATCCTTTGGGATATCCACCATGTATATGTCATATGATGAGGTGGCTTTCCGGTGCCGGTGGCGCTGGTTCTTGTTAAATCTCCGGCATCGTCGTCCATACCGTCGATGTCTTGGTCGTAGTCTAACATGTCGGTTAGATAAATCGACAGCGGCTACCAAGTGGGTGGTGGGTGGGCTTTGAATTTCTTCGTCGTCGCATCCCAACCATCGACCATGATCGGCCGGGCTCTCGATAACGAGAGGTACTTTAGCGAACTCAAGATGTCGCCAAAAGGTGAGAGTTGAAAGATGTCGCTGCGGTGAACTCCATGACCGCGCCCAATCGGATTCGATTGGAGGGCGCGGGAGGTTCAAGTCCGGCAAGGAGTCCGGCACCTCGGTCGCGAGCTTTATGAGGACAAGATCGGTGTTGGCTCTATCGCCGTAGAGGTTGCAGCCCCGGCGGTGTCTAGCCATCCGTCCCGATCTGCGCGCCGGCTCGAATTGAAGATCGGGCGGGTTGATCGCGACCTCGAGTCTTGTCCGGCTGCGAGCTAAATCATGCTTTCGCCCGTGACGGTGCGGCTTGCGCTTCGGCTGTGGCTCGACTCCATCGAGGATCAAGTCCCGCGGATGTCGGCCGTGAAGTTCAAACTTCAAATCTGACTGACGGCGGGCGTAGCTTCGATCTGCTCGGATGGCCAGCGAATCGACCCGCGATGCGAAGCCACGAATCTGAAGATCTGTCCGGGGAGAAAAGTCTCACCCTGGACTGCGTCGTTGATGATGGTCGAAGAAGCCATCGAGCCTATCAGTAATGACACAGAGGAACTCTCAAAGAAAGCACCAATGTCGGTGTCAAAACCGGTGGATCTCGGGTAGGGGGTCCCGAATTGTGCGTCTAGGCGGATGGTAACAGGAGACAAGGGACACGATGTTTTACCCAGGTTCGGGCCCTCTTGATGGAGGTAAAACCCTACGTCCTTCTTGATTAATATTGATGATGTGTGTTACAAGAGTGGATCTACCACGAGATCAAAGAGGCTAAACCCTAGAAGCTAGCCTATGGTATGATTGTTGTTCGTCCTATGGACTAAAGCCATCCGGTTTATATAGACACCGGAGAGGGCTAGGGTTACACAGAGTCGGTTACAATGGTAGGAGATCTACATATCCGTATCGCCAAGCTTGCCTTCCACGCCAAGGAAAGTCCCATCCGGACACGGGACGAAGTCTTCAATCTTGTATCTTCATAGTCTTGGAGTCCGGCCGATGATGATAGTTCGGCTATCCGGACACCCCTAGTCCGGAACTCCCTCAGTCGGCATGCACCTTCAATCTCTCGTCTTCTTCCTCCAGCGTCGCCGGGACCGCTTTGGTCCGGCCTCCGTGACTAAGCGGCTCTGCTTAGCACGCATCACTGCAGTGCTACCCCACCGCCGCCAGGCTATCCCTCCACCCCTCGACACCTCCTGTTATTCTCCACCGTCTGCAGCCCCACGCGGCACCAGAACCAGTTATAACCCTTCTCCTCCACTCAATCTGCGACTCCACTGACGCGTCTTCCCATCTCTGAGTCCTTCCCGTCTGGGGCCTCGCCGTCGTCCATCGCCTCGTTGCGCTCGATGCGGCGTGGTCAACAAACAAGAGTCATCGGAAGAGGACTGTACATGGAGAGCCTGACGGCTGGGACCCACGAGGTCCATGTTCGCATGCAAGGAAAGTTCCTCCTTATTAAGCTGAAAAAAAATGTTTCCTCCACCTGACAGCTGGGACCCACCGGCTGTATCTTCACACGGAAGGAAGTGCCTCCTTGTTATGCGAAAAAAATTATTCCTCCCTTTGACAGCTGGGACCCGTCAGATTTGGTAGCTGACTTGTGGGCCTACTAAGCGGACGTGTATGCAGGGCTTTGTCAACTTAATCAACAAATGATTCTAGCAGCTGGACCATTGGATGTTAATCCAACAGCCGTGCTCCTTCTTCAACCTCTGTTCTTGCTCCTGTCTCCCGTGGGCGGCACCGCGACTATGCTGCCGCACACCCGAACTAGTCGAGTTTCCCACTCCTCTCCATCTGTGACTCCACAGCCCCGTCTTCCCCATCTCCGGGTCGTTCTAGTCTGGGGCCTCGCCGTCGTCCACCGGCCTTTGGTGCGCTCGGCACGGTGTGGTCAACATGGTCAACAACCGAGAGTCATCGGAAGATGATTGTACGTGAGAGGCTGACAGTGGGGATGCACCACGCCCATGGACGCATGCATGCAACGGAACACGGCGTGGTCAACGTGGTCAAGGAACGACTTCCATCAGAAGTGTACTATACGTGGAGAGGTTGACAGCTGGGTCCACAGCCGCAGCAAGGAAGTGCCTCCTTATTACGTGGAAAATAATGATTCCTCCACCTAACAACGGGGACCCACCGGACGGGCCACCGTATTTCGCGAAAAAAACGTTTCCCCCTGACTGCTGGGACCCATCAGACGGGTCACTGTATTTCGTGAAAAAAACATTCCCCTCGCCGTCAGCTCGGACCCACCGAAAAGTGCCTCCTTATTACGCAGAAAAAAAATGAATACTCCCCTGCTAGCCGGACCCACCTTGGTGGGAGGCTGACTTGTGGGCCTACTAGGTTGAAGGGGACGGAGGGCTTTGTCAACTTAGTCAATATGAACGATTCTAGCTCCAGTGACCATACGATGTCCATCCAACGGCCGTAGTGCTTCTTCAACCTCTGGTCTTCTTGCTCCAGCCTCCCAAACCAGCGCCGGTCGTGCCGCGTGCTCCTGCCTCTCGTGGCCGGCTGTGATGCCGCAGAGGCCTCACCGCCCCCTACTACTCCCACCGCTGGCCAGGCCATCCCTCTACTCACCCACACCCCCTGTTATTCTGCAGCGACGACAGCCTCACACCACAGCCGAACCAGTGAACCCTCGTACTCCTCTCCACACAGGCTTCCACTACCGCGTCTTCCCCGGCTCCGTGTCGTCCCCTTCCTAGGCCTCGCCATCGTCCACCGCCCTGGTGCTCTCAGTGTGGCATGGTAAACATGGTCAAGGAACGACTTCCATCGGAAGAGTCTTGTCGTGGAGAGGCGACAGTGGGTCCTGGCCATGACAAGGAAGTGCCTCCTTATTACACTCAAAATAATTATTCCTCCACCTGACAGCGGGGACCCATCAGACGAGCCATCGTATTTCACGAAAAAAAAACGTTTCCCCCTGACTGCAGGGACCCACCAGCTACATCTTTGCACGGAAGGAAGTGCGTCCGAAAAAAAACCGATTCGCCCCCCTGACTGCTGGGACCCACCAGCTACATCTTCGCACGCAAGGAAGTGCACGGCGGTCGGGACCCACCTGGTGAGCGTCGTAGCGTTGTCATTCTGGTGTGTGACGTATGCGTACATCTTGGTTGATGTAAGCGCGCGCACGCGTCGTAGTAGAAGCGCGCACGTAGCATGTAGACGCACGTACATCGGCCAGTGTGCAAGAAAGAAAATACGACCACGTACGTACATACGGGCAGGGTCTCGAACGCCTACTCGCGCATATGTACGACCAGGGCTCGTGTACATGGCTGGGTCGGAACAGAGAAACTGCTTCGTCGTCATGTTCATGGGGAGGCAAGAGAATGCGTCGTGTTCATCGGGAGGCAACGGAATGCGTGGGAGCCAACCGGCTTGGACGGAACAACCGATGGAAGCGAGGCTGGCATACCGCGAGCGGAGAAGCGGACTTGTGCTCGACCGCCACGTTTGAAGCGGGATCCTGTTCATCGGGAGAAGTGCGGCGTACCACAAAAGCGGAGAAGCGGACCTCCTACGGTCGGAAGCAGGGGTCTGTTGATCGGGAGGGTGTGGCGTAAGCGCAAAGCGGAGAAGCAGACTTGTGTTGGGCGCTACGGTCAAAGCGGGGTCTGTTCGCCGGGAGGGTGTGGCATACCGCAAAACGGGAATCCACGGGATACTGTTCATCTCCACCGTCGACCCCCTCCAGCCTCCACGAGCTACTGTTCAATCACCGTCGACCTCCTCCAGCCTCCACCTGCGACTATTCATCCACGGGCTCCTATTCATCCAGCCTCCACCGCTCGCTACTCCACTGGATACTATTCAACCAGCCCTCTCCACGGGCTCCTGTTCAACCACCCCTCCCGTGCTACTGTTCATCCAGCCCTCCATCGTCTACTGTTAATCCAGCCCTCCACGGGGTGGTCCAGCCCCAACCAGCTCGATCGATCGGGGTCCTGTTCATCCAGAGGCAACACAACAGGGTCCTGTTCATCCACCCCCATCGGGAACTGTTCATCCAACCCCCCCTCCCCCAGCAATGCTCCTTTGTTCATCCGAGGCAGCATCGATCGGCTTGATTAGCAGCGATGGCGAAGAATCGCTCGATCGGGTTTAGTTAACAGCCATCGATCGATTGCTTGGGTTCGATGTAGCGTAGCTGCGGTGCAATCGCTCGGGTTGATTAGAGCCCAACGCCTTGCAACCCAGCGTGCGTGTCACGAGAGAAAGCGATGCATCGCTTGGCCCCGACCACCCACCGTAACCGGGAACACCCCGATATTTTCCTTGCCCTCGCTTCTACCATGGTTTTTTCCGTCATGGATGATACGTCTCCAACGTATCTATAATTTTTGATTGCTCCATGCTACTTTATCTACTGTTTTGGACTATATTGGGCTTTATTTTCCACTTTTATATTATTTTGGGACTAACCTATTAACGAGGCCCAGCCCGAATTGTTGTTTTTTGCCTATTTGGTGTTTGAAGAAAGCAGAATATCGACGGAGTCAAATGGAATGAAACCTTGAGCGTGATTTTCTCACGAGCGTGATCCGGGGACTTGGACCCTACTCCAAGGAATGAAAGAGGCGGTCACGGTGGGCCCCCTAGGGTGCACCCCGCCTCGTGGGCCCCTGTCGCTCCACCGGCGGACTCCTTCCTCCTATATATACCTCATTGCCCCCAAGCGATCGAACAGGGCCAAAACCTAATTCCACCGCCGCAACTTCCTGTATCCACGAGATCCCATCTTGGGGCCTGTTAGGAGCTCCGCCGGAGGAGGCATCCACCACGGAGGCTTCTACATCATCACCATAGCCCCTCCGATGAAGTGTGAGTAGTTTACTTCAGACCTTCGGGTCCATAGTTAGTAGCTAGATGGCTTCTTCTCTCTTTTTGGATCTCAATACAATGTTCTCCCCCTCTCTCGTGGAGATCTATTCGATGTAATCTTCTTTTTGCTGTGTGTTTGTTGAGATCGATGAATTGTGGGTTTATGATCCAGCTTATCTATGAATAATATTTGAATCTTCTCTGAATTCTTTTATGTATGATTGGTTATCTTTGCAAGTCTCTTCGAATTATCCGTTTGGTTTGGCCAACTATATTGGTAGTTCTTGCAATTGGAGAAGTGCATAGCTTTGGGTTCAATCTTGCGGTGTCCTTACCCAGTGACAGAAAGGGTTGCAAGGCACGTATTGTATTGTTGCCATCGAGGATAACAAGATGGGGTATTTATCATATTGCATGAATTTATTCCTCTACATCATGTCATCTTGCTTAGGGCGTTACTCTGTTTTTAACTTAATACTCTAGATGCATCTTTGGATAGCGGTCGATGAGTGGAGTAATAGTAGTAGATGCAGAATCGTTTCGGTCTACTTGTCTCGGACGTGATGCCTATATACATGATCATACCTAGATATACTCATAACTATGGTCAATTCTGTCAATTGCTCAACAGTAATTTGTTCACCCACCGTACAATACTTATGCTCTTGAGAGAAGCCACTAGTGAAACCTATGGCCCCCGGGTCTATTCTCATCATATCAATCTACTTGCTTTGTTTTTACTTTGCCTTTTACTTTTCATTTTGCATCCTTATACCAAAAATACCAAAAATATTATCTATCATCTCTATCAGATCTCACTCTCGTAAGTGACCGTGAAGGGATTGAAAACCCTAATCGCGTTGGTTGCGAGTAGCTATCGTTTGTGCAGTCACGAGGGACTTGTGTGTGGCCTCCTCTGGATTGATACCTTGGTTCTCAAGAACGAGGGAAATACTTACACTACTTTGCTGCATCATCCTCTCCTCTTCGGGGAAATCCAACGCAGTGCTCAAGAGGTAGCAATGGACGGCCCAAAGAATGTCATGCAGCTGTGTCTCCGGCCCGCCCAGGATGAAAAGCCCATTTCCTGTCATGATATTTTGTCATAGAAGTAGGACCCCACCACATCTATGATGATACCGGGTTTTGTCACAATTATCGTCATAGAAGTGTCATAAGTATGATAGAAAAAAATTCGATAGGCCCAAAATGTCACGGATGTGTCTTTTTTTTGTAGTGAATCCCAACAAACACACCGCAAAAAGAGTTACATCATATGGATCTCCGAGAGACCATTGTATTGCTAATCAAACGAGAGAGAGGAAGCCATCTAGCTACTAATTACGGACCCGAAGGTCTACAAAAAACTACTCACACATCATTGGAGAGGCATCAATGGAAGTGGTGAACCCCTCCGTGATGGTGTCTAGATTGGATCTGGTGGTTTTGGACTCTGCGGCGGCTGGAATTGATTTTCGTCGACTCCCCTAGGGTTTCTTGAATATTGGGTATTTATAGAGCAAAGAGGCAGTCCGGGGGGCACCGGAGGTGGGCACAACCCACTAGGGCGCGCCTAGGCCTCCTAGCACGCCCTGGTGGGTTGTGCTCCCCTCGAAGCACCCCCCAGGTGCTGCCTTGGCCCATTAGGTGTCTTCTAGTCCATAAAAAAAATCTCCGTGAAGTTTCATTGCATTTGGACTCCGTTTGGTACTGATTTCCTGCGATGTAAAAAACATGCAGAAAACAGCAACTGGCACTTGGCACTATGTCAATAGGTTAGTACCAAAAAATGATATGAAATGACTATAAAATGATTATAAAACATCCAAGATTGATAATATAGTAGCATGGAACAATAAAAAAATTATAGATACGTTGGAGACGTATCACTAGGCAACAGTTGAATTTGTTCCCCACTATATAAAGGGGGGTCTTCTTCTCCAAGAAGACTCACCTCTTCCTCCCCAAACTCCATTGTGCTCCGAAGCTCATTTTCGCCCGATCTCTCTCCCTAGCCAATCAAACTTGTTGATTTTCTAGGGATTGGTTAAGAAGGCCCCGATCTACACTTCCACCAGGAGAAATTTGTTTCCCTCACTAGTCCCTTGGGGATCTTGTTACTCTTGGGTGTTTGAGCACCCTAGATGGTTGAGGTCACCAAGGAGCCACATTCCATTGTGATGAAGCTTCATGGTGCTGTTGGGAGCCAACAATTCGGTTGTGGAGATTTCCCACCTTGTTTGTAAAGGTTCGGTTGCCGACTTCAAGGGCACCACTAGTGGAATCACGGCATCTCGCATTATGTGAGGGCGTGAGGAGAATACGGTGACCCTAGTGGCTTCTTGGGGAGCATTGTGCCTCCACACCACTCCAATGGAGACATACTTCCTCTCAAAGGGAAGGATCTTCGGTAATGATACGTCCATTTTGCATCATGCTTTTATGTTAATTTTTTTGCATTATGGGCTGTTATTTCATTTCTCTCTTATTTTACAAGGTTTACACAAAGAGGGAGAATGCCGGCAACTGGAATTCTAGACCGGAAGGGAGCAAATCTAAGAGACCTATTCTGCACAACTCCAAAAGTCCTAAAAATTTATGAAAAATTATTTTGGAATATATAAAAATTATTGGGCGAAGATACTACCAGAGGGGACCCACCAGGTGGCCACAAGTCTGGGGCGTGCCCTACCCCCAGGGCTTGTGGGCCCCTGGCAGGTCACCGGGGCCCATCTTCTGTTATATGGAGTCTTTTGACCTGAAAAAAAAATCAAAAGGAAGCTTTTGGGACGAAGCGCCACCGTCTCGAGGCGGAACCTGGGCAGAAGCAATCTAGGGCTCCAACGGAGCTTTTGTGTCGGGGAAACTTCCCTCCTGGAGGGAGAAATCAAAACCATCATCATCACCAACAATCCTCTCATTGAGAGGGGGTCAATCTCCATCAACATCTTCACCAGCACCATCTCCTCTCAAACCCTAGTTCATCTCTTGTATTCAATCTTCGTCTCAAAACCTCATATTGGTACCCGTGGGTTGCTAGTAGTGTTGATTACTCCTTGTAGTTGATGCTAGTTGGTTTATTTGCAGGAAGATCATATGTTCAGATCCTTAATGATATTCGATACCCCTCTGATCTTGAACATGAACATGCTCTGTGAGTAGTTACGTTTGTTCCTGAGAACATGGAAGAAGTCTTGTTATAAGTAATCATCTGAATTTGGTATTCGTTCGATATTTTGATGAGATGTATGTTGTCTTTCCTCTAGTGGTGTTATGTGAACGTCGACTACATGACACTTCACCATGATTTGGGCCTAGGGGAAGGCATTGGAAAGTAATAAGTAGATGATGGGTTGCTAGAGTGAGAAGCTTAAACCCTAGTTTATGTGTTGCTTCGTAAGGGGCTGATTTGGATCCACATGTTTCATGCTATGGTTAGATTTATCTTAATTCTTCTTTCGTAGTTGCGGATGCTTGGTTTAATCATAAGTGGGAGGCTTGTCCAAGTAATGACAGCATCCAAGCACCGGTCCACCCACATATCAAATTATCAAAGTAACGAACGTGAATCATATGAGCATGATGAAAGCTAACTTGACAATAATTCCCTTGTGTCCTCGGGAGCACTTTGCTTTATATAAGAGTTCGTCCAGGCTTATCCTTTTCTACAAAAAGGATTGGGCCACCTTGTTGCACCTTTGTTACACTTGTTGTTACCCGTTACGAATTATCTTATCACAAAACTATCTGTTAGCGATAATTTCAGTGTTTGCAGAAAATACCTTGCTGAAAATTGCTTATCATTTTCTTCTGCTCCTATTGGGTTTGACACTCTTACTTATCGAAAGGACTACGATAGATCCCCTATACTTGTGGGTCATAAAGACTCTTTTTTGGCGCCGTTGTCTGGGAGTGAAGCGCCTTTGGTAAGTAGATTTTGGTAAGGAATAATTTATATTACATGCTGAAATTTAATGTCACTTGTCACTATGGAAAATCATCCTTCGAGGGGCTTCTTTGGGATATCTTCACCTCGATTGGAAGAACAAGAAGTTGCTCCACAACCTACTGCACCTACTGAAAATGTTTATTATGAAATTCCTTTGGGTATGATAGAGAAACTGCTAGCTAATCCTTGTGTAGGAGATGGAACACTACATCCTGACATGCATCTAATATATGTGGATGAAGTTTGTGGATTATTTAAGCTTGCAGGTTTGCCCGAGGATGAAGTCAAGAAGAAGGTCTTCCCTTTATCTTTGCAGGGAAAGGCATTGACATGGTATAGGCTATGTGATGATACTGGATCTTGGAATTACAACCGATTGAAATTGGAATTTCATCCGAAGTTTTATCCTATGCATCATGTTCATCGTGATCAGAATTATATATATAATTTTTGGCCTCGTGAAGGAGATAGTATCGCTCAATATTTGGGGAGGCTTAAGTCAATGTTATTTCCATTTCCCAATCATGAGCTCTCAAGAGAAATTATCAGAATTTTTATGCTCGGCTTTCTCCTAATGATCAATCCATGCTCGATACTTCTTGTACTTGTTCTTTTATGAAGAAGACTACTGAATTCAAATGGGAGATTTTGGAAAGAATTATACACAACTCTGAAGATTGGGAGCTCGATGAAGGTTAGGACTCAGGTATAAACCTTAAGTTTGATTGTGTTAAATCTTTTATGGATACCGATGCTTTTCGTGAATTTAGCACTAAGTATGGACTTGACTCTGAGATAGTAGCTTCTTTCTGTGAATCATTTGCTACTCATGTTGATCTCCCTAAGGGGAAGTGGTTTAAATATCATCCTCCCATTGAAGTAAAAATAGTAGAACCTGTTAAAGCTGAAGAAGATACCATTACTTATAATGATCCTGTTATTCCTATTGCTTATATTGAGAAACCACATTTCCCTGTTAGGATAAAAGAACATGCTAAAGCTTCAGCTGTAGTCTATAAGAGTTATACTATAACACCTACACCCCCTAAACAAATTAAAGTTGAACCTAGTATTGCTTTGGTTAAAGATCTCTTGGTTGATAATATTGATGGGCATGTTATTTATTTCTGTGATGAAGCTGCTAGAATTAATAAACCTGATGATAAAGATAAACATAGACCTATTGTTGGCAGCCTGTTGTCTCTGTTAACCCCTTTACTTTATACCAATAAATTATGAATGATATTGCACCTGCTTAAATTTAAGATATTGATGTTACTATTAAGTTTGCTAATAGAGATACTATCTCACCAATTGGGATTGTTAGATATGTTGAAGTCTTATGTGGGAAAATAAAATACCCTACTGATTTTGTACTTCTTGGTTCCCCACAAGATGATTTTTATCCCATTATATTTGGTAGACATTTCTTGAACACTGTTAATGCTAAAATATATTGTGAAAAAGAAACTATCAGTGTCAATTTTGGTAATGTGTCTCATGAGTTTAATTTCTCCAAATTTCGTAGACAACCTCATGATAAAGAATTTCCTAGTAAAGATGAAATTATTGGTCTTGCTTCTATTGCCAGGCCTCCTACTGATCCTTTAGTACAATATTTGCTAGACCATGAAAATGATATGTTCATGAATGAAAGAAAGGAATTAGTCGATATTTTCTTTAAACAAATGCCTGTTTTGAAACAAAATTTGCCTGTTGATACTCTTGGGGATCCTCTACCACCCAAGAGTGATCCTGTGTTTGATCTTAAACAATTACCTGATACTTTGAAATATGCTTATCTTGATGAGAAGAAGATATATCCTGTTATTATTAGTGCTAGCCTTTCAGTGCATGAAGAAAAGAAATTGTTGAAAACTCTGAGGAAGCACCGTGCTGCTATTGGATATACCCTGGATGACCTTAAGGGTAAGGGCATTAGTCCCACTCTATGTCAGCGCAAAATTAATATGGAACCTGATGCCAAACCAGTCGTTGATCACCAGCGACGGTTGAATCCAAAGATATAAGAAGTGGTAAGAAATGAAATATTAAAGCTTCTGGAAGCATGTATAATCTATCCTATTGCTGGTAGTAGATGGGTAAGTCCCGTTCATTGTGTCCCTAAGAAGGGAGGTATTACTATTGTGCCTAATGATAAAAATGAATTGATTCCGCAAAGAATTGTCACAGGTTATAGAATGGTAATTGATTTTAGAAAATTAAATAAAGCTACTAGGAAAAATCATTATCCTCTACCTCTCATTGATCAAATGCTAGAAAGATTATCAAAACATACACATTTCTTCTTTCTAGATGGATATTCCGGTTTTTCCCAAATACCCGTGTCACTAGAGGATCAAGAATAAACTACTTTTACATGCCCTTTCAGTACCTTTGCTTATAGATGTATGCCTTGCAATGCCTCTGCTACCTTTCAAAGATGTATGACTGCTATATTCTCTGACTTTTGTGAAAAGATTGTTGAGGTTTTCATGGATGATTTCTCCCTATACGAAACTTCTTTTGATGATTTCTTAAGCAACCTTGATCGAGCTTTGCAGAGATATGAAGAAAATAATCTTGTCTTGAATTGGAAAAAGTGCCACTTTATGGTTAATGAAGTTATAGTCCTGGGACATAAAATCTTCGAAAGAGGTATTGAAGTTGATAAAGCTAAAGTTGATGGTATTGGAAAAATGACATGTCCTAAAGATACCAAAGGTACAAGAAGTTTCCTTGGTCATGCTGGTTTCTATAGGAGATTTATTAAACACTTCTCTAAAATTTCTAGGCCCATCACTAATCTCTTGCAAAAAGATGTTCCATTTGTTTTTGATGATGATTATGTAGAAGCATTTGAAACTCTTAAGAAAGCCTTAATTTCTACACCTATTGTTCATCCACCTGATTGGAACCTACCCTTTGAAATTATGTGTGATGCTAGTGATTATGTCGTTGGTGCTGTTCTAGCACAAAGAGCTGCTAATAAATTAAATGTTATGAATTATGCTAGTAAAACTCTAGACATTGCTCAAAGAAATTATGCTACTACTGAAAAAGAATTCTTAGAAGTTGTATTTGCTTGTGACAAGTTCATATCGTATATTGTTGATTCTGAGGTAACTGTTCACACTAATCATGTTGCTATTAAATATCTTATGGAAAAGAAAGATGCTAAACCTAGACTTATTAGGTGGGTTCTCCTGCTACAAGAATCTGATTTACATATTATTGATAGAAAGGGAGCTGAGAACCCCGTAGCAGACAACTTGTCTAGGTTTGAAAATATTCTTGATGACCCACTAACTATTGATGATAGCTTTCCTCATGAACAACTAGCTGTCATAAATGCTTCTCATAGTAATCTATGGTATGCTGATTAGGAAAATTACATTGTTTCTAAATTTATACCACCTAGTTTCACATACCAACAAAAGAAAGAGTTTTTCTATGATTTAAGACATTACTTTGGGATGACCCACACCTTTACAAAGAAGGAGTAGATGGTATTATTAGACGTCGTGTACCTGAGCATGAACAGGAACAGATCCTACACAAGTGCCACTCCGAGGCTTATGGAGGACACCATGCTGGAGATAGAACTGCACTCAAGGTATTACAATCTGGTTTTTATTGGCCTACTCTTTTTAAGGATGCTTGTAAGTTTGTCTTGTCTTGTGATGAATTTCAAAGAATTGGTAATATTAGTAGACATCAGGAAATGCCTATGAACTATTCACCTATTATTGAACCATTTGATGTTTGGGGGTTTGATTATATGGGACCTTTCCCTTCCTATACACATATTTTGGTTGTTGTTGATTATGTTACTAAGTGGGTAGAAGTTATTCCAACTAGTAGTGTTGATCATAACACCTCCATTAAAATGCTTAAAGAAGTTATTTTTACGAGGTTTGGAGTCCCTAGATATTTAATGACTGATGGTGGTTCACGCTTTATTCATGGTGCTTTCCGTAAATTTCTTGCTAAGTATGATGTTAACCATAGAATTGCATCTCCATACCACCTCAGTCTAGTGGTCAAGGAGTAATAGAGAAAAAAATTGATCTTGCAAAAGTTTGTTAATAGATCTACAAAAAAATGGTCTAAGAAACTTGATGATGCATTATGGGCTTATAGAACTGCTTATAAGAATCCTATGGGTATATCTCCATATAAAATGGTTTATGGAAAAGCATGTCACTTACCTCTTGAACTAGAACATAAAGCTTATTGGGCAATTAAAGAGGTCAACTATGATTCTAAACTTGCCGGTGAGAAGAGGCTATTTGACATTAGCTCACTTGATGAATAGAGAACCCAAGACTATGAGAATGCCAAATTTCTTCAAGAAAAAGTTAAAAGATGTCATGAAAAAGGATACAAAAGCGTGAATTCAATGTAGGTGACCATGTTTTGCTATACAATTCTTGTTTAGATTTTTTGCAGGTAAACTTCTCCCTAAATGGGAAGGGCCTTACATTATCGAGGAAGTTTATTGTTCCGATGCCATCAAGATGAACAACGCTGAAGGCAATAACCCGAAGGTGGTAAACGGGCAAAAAATCAAACATTATATCTCAGGCACTCCAATAAATGTTGAAACCACTATTATTAATACCATAACACTGGAGGAGTACATAAGGGAAACTTTCCATAACGCTCCAGACCCCCGAAAAGGAACAGGTATGTGATACAGTAAGAAAACCAACCCCAAAACTTTTCCAAAGGCAATTTACTCTGTTTTGGAATATTTAGAAAATTAGGAAAATAAAAGGTAGTCCGAAAAGTGCACGAGGAGGCAACAAGCCTTGGGGGTGCGCCCTACCCCCTGGGCGCGCCTCCCTAGCTTGTGGCCACCTCGTGTGCCCTCCGGACTTCGTTTTCTCCCAGAATACTTGTTTTGCATGGTAAAAATTCATTATATAATCTCCCGAAGGTTTTGACCACCGTACCATGGCAATATTCTCTGTTCTTGTTTCGAGTTGTTTTCTTCCAGATTTTTCAAGGTCAGGCATCATGTCTTCTTCCTCCTCCAACAATGTGAAGACGATGCTTGGTTGATGTAGATGGAGCTCAGGAGGGAGGATGCCGAAGGAGTCACGATGGAGGAGGATGCAGGAGATTCGCTTGAGGTTCAGCCTCCAGCTTCGAAAAGAGGCACTCTAGCTGGCATCTCTATTGTTCCAAATCTGCATCAAGCCATAGGGACTACAAGCATCCATGAAGGCCAAGAGACACGAGAAGGGTTTCCCCCTAGGAGGTCCTTACACAGGTTACGTCGGAACAACTTTCATAATTTGGTTCATAATTACGGAGTGGACAATACTCCTCGTGCACATATACCCTCCAATTGGGATATATACCATCCAAGTGAAAATGATGTAGGGAAAAGCTCTTGGTGGCTGATACGTCCATTTTGCATCATGCTTTTATATCGATATTTATTGCATTACGGGCTGTTACTACACATTATGTCACAATACTTATGCATGTTCTCTCTTATTTTACAAGGTTTGCATGAAGAGGGAGAATGCTGACAGCTGGAAAAGGAGCAAATATTACATACCTATTCTGCACAACTCCCAAAGTCCTGAAACTCCACGAAAGTCAGTTTTGGAATGTATTAAAAATATTGGGCGAAGAAAGCACCAGAGGGGGGCCACCCACTGTCCACGAGGGTGGAGGGCGCGCTCTACCCCCCCTGGGCGCGCCCCCTGCCTCGTGGGTCACCGGGAAGCCCCCCGATGCCCATCTTCTGGTATAATGTGACTTTTGCCCTGGAATAAATCAGAAGGAAGCTTTCGGGAAGAAGCGTCGCCGTCTCGAGGTGGAACCTTGGCGGAACCAATCTAGGGCTCCGGCGGAGCTGTTCTGCCGAGGAAACATCCCTCTGGGAGGGGGAAATCGTCACCATCGTCATCACCATCAATCCTCTCATGGGAGGGGGTCAATATCCATCAAGATCTTCACCAGCACCATCTCCTCTCAAACCCTAGTTCATCTATTGTATCCGATCATTGTCTCAAAACCTTAGATTGGTACCTGTGGGTTGCTAGTAGTGTTTATTACTCCTTGTAGTTGATACTAGTTGGTTTATTCGGTGGAAGATTATATGTTCAGATCCTTTATGCACATTAATACCCCTCTGTTAGGAACATGAATATGATTTGTGAGTAGTTACGTTTGTTCCTGAGGACATGGGAGAAGTCTTGTTATAAGTAGTCATGTGAATTTGGTATTCATTCGATATTTTGATGATATGTATGTTGTCTTTCCTCTAGTGGTGTTATGTGAACGTCGACTACATGACACTTAACCATTGTTTGGGCCTAGGGGAAAGCATTGGGAAGTAATAAGTAGATGATAGGTTGCTAGAGTGACAGAAGCTTAAACCCTAGTTTATGTGTTGCTTCGTAAGGGGCTGATTTGGATCCATATGTTTCATGCTATGGTTAGGTTTACCTTAATTCTACTTTCGTAGTTGCGGATGCTTGCGAGAGGGGTTAATCATAAGTGGGATGCTTGTCCAAGAAAGGGCAGTGCCCAAGCACCGGTCCACCCACATATCAAATTGTCAAAGTAACGAAGGCGGATCATATGAGCATGATGAAAACTAGCTTGACAATAATTCCCATGTGCCCTCGGGAGCGCTTTCCTTTATATAAGAGTTTGTCCAGGCTTGTCCTTTGCTACAAAAAGGATTGGGCCACCCTGCTGCACCTTGTTTACTTTAGTTACTTGTTACCCGTTACGAATTACCTTATCACAAAACTATCTGCTACCGATAATTTCAGTGCTTGTAGAGAATACCTTACTGAAAACTGCTTGTCATTTCCTTCTGCTCCTCATTGGGTTCGACACTCTTACTTATCGAAAGGACTACGATAGATCCACTATACTTGTGGGTCATCAAGACTCTTTTCTGGTGCCGTTGCCGGGGAGTGAAGCGCCTTTGGTAGGTGGAATTTGGTAAGGAAAAATTTATGTAGTGTGCTGAAATTTACCGTCACTTGTTACTATGGAAAATAATCATTTGACTGGCTTGTTCAGGGTATCTTCACCCCGAACAGTGGAGCAAAGAGTTGCTCCTCAACCTACTGAACCTACTTAAAATGTTTACTTTGAAATTCCTTCGGGTATGATAGAGAAACTGCTAGCTAATCCTTTTACAGGAGATGGAACATTACATCCCGATATGCACCTAATCTATGTGCATGAAGTTTGTGGATTATTTAAGCTTGCAGGTATGCCCGAGGATGTTATCAAGAAGAAGGTCTTGCCTTTATCTTTGAAGGGAAAGGCATTGACATGGTTTAGGCTATGTGATGATATTGGATCATGGAAGTACAACTGATTGAAATTGGAATTTCATCGAAGTTTTATCCTATGCATCGGCTCATCGCTCATTATATATATATATATATATATATATATATATATATATATATATATATATATATATATATATATATATATATATATATATATATATATATATATATATATATATATATATATATATATATATATATATATATATATATATATATATATATATAATTTTTGCCTCGTGAAGGAGAAAGTATCGCTCAAGCTTGGGGGAGGCTTAAGTCAATGTTATATTCATGCCCCAATCATGAGCTCTCAAGAGAAATTACTATTCAAAATTTTTATGCTCGGCTTTCTCTCAACAATCGCAACATGCTCGATACTTCCTGTACTGGTTCTTTTATGATGAAGACTATTGAATTCTGATGGGATTTATTGGAAAGAATTAAACGCAACTCTAAAGATTAGGAACTCGACGAAGGTAAGGAGTTAGTTATAACACCTAAGTTTGATTGTGTTAAATGTTTTATGGATACCGATGCTTTTCGTTAATTTAGCACTAAATATGGACTTGACTCTGAGATAGTAGTTTCTTTTTGTGAATCATTTGCTACTCATGTTGATCTCCCTAAGGAGAAGTGGTTTAAATATCATCCTCCCATTGAAGTAAAAGTAGTTGAACCTCTTAAAGTTGAAGAAAAGACTATCACTTATAATGTTGATCCTATTGTTCCTACCACTTACATTAAGAAACCACTGTTCCCTGTTAGAATAAAGGATCATGCTAAAGCTTCAACTGTGGTTCGTAAGAGTAAGGCTAGAACACCTACACCCCCTGAGCAAAATTAAGTTGAACCTAGTATTGCTATGGTCAAAGATATCTTGGTCGATAATATTGATGGGCATGTTATTTACTTCTGTGATGAAGCTGCTAGAATTGCTAGACCCGATACTAAAAATATACATAGACCTATTGTTGGCATGCCTGTTGTTTCTGTTAAAATAGGAGATCATTGTTATCATGTCTTATGTGATATGGGTGCTAGTGCGAGTGCAATTCCTCATTCCTTATACAAAGAAATTATGCATGATATTGCACCTGCTGAGATAAAAGATATTCATGTTACTATTAAGCTTGCCAATAGAGATACTATTTCACTAGTTGGGATTGTTAGAGATGTTGAAGTCTTGTGTGGGAAAATTAAATATCCTACTGATTTTCTTGTTCTTGCTTCCACACAAGATGACTTTTGTCCCATTATATTTGGTAGACCCTTCTTGAATACTGTTAATGCTAGGATAGACTGCAAAAAGGATATTGCTACTGTTGGTTTAGGGGGATATGTCTCATGATTTTAATTTTGCTAAATTCCGTAGACAACCCCATGATAAAGAATTGCCTAGTAAAGATGAAATTATTGGTCTTGCTTCTATTGCCGTGCCACCCAATGATCCTTTAGAACAATACTTGCTTGACCATGAAAATGATATGTTTATGAATGAAAGAAGGAAAATAGATGAAGTATTATTTAAACAGGGACCTATTTTGAAACACAACTTGCCTGTTGAAATTCTAGGGGATCCTCCTCCACCCAAGGGTGATCTCGTGTTTGTGCTTAGACCATTACCTGATACTCTTAAATATGCTTATCTTGATAAAAAGAAGATATATCCTATTATTATTAGTGCTAACCTTTCAGAGCAAGAAGAAGAGAAATTATTGAAAACTCTGAAGAAGCACCGTGCTGCTATTGGATATACTCTTGATGATCTTAAGGGCATTAGTCCCACTCTAGGCCAGCACAAAATAAAATTGGAGAAAGACGCTAAACCGGTTGTTGATCACCAACGACGGTTAAATCCTAAGATGAAAGAAGTGGTAAGAAACGAAATACTAAAGCTTCTGGAGGCAGGTATAATTTATCCCATTGTCGATAGTCGATTGGGTAAGTCCTGTCCATTGTGTCCCTAAGAAGGGAGGTATTACTGTTTTTCCTAATGATAAAGATGAATTGATCCCACAAAGAATTATTACAGTTTATAGAATGGTAATTGATTTCTGCAAATTAAATAAAGCTACTAGAAAGGATAATTACCCTTGACCTTTTATTGATCAAATGCTAGAAAGATTATCCAAACATACACATTTTTGATTTCTAGATGGTTATTCTGGTTTCTCTCAAATACCTGTGTCGAAAGAGGATCAGGAAAAGACCACTTTTAGTTGCCCTTTCAGTACCTTTGCTTATAGACGTATGCCTTTTGGTTTATGCAATGCACCTGCTACCTTTCAAAGATGTATGACTGCTATATTCTCTGACTTTTGTGAAAAGATTGTTGAGGTTTTCCTGGATGATTTCTCCGTGTATGGAACTTCTTTTGATGAGTGCTTAAGCAACCTTGATCGAGTTTTGCAGAGATGTGAAGAAACTAATCTTGTCTTGAATTGGGAGAAGTGCCACTTTATGGTTAATGAAGGTATCGTCTTGGGGCATAAAATTTCTGAAAGAGGTATTGAAGTTGATAAAGCTAAAGTTGATGCTATTGAAAAGATGTCGTGTCCTAAGGACATTAAAGGAATAATAAGTTTCTTTGGTCATGTCGGCTTTTATACGAGGTTCATTAAAGACTTCTCAAAATTTCTAGGCCTCTGACTAATCTCTTACAAAAATATGTTCCTTTTTTCTTTGATGATGATTGTGTAGAAGCATTTGAAATACTTAAGAAAGCCTTGATTTCTGCACCTATTATTCAGCCAGCTGATTAGAATCTACCCTTTGAAATTATGTGTGATGCTAGTGATTATGTTGTAGGTGCTGTTTTAGGACAAAGAGTTGATAAGAAATTAAATGTTATTCGATATGCTAGTAAAACACTAGACAGTGCCCAGAGAAATTATGCTACTACTGAAAAAGAATTTTTAGCAGTTGTATTTGCTTGTGATAAGTTCAGACCTTATATTGTTGATTCTAAAGTAACTGTTCACACTGATCATGCTGCTATTAAATACCTTATGGAAAAGAAAGATGCTAAACCTAGACTTATTAGATGGGTTCTCTTGCTACAAGAATTTGATTTGCATATTATTGATAGAAAGGGAGCTGAGAACCCCGTTGCACACAACTTATCTAGGTTAGAGAATGTTCTTGATGACCCACTACCTATTGATGATAGCTTTCTTGATGAACAATTAGCTGTCATAAATGCTTCTCGTACTGCTCCATGGTATGCTGATTATGCTATTTACATTGTTGCTAAATTTATACCACCTAGTTTCACATACCAGCAAAAAAAAGTTTTTCTATGATTTAAGACATTACTTCCGGGATGACTCACACCTTTATAAAGAAGGAGTAGATGGTGTTATTAGACGTTGTGTACCTGAGCATGAACATGAACAAATCCTATGCAAGTGTCACTCCGAGGCATATGGAGGACACCACGCTGGAGATAGAACTGCACATAAGGTATTGCAATCCGGTTTTTATTGGCCTAATCTTTTCAAAGATGCGTGTAAGTTTGTCTTGTCTTGTGATGAATGTCAAAGAATTGGTAATATTAGTAGACGTCAAGAAATGCCTATGAACTATTCACTTGTTACTGAACCATTTGATGTTTGGGGCTTTGATTATACGGGACCGTTCCCTTCCTCTAATGGGTATACACATATTTTAGTTGATGTTGATTACGTTACTAAGTGGGTAGAAGCTATTCCAACTAGTAGTGCTGATCATAACAGCTCTATTAAGATGCTTAAAGAAGTTATTTTCCCAAGGTTTGGAGTCCCTAGATACTTAATGAATGATGGTGGTTCACATTTTATTCATGGTGCTTTCATAAAATGCTTGCTAAGTATGATGTTAATCATAGAATTGCATCTCCATACCACCCATAGTCTAGTGGTCAAGTAGAACTAAGCAATAGAGAGATTAAATTAATTTTGCAAAAGACTGTTAATAGATCTAGAAAGAATTGGTCCAAGAAACTTGATGATGCATTATGGGCCTATAGAACTGCATATAAAAATCCTATGGGTATCTCTCCGTATAAAATGGTTTATGGAAAAGCATGTCACTTACCTCTCAAACTAGAACATAAGGCATATTGGGCCATTAAAGAGCTCAATTATGATTTCAAACTTGCCGGTGAGAAGAGACTATTTGACATTAGCTCAGTTGATGAGTGGAGAACCATGCCTATGAGAATGCCAAACTGTTTAAAGAAAAAGTTAAAAGATATCATGACAAAAGGATACAAAAGCGTGAGTTTAATGTAGGTGATTATGTTCTGTTATACAACTCTCGTTTAAGATTTTTTGCAGGAAAACTCCTCTCTAAATGGGAAGGTCCTTACGTTATCGAGGAGGTTTATCGTTCCGGTGCCATAAAAATCAACAACTTCGAAAGCACAAACCCGAAGGTGGTGAACGGTCAAAGAATCAAACATTATATCTCAGGCAATCCCATAAATGTTGAAACCAATGTTATTGATACCGTAACCCCGGAGGAGTACATAAGGGACACTTTCCAGAATGTTTCAGACTCCGAAAAGGAATAGGTATGTGGTATGGTAAGTAAACCGACCCCAAAACAGTTATAATAGCAATTTTTCTCTGTTTTGGAATATTTATGAAAATAGGAAAATAAGAAGTAGTCCGAAAGTGACATGAGGCATCCATGAGGGTGGAGGGCGCGCTCTATCCCCCAAGGCACGCCCCCCTGCCTCGTGGGCACCTCGTGTGCCCTCTGGACTCGGTTTTCTTGCAGGATACTTCTTTTGGTCGGTAAAAAATCATTATGTAATCTCCCGAAGATTTTGAGCACAGTACCACGAGAAAATCCTCTGCTTTTGTTTCGTGATGTTTTTCTGACAGATCTTGATCACCATGACGTCTTCAAGCGCCCCCAAGGACATGTTTTTCGAGAAGGTCATCAACCCCTACCTCGCGGAGGTGCTGCAACACCCTCAAACCATTGAGATGCGTGAGGGGGTGCTGCACATCCACGATGTTGAGGGACCAAGGAGGACCGGAAGCGTGGAGACAAGACTCAAAGCAATGGAGCAACAAGTTTTCAAGTGCCAGGAGATGGTGGAACACGGAATCAATGCCAACCACATGATGATCGCGGAGTTCACCAACAACCACAAGCTGGATGCCAAGAACATTGGGGAGACCATCTTCAAGATTCATGAGAAAATCGAGCACCTCCAAGCCTAGATCTATGACCTGCAAAACCAAAACTGTGAGTATGAATATAGATTCAAGAGGATGAGTTTGGCTGCAGATTTGAGGATCCCGGAGACTCGGGCATCCTTCTATGATGGTGAGTGTCGGTGTCAAAACCGGCGGATCTCAGGTAGGGGGTCCCGAACTGTGCGTCTAGGAGGATGGTAACAGGAGACAAGGGACACGATGTTTTTACCCAGGTTCGGGCCCTCTCGATGGAGGTAAAACCCTACTCCTGCTTGATTAATATTGATGATATGGGTAGTACAAGAGTAGATCTACCACGAGATCAGAGAGGCTAAACCCTAGAAGATAGCCTATGGTATGATTGTTGTTCGTCCTACGGACTAAAACCCTCCGGTTTATATAGACACCGGAGAGGGCTAGGGTTACACATAGTCGGTTACAATTGGAGGAGATCTACATATCCGTATCGCCAAGCTTGCCTTCCACGCCAAGGAAAGTCCCATCCGGACACGGGACGAAGTCTTCAATCTTGTATCTTCATAGTCCAGGAGTCCGGCCAAAGGTTATAGTGCGGCCATCCGGACACCCCCTAATCCAGGACTCCCTCGGTAGCCCCTGAACCAGGCTTCAATGACGAGGAGTCCGGCGCGCAGATTGTCTTCGGCATTGCAAGGCGGGTTCCTCCTCCGAATACTTCATAGAAGATTTTGAACACAAGGATAGTGTCCGGCTCTGTAAAATAAGTTCCAAATACCACCGTAGAGAGAATAATATTTACATAAATCCAATCTGCTGACGTATTCCGCAGCGTGACATCACACCACGGCCAAGCCTTTATTCGAATCGTTTTTACTGTCCCACCTCAGCGCACTTAGCGAGGCGGCTTCCTTGGCACGTCTTGTCGAAGCAGAGATCGTGTCCCCTTATTCCGGATTCTCATCAATACGGGCGTGGGTAACCCAACCGTGCCATTAATTACGGCGCTTAGGAGATAAGTGAGTTTTACCAGGCTGGTGGGGGCACATAGTTTCGTCCGCCCATATAAGGGGATAAGGACCCACCTTTCTCATCTACGCCTTTGTAACGCCCTCGATGCGGCTATATCTCCCACGTGTCGAAGCACGACTTAGAGGCATAACCGCATTGAAAGCAATGTCGCAAGTGAGGTAATCTTCACACAACCCATGTAATACATAAGGGAAAGAGATACATAGTTGGCTTACAATCGCCACTTCACACAATACATGAGTAAAGCATTACATCATATAGATACAATCAAGGTCCGACTACGGAACCAAAATAAAAGAATACTACCCCAAATGCTACACACATCCCGATCGTCCCAACTGGGCTCCACTCTTGATCAACTGAAGCGAAACAACACAATGAACAAGATCTTCATCGAGCTCCTCCTTGAGCTCGGGTGCGCCACTGCACGGTTTCATCGGCACCGCAAACTGGTTTTGAAGTATCGTGAGTCACGGGACTCAGCAATCTCACACCCATGAGATCAAGACTATTTAAGCTTATGGGTAGGAGAAGGTAGTGAGGTGGAGCTGCAGCAAGCGACTAGCATATCTGGTGTCTAACATACACAAATGAGAGCGAGAAGAGAAGGCAAAAGCACGGTCGAACAACTATGATCAAGAAGTGATCCTAGAACAACCTCGTCAAACATAACTCCAACACGTGTTCACTTCCGGACTCGCGAGAAGACACCATCACGGTTACACACGCGATTGGTGTATTTTAATTAAGATCAACCGGGTTTTCTACAACGGACATTAACAAATTCCCATCTGCCTCATAACCATGGGCACGGCTTTGAAAGATAATACCTGCAGGGTGTCCCAACTTAGCCCATTATAAGCTCTCACGGTCAACGAAGGATATTCCTTCTCCCCGGGAAGACCCGATCAGTCTGGGAATCCGGCTACAAGACATTTCGGCAGTAATAAAACAAGACCAGCAAAGCCGCCCGGATGTGCCGACAAATCCCGATAGGAGCTGCACATATCTCGTTCTCAGGGCACACCGGATGAGCAAGACGTCGGGTTGGCATAGACCCTGATTGCCCAGGGGGCGCCGGACATCGCTCGGTTTAGACCAGCAATCGAAGGAGAACTGGCCTGGGGGTTTAAAATAAAGATGACCCTTAAGTCTGCAGAACCCAAGGGAAAAAGGCTTAGGTGGCAAATGGTAAAACCAAGGTTGGGCCTTGCTGGAGGAGTCTTATTCAAAGCGAACTGTCAAGGGGGTCCCATAAATCACCCAACCGCATTAGGGACGCAAAATCCGGGAACATAATACCGATATGACGGAAACTAGGGCGGCAAGAGTGGAACAAAACACCAGGCATAAGGCCGAGCCTTCCACCCTTTACCAAGTATATAGATGCATTAATTAAATAAGATATATTGTGATATCCCAACAAGTAAACATGTTCCAACAAGGAACAACATCTCCATGTTCCAACAAGGAACAACACTTCATCTTCACCTGCAACTAACAACGCTATAAGAGGGGCTGAGCAAAGTGGTAACATAGCCAAACAGCGGTTTGCTAGGAAAGGATGGTTAGGGGCTTGACATGGCAATATGGGAGGCATGATAAGCAAGTGATAGGCAACGTAGCATAGGCATAGCAAAAGAGCGAGCATCTAGCAAGCAAAGATAGAAGTGATTTCGAGGGTATGGTCATCTTGCCTGAAATCCCGCAAGGAAGAAGAACGAGTCCATGAAGAAGACAAACGGACGAAGTCGAACGAATCCTCACAACTCCAGAACGAAACCGAAGCTAACGAGAGAAGCAACCCGGAAAGAAGCAAACGACATGGTAAACACACAAGCATAAACATGTCATGATGCACAATCAAGTATGATGCATGTCCGGTTTAAATATGCATGGCATGGCAATATGCACAAACAAAACTACAAGTTAAATGGAGCCCAATATGCAACGAGTTGCATATTGACGAAACACCACTTCAATTATTTAGTTCTCTCTCGGTTATGTACCCAACAACATTAAATGTTATTAAACATGGCAAGAGGTGAAGCAAATGAATACTACCTATCTAGGCAAGTTTAAATGAGGCCGGAACAACAAAACAACAAGTCCGGAAACTCCTCATATGCATATATTAGGTTTGGTACTGTTCTGTCCTAAACACAATTTTAGAGTTATTAAACAGCAAAATAAAGTGCACCATGTTAAACTAGGCATTTTTCTACCCCATTTACATATAAATTTTATTAAATTCCGAGTTACGGTTATTTAGTTATGAAATAAAGCATTTTAGCATGGCAATTATGCAAAATAAACACAAACATCATTTTAAGCATTTTAACATGGGATGAAAGCAACAGATTATGAAACTAGATGAAAAACTAAGCACTTTTCATATATAAATTATTTACATATGATGCACGGTTGTGGAGTTATTATATGCATGAATTCTAGGGGTTTTTCTGCAAAACTGATATTCTCTGGATAATTAGCAAAATCGTAGCAGAAGGAAAAAAAACGCTACGGGCCGAATCTGCCGGCCCAGCAGTGCATAGGGGGGGCGCTGGATCTGATGCTCACCATGGGCCCGATTGGAAGTTGAGGGAGGCCGACTTGGGGGGGGGGGCATGGGCCTTGAGCCAACTGGCGGTCGCTATGACGACGGCGCGATCAACGCGGGCGTCGACCGCGTCGTCCTCCTCTCGAACAGAGGCAGCAACAGGACTTGGGGGCGAGCGCTCCTGCTCGATGAAGAGGAAGCAGAGGCCTGCGCGACGGGAAGCAGGGGACGCAACGGCGGCGCTGGACGGGAAGGCAACTGGGCCTCGAGATCAGTCAGCCCACGCGGGGGGAGGGGGGTCACGCGAGCAGCGACGAGCGTGCGGTCGTGCTCGTTCTCGTGAACCAGGACGACGACGACGGACTTGGCGTGATGCAGATGGAGCAGCGCTGGGACTTGGCGTGGGCAGGGCGTCGCAAGACGATGGAGCGAGAGGAACCGGGCGGAGGCAACCTGATCCGACGGCGGGGAGCTCCTGCGGGAGAGGGATGAGACCAGGAAGAGGTCAGAGAAGGGGGGAAACGAGAAGAAGAGGAGGACAGGGAGAAGGAGCGGGCAGCCTGGCCTGGAGGATTTGCACGGAGGAGCTGCTCGGCCTCGGGGTGCTGCTTGAAGCGATCGACGCGGTGCAGGGGAAAACAGATGCCTCGGGCATCTGTTGCAGGAGCGAGAGGCCATAGACGCAGGGCTGCTCGGCCTTGGCTGTTGCTCGCCAGTGGCTCGCCGGCTATCGGCATGGA
Source organism: Aegilops longissima (assembly GCA_021605205.1). NCBI lineage: Eukaryota > Viridiplantae > Streptophyta > Magnoliopsida > Poales > Poaceae > Aegilops > Aegilops longissima. The sequence continues at coordinate 82,282,659 of CM038678.1, read as the reverse complement.
GGACGGGCAGAGGAGCGGATGCTCCTGGACGAGGGGAAGGTGGAGGCTGGTTGGTGGATCGGGAGGAGGCTGCGGGATTGGCCCGATGGATGCAGAGGCTGGTGGGTTGGATCGGGGAATGAGGAGATCCCGAGGAAGAAAGGTAGGTAGGTGGCGGCGGCTTGGGAATGGGTGGATGGATGGGACAGGATCCCTAGTTTCTAGGATTAGAGTAGACTGATTATATAGTGAGTGGATGAGGGCATGCTTAATCCGGTCCGTCTGATCGAAATCGGGCGGTCGAGAATAAATAGGTTAGGTAGCCCAAATAAGAAAACGGTGATGTTTTGTAGATGTTTGGGGATGATCTGGACTCATCGGTAATGACAGCCCGGTTCGGGTTCGAAGCAGTTTTGGACACACACACGAGGGGTCAAGAGAGGTTAACGAGGACAAGGGCCTGACAAAATGACAACGGAGGCAAAGAGAGAAAGGGCAACTGCGAACGGCTACGAGTTTTATGAAAACATGCGGATGCAATGCGAATGATGCGATGAAATGAAATGCCTGACATGAACAAAATGCAAAACAAAAGACAAAAACCCAACCACGAAGGAAATAACATATCGCATCTCCGGAAAAGGCAAGAGTTGGAGATACGAATATGGAAAGTTGTATCCGGGGCGTTACAACACTCCACCACTACGAGAGGATTTCGTCCCGAGATCTAGGATGGCACCGGATAGAAAAACGGAAGAAGAAAGAGGTAAAACTAAGTTGCTTCTTTGACAAAAGAGTGAAACCAACGAACCTTGAGAGGTTGACAAAATGAAAGAAAGAAAACAACGAAGATGAACAAAGTTGAAAACACTCTGTTAGAAAAGTGGAACATGGGATACGACGAGAACCAAGAGGTTAAGTGACAAGATATATATTTAAACCACTCCGGTTAAAACAAGGTAGGGAAGGAATAAGAATGATATAATTTGGGCAGCACTCCGACTATAAATGGAAGGAATTGAACATGATCTTGACAAGATGAGAGGATACTTGATGAAATCAACAAACACTGCCACTGGAACTATTGAAAAAATGGCACAAGGGGTAAGAAAGATTTCAGACAGCTCTCCGGTTGAGGAAGCAGGCAAAACTTGATAAGATGAGAGAACTCGAATGAAAACATGATACTCCGGCTAAACGGAGAAGCAAGGAGAAGAACATGATCTTGACAAAACAAGATGATGGGTCGAAGAGAGCAACATCACAATGCCTCCGGAACAAATGAAAGAATGGAATGGAATGGACGAAGGGAAACAAGATCTTGAAAGGGCACGCTTACAAGAAATGCTAGAACGGAGTTGTTGGATTATCAACAACGAAAGGAACAAGCTTGTTGTGGGCTTATGGAAAACATCTCAAAATTATGAGGTGACAACCGGCCACTAACGGAAACAATTGCTTGCTTGAGATCAATGAAGAGATGAAAACTGCTTTTGCCGAGAGGATAGGAGAAAACTTGGATCATTGATAAGCACCACAATACAACATTCCTTAGGGAAGGCCTTAGGTGAAATCTATACCAAGATAACTCCAACGAAGAGATTGATGGATTTAAAATACCTCGTTCTTGACAACATGTGAATAGAGAAACATGAAGGAAATTGTCAAGAGTGACATAACACCATCTCAAAAGATAAGGTAGAAAGAGTTGCACTTTGGAATGCAAGATAAAGAATACTTGAACTCCTCAAGACAAAACATGTGTTGAACACCATGTTTATTTTAGAGTATAGCCTGGCGGATCTTAACTCCGAGAGAAATCTTGATGAACAATTGAAGAATGAAAAGAATCCTTGACGAAGCACCATGTAGAGCCTCCATGAAGAACTCCGGTAAGAAAAGGATGATAAAATAAAGAGAAGTTGAAAACACAAGGTGAAGCCTTGCAATGATTTAGATGGATCTTCGTGATGATGAGAGCTTGGAACTCCGGGAAAAGAAAAGATGAAACAATTGAAACCGAGAATTTATTCATCATGAACAAACTCCGAAAGAAGGAATTAATCACTTGGATGAAACAAGAATAAGAATTATGTTATGCGTATCCTTCACCAATTTAGATTGATGACAAGCAACGGATTAGGCATACTACTTATTCTCGTTGAAAAAGGATTGAAGAGAGATATTGCTCAACTTGGGAAGGTCTTCAACGAACCACCGGTAGGATCTGGAAAGAACGGATGAATTGATATGATAACCAAGGAAGAGAACTCTTGGAAGAACCACCGTAAGAATTAAAAAAAACGAACAAAGAAAAGATAGCGAAACCTTGGGAAGAATTAGAAAATGAACGAAGATACTTGAGGGGATTTAGATACATGAGAACGGAGAGATCATGAACTGATTAGTGAATACTTGAATGATGCACCGGTAAGATTTGGAGAACGAAAGAAGAAAGCTGGAATGAATAATTCTGAGATGATGGGCTCAGAAGAATCAAACTGAAAAGACTCCTGAATTGCTCCGGATGGGTGAAAAGAATTCTCACAATCGAAAACAATTATGAGAGGATGGCGTCAAGCTTGAACTAGGCATCTTTGGAAGAACGGGTAAGGATTTAAGAGAAAGTCTTCTTCAGTCTTCAAAATTCGAGAATGACGACAAGAAACATCACCATGAATTATTGAAGCACTCCGGAATGAAGAATAGAAAGGTTGAACCAAAGATGAAAAGAATTTGAAAGCGATGTTGGAGAAGGAATATGACTGATGATAATTCATTCTTACATCAAACTTAGAAAAGAATTTTTTGGGAATAGCTCCGGGAAAATTAGAAGAGTCAGGTAAGATCCTGGGAAAAGACCTGTGGGTTAGGGCCCACTCAAAAGAAACACCGTTGAACGATTGTTTGAAATAAAGATTGCACCGGTAGAATTAAATGGCTTGAATGGGATAACAACCTTGAAATATCTTGAATGGATTGAGAATGGAAACACAAGTCTTGTGAGATATTTTCAGCACTCCAGAACAAATGAATAGGAAGAAGTGAATGATTAAGAGGTGCATCGGCATGAGAAAGCATTAGAAACAAGAAAAGGAATATGATGAATATCGAAAGCTTGAATTGGGTCCATCGGAGAAGAAACAACAAAGAAGGATGATGAACTTGAAACTGTTGAGCATCTTCATGGGAATTCACCGGATAAGAACATTGAAAGAAAAGAATGAAGAGACTTCCCACAAATAAAAGGATACATGATTAAGAAATCTGAGTCCTTGAAGAAAAAGGGGTGGGAGGGTGGGAAAACAAAGGCAACTTGGGTCGGATGAAATGAACACCGTTGAGAAAAAGCTTAGAATTGATCTTGCGAATGGGGAGAATGATGGGATCATCTTGAAGAGAAGCGCACCGGTGAGAAGAAATTGAGATGACAAACTCGATGATCAAGAAGGATTAGTATTCACATAGAAATATGAGAACACCATTTAGGAAAGGTATGGAATCAACACTTGACATTGAAGCAACTCAATACCACAACTTAAAACAAAACAAAGGAGTGGCTTGCAGAATAAGCCAGAAACAAACATATGATAGATCCCATATCGTATCATGTGTCTGTTGGAAAGATATCCTACAAGATACTTGAATTCCCACCTATAAACTCCCGAAACTTTCTGGTTATGCAATCTGGTGTTGGGGATACAGGGGACACAAAATATATCACCCAAACTAACAATACCTAGATCCAGCTGTATCCATCCTTCAACACATAACCAAGAAAACTCCGGAAATCGTTTACCTCGACCTTCGAAAAGCATCCGTTATACGAGTCATGGAAATACTCTCGAGCTCGCCCCAGTACTGGGTTATCGAGGTTATCTCACCAACAACTGCATAAAAGAGATTTTCGATGTCGGCAAAGCTCAGGTATTCCAGAACTGCAACGATAAAATTGTGACGACAACACCTCGGAGCTCAACTCCCCGGGACACTGCCACAACCCCTAAATGTCAGGAGGCACCAAGAACAATGTTCTCGTCACAAAACCATCAGAACGATTCCAAAATACCCGTGTGATCCTAAAAAAAATTTAGTGAAATTTGAGAAGAGAAAGAGTCAAAACTCTACGTCAGGATACCTCACCAGAGCGACGAAGGACCGAGGAGTAAAAAGAATCCTACTCTCCGATATATAAAATCCTAAGACTCAAAACATTTTGTTCTAGACTCAACAACGCCAAAGAAACAATCAAGCAGGGGCTCCTAAATCGGGATGCCTCGATACCAACTTATAGCGCCTCGATGCGGCTATATCTCCCACGTGTCGAAGCACGACTTAGAGGCATAACCGCATTGAAAGCAATGTCGCAAGTGAGGTAATCTTCACACAACCCATGTAATACATAAGGAAAGAGATACATAGTTGGCTTACAATCGCCACTTCACACAATACATGAGTAAAGCATTACATCATACAGATACAATCAAGGTCCCACTACGGAACCAAAATAAAAGAAGACTACCCCAAATGCTACACAAATCCCCGATCGTCCCAACTGGGCTCCACTATCGATCAACTCAAACGAAACAACACAATGAACAAGATCTTCATCGAGCTCCTCCTTGAGCTCGGGTAAGGCCACCTGCACGGTTTCATCGGCACCGCAAACTGGTTTTGAAGTATCTGTGAGTCACGGGACTCAGCAATCTCACACCGCGAGATCAAGACTATTTAAGCTTATGGGTAGGAGAAGGTAGTGAGGTGGAGCTGCAACAAGCGACTAGCATATCTGGTGTCTAACATACGCAAATGAGAGCGAGAAGAGAAGGCAAAAGCACGGTCGAACAACTATGATCAAGAAGTGATCCTAGAACAACCTACGCCAAACATAACTCCAACATCGTGTTCACTTCCGGACTCCACGAGAAGAGACCATCACGGTTACACACGCCGTTGGTGTATTTTAATTAAGATCAACTTCGGTTTTCTACAACCGGACATTAACAAATTCCCATCTGCCTCATAACCAAGGGCACGGCTTTGAAAGATAATACCTGTAGGGTGTCCCAACTTAGCCCATTATAAGCTCTCACGGTCAACGAAAGATATTCCTTCTCCCGGAAGACCCGATCAGTCTCGAATCCGGCTACAAGACATTTCGGCAGAATAAAACAAGACCAGCAAAGCCGCCCGGATGTGCCGACAAATCCCGATAGGAGCTGCACATATCTCGCTCTCGTGGCACACCGGATGAGCAAGACGTCGGGTTGGCATAGACCCTGATTGCCCAGGGGGCGCCGGACATCACTCGGTTTAGACCAGCAATCGAAGGAGAACTGGCCCGGGGGTTTAAAATAAAGATGACCCTTGAGTCTACAGAACCCAAGGGAAAAAGGCTTAGGTGGCAAATGGTAAAACCAAGGTTGGGCCTTCTTTGGAGGAGTCTTATTCAAAGCGAACTGTCAAGGGGTCCCATAAATCACCCAACTGCGTTAGGGACGCAAAATCCGGGAACATAATACCGATATGACGGAAACTAGGGCGGCAAGAGTGGAACAAAACACCAGGCATAAGGCCGAGCCTTCCACCCTTTACCAAGTATATAGATGCATTAATTAAATAAGATATATTGTTATATCCTAACAAGTAAACATGTTCCAACAAGGAACAACATCTCCATGTTCCAACAAGGAACAACACTTCATCTTCACCTGCAACTAACAACGCTATAAGAGGGGCTGAACAAAGCGGTAACATAGCCAAACAACGGTTTGCTAGGAAAGGATGGTTAGGGGCTTGACATGGCAATATGGGAGGCATGATAAGCAAGTGATAGGCATCGTAGCATAGGCATAGCAAAAGAGCGAGCATCTAGCAAGCAAAGATAGAAGTGATTTCGAGGGTATGGTCATCTTGCCTGAAATCCCGCAAGGAAGAAGAACGAGTCCATGAAGAAGACAAACGGACGAAGTCGAACGAATGCTCACAACTCCGGAACGAAACCGAAGCTAACGAGAGAAGCAACCCGGAAAGAAGCAAACAACATGGTAAACACACAAGCATAAACATGTCATGATGCACAATCAAGTATGATGCATGTCCGGTTTAAATATGCATGGCATGGCAATATGCACAAACAAAACTACAAGTTAAATGGAGCCCAATATGCAACGAGTTGCATATTGACGAAACGCCACATCAATTATTTAGTTCTCTCTCGGTTATGTACCCAACAACATTAAATGTTATTAAACATGGCAAGAGGTGAAGCAAATGAATACTACCTATCTAGGCAAGTTTAAATGAGGCCGGAACAACAAAACAACAAGTCCGGAAACTCCTCATATGCATATATTAGGTTTGGTACTGTTCTGTCCTAAACACAATTTTAGAGTTATTAAACAGCAAATAAAGTGCACCATGTTAAACTAGGCATTTTTCTACCCCATTTACAAATAAATTTTATTAAATTCCGAGTTACGGTTATTTAGTTATGAAATAAAGCATTTTAGCATGGCAATTATGCAAAATAAACACAAACAGCATTTTAAGCATTTTAACATGGGATGAAAGCAGCAGATTATGAAACTAGATGAAAAACTAAGCACTTTTCATATATAAATTATTTACATATGATGCACGGTTGTGGAGTTATTATATGCATGAATTCTAGGGGTTTTTCTGCAAAACTAATATTCTCTGGATAATTAGCAAACTCTGTCGGCCCAATAGTGCACAGGGGGGGCGCTGGATCTGATGCTCACCATGGGCTTGGCCCGATTGGAAGCTGAGGGAGGCCGACTGGGGGGGGGGGGCAGCCGGGCCTTGAGCCCACCTGGCGGTCGCTTGACGAGGCGCAGTCAACGCGGGCGTCGACCGTGTCGTCCTCCTCTCAAATAGAGGCAGCAACAGGACTTGGGGGCGAGCGCTCCTGCTCGATGAATAGGAAGCAGAGGCCTGCGCGAGGGGAAGCAGGGGACGCAGTGGCGGCGCTGGACGGGAAGGCAACTGGGCCTCGAGATCAGTCAGCCCACGCGGGGGGAGGGGTGTTCACGCGAGCAGCGAAGAGCGTGCGGTCGTGCTCGTTCTCGTGAACCAGGACGACGACGACGGACTTGGCGCTGGGACTTGGCGTGGGCAGGGCGTCGCAAGACGACGGAGCGAGAGGAACCGGGCGGAGGCAACCTGATCCGACGACGGGGAGCTCCTGCGGGAGAGGGATGAGACCAGGAAGAGGTCAGAGAAGGGGGGGAAACGAGAAGAAGAGGAGGACAGGGAGAAGGAGCGGGCGGCCTGGCCTGGAGGATTTGCACGGAGGAGCTGCTCAGCCTCGGGGTGCTGCTTGAAGCGATCGACGCGGTGCAGGGGAAAACAGATGCCTCGGGCATCGGTTGCAGGAGCGAGAGGCCATAGGCGCAGGGCTGCTCGGCCTTGGCTGTTGCTCGCCGGTGGCTCGCCGGCTATCGGCGCGGAGGAAGGGCAGAGGAGCGGATGCTCCTGGACGAGGGGAAGGTGGAGGCTGGTTGGTGGATCAGGAGGAGGCTCCGGGATTGGCCCGATGGATGCAGAGGCTGGTGGGTTGGATCGGGGGGAATGAGGAGATCCCGAGGAAGAAAGTTAGGTAGGTGGCGGCGGCTCGGGAATGGGTGGATGGATGGGACATGATCCCTAGTTTCTAGGGTTAGAGTAGACTGATTATATAGTGAGTGGATGAGGGCATGCTTAATCCGGTCCGTCCGATCGAAATCGGGCGGTCGAGAATAAATAGGTTAGGTAGCCCAAATAAGAAAACGGTGATGTTTTGTAGATGTTTGGGGATGATCCGGACTCATCGGTAATGACAGCCCGGTTCGGGTTCGGAGCAGTTTCGGACACACACACGAGGGGTCAAGAGAGGTCAACGAGGACAAGGGCCTGACAAAATGACAACGGAGGCAAAGAGAGAAAGGGCAACTGCGAACGGCTACGAGTTTTATGAAAACATGCGGATGCAATGCGAATGATGCGATGAAATGAAATGCCTGACATGAACAAAATGCAAAACAAAAGACAAAAACCCAACCACGAAGGAAATAACATATCGCATCTCCAGAAAAGGCAAGAGTTGGAGATACGAATATGGAAAGTTGTATCCGGGGCGTTACAGCCTTCTTCCTCCTTTGCTTATCCATTTTCACGCACTCGAGCTCCAGCGCCCAAGTCCGCACATCCCACCTCAACCTTCTCCAGCCATGTCCGGAGCGGGAGGCAAGTGGATGGCCTGCTCCGTCACGGAGGGTCACATCAAGAAGCTGATGAAAGCCGGATACTTGTCCAATGACATCGCGCACCGGCTCCCCGACAAGGGGCAACTCATCCCCACCCCCAGGCACCATGAGAGGGTGGTGTTCCTCACCCATTTCCTTCGCGGACTAGGTTTCCCACTTCACCCATTTGTCCGGGGACTCATGTTCTACTACGGCCTAGATTTCCACGATCTGGCCCCGAACTTCATCCTCAACATCTCGACGTTCATCGTCGTGTGCGAGGCCTTCCTCTACATCCAGCCCCACTTTGGCTTATGGCTGAAGACCTTCAATGTCAAACCGAAGGTAGTGGGCGGCTGCCAAGCGGAGGTCGGAGGCGCCATGGTGGGCAAGATGCCCAACATTACATGGCTCGAGGGCTCCTTCGTGGATACCATAAAGGGGTGGCAATCGGGGTGGTTCTACATCACCGAGCCGCGGACCTAAATGGGCAGCGGCCCCAATTCTGATTCGCATCCCACACGGCTCACCTCCTGGAAAGAGACGGGCCTGTCGTGGGGTAATTCGAAGGAGCTGACCGGACTCCAAACCTGCGTCCAAAACCTGGTGAGCAAGAAGCTCAAACTCGTCAACGTAGTCCAGGTCATGCTCATCCGCCGGATCCTCCCGTGCCAACAACGGGCTTTCAGTTTGTGGGACTTTGATCCAGCACAACACCGAACCCTGAGTAGGCTCTTCGACACTACGTACGAAGACGCCTGGAAGGTGCTGTTCAAGGGCGCCGAGGCTCCCGCATCCGCTATCGAGGATCGCGGATTCAGCGCGCAACATCAAGCAACGCGGTAAGCTATTTTAGCCTTTATGGGATACTTGTTTTTCATAGTTTGACTCTATGCGGGATCTAAGCTCCTGTTCCTTTGACAGGAATGGCAGAAGAAGACCGGACAGATCGGCTGTCTGGCTCCTTTGCCCGAAGACCCAGTGGACGCCGGCTTGACGGGGCTGCTGGTTCCAGCACTTTACGAGGTGCCGGAGAAGAAGGCCAAGAAGAAGGCCACGGGAACTCGAAAGAGTTCCCGGCGCTCGGTGGTGTCGGATTCATCTTCCGATGACTCTGAGGCGCACTCCTCCCACGAAGACGAGGAGGAGGAAGAAGAGGCCTCTCCAGCGGGGGGAGGAACGAAAAGGAAGGCCGCCCCAACCGGGGGGGGGGGGGGCGAAGGGTCCAAGAAGGGGAGGACCCTTCCTCCGGACTACTCCACCAACGCCGACGACGGCGAAGAGGAGTGGCCATCCAGGGCCAAGTCCCTGGCAAAATCGTAAGTATCCGGATACCAGAATAACTCATGGCGTTCCTTTGTTGCACAGTATCTTCTGATGCCGAATATAATCATGCAGTCCGCCCAAGGCCGGGCTCGATGCTTCATCGAGCGGCTCCCTGGGTTCGCCGGATGTGAATAGCACTTCACTTCCGGCCACCTCCTCTCCTCGCGCTGCGGATGATGCCGAGGTGGAGTCCCAAGATGGTCCAAGCCAGGAGGAGGTGGTCCTGGAGGAACCGCAAGGCGACCTCTCGGACTCCAGGCGCAAAGGGGACAAAACCCCCAAGGGCTCCAAGTCCGGCCCTAGGCCGGACACCGCACCGGAACCTTCAGTGGTTCCGGAGTCCGGCAGGCGCCCCCCTAGTAAGAAGGGCAAGCCTACGACGCCGGTGACCTCCGTCCAACCGGAGGCACTGGATAATCTGCTGGAGGTGCTTAACGGTGCCTCCATCGACAAGGAGCACAACACTATTATGAGTGTGGTGATCCAGAAGGTTCAGTCCACCAAGAGCGGGCTGACTGAAGCCTGTGCGAGCCTTCTAACAGGCTTTGAGGTATGTAAAAATATTACCGCATAGACAGTAGCCCCTGATGCTCAGTTTGGTGTTCGGAAAGAAAAACCGAACTGAGGATCTAAAAGATATACGCAGAAGTCTAACATAAGTATGTAAATATGGGAATGCAGGCTGCGCTGCTGACCTCTGCCACACTGACTGCGGAGGTCGATGCATTGAAGCAGAGCCTGGAGCAGTCTGCGAACGAGCTCGGCCTTGCCAAGAAGCAGCTCGAAGACAAGGAAGGTAAGTAATACCTTATGTAAGTATATAAAAAGATGTGGTTGCAAAAAATGACAGGACCAACGTGAGTATTACAGGGGCCACAACCGAGGTGGCGACCCTGAAGGAAGCGCTGTCCAAGGCCGAAGACAAGGCGGCCGTGGAGCGCACCGAGCGAGAGAAGCAGGAGGCGCGGGTGGCGGAGGTGCAGTAAGAGCTCCAGGCTCTCATGGAAAAACACGAGAGTTTGGAGCTTGACTCAAAGACTCGAGAGTCCGAGCTTGCCTCGGCCCTTGAGAGCGCCAAATCTGCCAAGGCCGAAGCCCAAAAAGCCCTCCAGGAAATTGAGGCGATGAAGAAGATAGCGGCGGTAAGTCATTCTTTATGCAAAGCAAGCACGTGAAAGTGAATTACTTGTTACTTACCCGAGTCCGGAGCTCTCCAGGAGCGTTCGCAGATCTTCCCCGGAGTGTGTCCGACGCTGCCGCATTCTACCGAGCCGAAGAGGGGAGCTCGATGGAGAAGGTGTTCTGGTCTCAGTATGCTGAGGCCGGACACCTGGTGCCCTTGAGCGACCAGCTGAAGTAGCTGGTCGAGCTCCATAAGGTGGCCGAACAGGCCATGAAGGGTCTCATAGTCCGGCTGTGGCCTGGGGAAGCCATGCCTGGGAGCTACTTTGGGCTGGTGAGGCGGCTGGTGGATGCCTGTCCATGGCTTGAAGTCATCAAGCGCTCCATATGCATCGAAGGTGCCCGTAGGGCCCTTGCCCGTGCTAAAGTGCACTAGGGCAAGATAGACGCTGAGAAGCTTGTGACGGACGGACCACCACCGGGCAAGGAGCATCGCAAGCCCGAGATGTATTATGAGGGCGTCCTGAAGGGTGCCCGCCTTATAGCAGATGAATGCTCCAAAGATGTAATTTTTGAGTAAACTCGCATTTGTGATCTCAGACGCTGAAAACTTGTTCATATGCGCTAAGCAACGCTTTGGAATTGAAAATATTACCTTTTGTGCGGCCGATATTAAATTTGAGAGATGGCAAGTCGTCGGCTTCGCCCTGCGTCATGAAAGTGCTGGGGTGTTCGGATAAACTTGAGCGCTTTTTTCCCATTCTTGGGTCCTTCGAGGAGGCGCCAAAGACAACGTAACAAGGCAATCGGACTATAATGCTTGAACACTCTCACTTAGCCATAGAATTCTATAATTTTAAATTTCTGCGAAGCCCCTAGTATTCGAAAGACCGAGTTCGGGGCGCTATCCGCGCCTAGGCCGGACAAAGCCGACTCCTCGCTCTAAGCGGCATAAGTCTTTAGGGACTCGAAAACCTCTCGAACAGCAAACAGCGACCAGCTCTCGCCCTATCATGACGGTCAGTTTTAGCTTTCTCCACTAAGGTGCTTAGCCCAGCTCAACCGGGGCACAATCGCTGTGGGTTCTCCCAGCGCTACCTTAGCCGATATAATGGAAAGTAAGGTACCAAACCATGGGAGCCGGGCAAACCCAACTATTGACCCAAGACATGATTCAGAGCCGATGCATATAATGCTATAAGTTCGGGGTGCCGCACTTGTGGAAGTGTTCGGACTTATCACACCGTATGTTGGGGTACTTATGCCCCTAGTGTATTTGGCCGTACCAAAGTGTACCGGTGCAACATGTCATTAATGAACATATATAGATAAAAAAGGGAATGCAATAATAGACAAAAGCTATGTATTGTTTATTCGAAAAGGCTGCGGTAAAAGCAGGACGATAGAAATAGTGCGATAAGCAAGAGATGGGACTATTTGGCATGTCCTCCCGAGGCGAGCTATGGATGATATGTGAAACAAGTATACTGCTTGTTATAGAGACCACCGACACTGACGTAGCTTTCGCCTCCCGGCTGTTGCATCGTGTGTTCGGCGATTAGATCACGGACAGGCCTTCCGAGAGTGGAGTCCTGAAAGTAAGAAAAAGAATGACAAAATCTGGAGCCCCTAGTGTGGTTGAGCCGCATTTTGGGCATGCCGTGGTCGTGCCCCTCCCCCTATGCCCATGGCATTTCCATAACGTAGTTATGTACGCGTAGTACTGGTTTCGCAATTTCACGAGGGCTGGGGTTGGGGCCGCATTGCTACGCTTGCTCGGAACGTGCCAGGCGGTCTTGTTGTAGGTTACTCCTGGCGCGCTTGACGGTGTCCGGATGTTTAATAGCCGAACTGGAGAATTGCCTTGAGAGGCTGCTTTGTACTTCCGGCGCGAGGGCCGCCGTATGCTCCTCGGTTCGGAGAGAGCGTTCAGTGTTTCCATTGACTGTAATGACTCGAGGGTCCTGCATCTTGAGCTTGAGGTATGCGTGGTGCGGCACCGCATTGAACTTTGTAAATGCGGTTCGTCCGAGCAAGGCGTGATAGCCACTACGGAACGGGACTATGTCAAGATTAACTCCTCGCTCGAAATTATCCGGGATCCAAGACCACCTCAAGTGTAACCGAGCCTGCACAGTTGGGCTCAGACTGGTATGACGCCTTTAAAGGTCGTCTTTGTGGGTTTAATACTTGAGGGATCTATGCCCATTTTTTGCACTGTATCCTGATAAAGTAGGTTCAGGCTGCTGCCGCCGTCCATAACGACTCTAGTGAGGTGAAATCCATCAATGATTGGGTCTAGAACCAATGTTGCGAATCCGCCATGGTGGATGCTAGTGGGGTGGTCCCTTCGATCAAAAGTGATAAGGGAGGAGGACCATGGGTTGAACTTTGGGGCGACTGGCTCCAAAGCATATATGTCCCTAATGCACGCTTCCGCTCCCTTTTGGGGATGTGGGTTGCGTATATCAAGTTCACCGTCTGCACTTGTGGGGGGAAGCCCTTCTGTCCCCTATTGTTCGCCGGCGGGGGCTCCTCCTCGTCATCGCTATGCAGCCCCTTGTCTCCGTTTTCGGCACTTAACTTGCCTGCCTGCTTGAACACCCAACAATCCCTGTTGGTGTGATTGGCTGGTTTTTCGGTGGTGCCGTGTATCTAGCACGAGCGATAGAGTATTCGGTCCAAACTGGATGGGCCGGAGTATTTATTTTAAATGGCTTTTTCCGCTGACCGGGTTTAGAGCCTCTGAATTCGGCATTAACTGTCGTATCCTCAGCATTGTTGCCGTTAATGCGACACTTGTGCTTGTTGCGACGCGACCTGCCATTGCTGTCCTTGGTATCCGAATTACCAGGGCTCTTGGTCATGTTATTACTACGAGCTAGCCAGTTGTCTTCTCCCGCGCAAAAGCGGGTCATGAGTGTTGTGAGGGCTGCCATGGTTTCTGCTTTTCCTGTCCTAGGTGCCGGGCAAGCCACTCGTCACGGATGTTATGTTTGAAGGCTGCAAGGGCCTCTGCGCCCGGACAGTCGACTATTTGATTTTTCTTGGTTAGGAACCGTGTCCGTAATTGTCGGCCGATTCCTCCTGGCTGCTGAATTATGTGGCTTAGGTCATCGGCGCCCGGTGGTCGCACATAGGTGCCCGGAAATTGTCGAGGAATGCGGCTTCCGTGTCCTCCCAACAACCAATTGATTCGCTGGCAAGCTGTTAAGCCAATGCCGAGCTGGTCCTTTAAGCTTGAGTGGGAGGTATTTGATGGCGTGTAGATCATCACCGAGGGCCATGTGGATATGAAGGAGATAATCCTCAATCCATACCGCAGGATCTGTTGTGCCATCGTATGATTCGATGTTTATGGGATTGAAACCCTCGGGGATTTGATGATCCATTACTTCATCTGTGAAGCATAGTGGGTGTGCGGCGCCTCTGTACTGGGCTATATCACGACGTAGCTCAAACGAGCTTTGTCTACTTTGTTCGGCCATGTCGGATTTACCATATCCGGATGACGGTTATCGTCATGTGTCGTGGGGCGCCCACGCGATCCATAGATCGATCTTGTTTGCCTTGCCTTGTCCTCCAATATATCTCACAGATCTGGCGCATTTCCCCATGCCTTGGTATTCTTTGAGCGACGCCGGGGTGCGGCTTGAGTGGAGGGCCGAGAGGCCTCTCTGTCGCGGCCACGAGGTGGCCGGTCGGCCGCATCATGCGTTGGTGATGTAGGTCTAGGTGCTTCCTCCTCTAATCGGGGTAGCAGCCTGCGTTTTGGGTAGCTCTTGGAGGGGCGTTCGAGTTCTTACTCTTCGGCCGCAAGGACTTTAGTCCATCTGTCGGCTAGCAAGTCTTGGTCAGCTCTAAGTTGTTGCTGTTTTTTCTTGAGGCTTCTCGCCGTGGCCATAAGCCTGCGTTTGAAACGCTCTTGTTCGACGGGATCCTCGGGCACGAAAAATTGGTCATCGCCGAGGCTTGCCTCGCCTTGGAGGGAGGCATGTAATTATCGCCCTCTACCTCTCGCTCGCCGCTTTCTCATGAGGGCTAGTTTCTCCATCCTCCTGCGCTGAATCCTGCTGGAGGGGGTTGTCTTCGGCACTGTCCGGGGTGTTATTGTCTCCCACGCCGAAATCACCGTTTTTGCTTTGGCGGGATTTAGAGCGGCGCCACTGACGTCGGCGCTTAGGCTGCTTCTTGGAGGGGTCATCCTCCGTTGTTCCATCGCCGTTCCCTTCTTTTGGGGTGTCCACCATGTATATGTCATAAGACGAGATGGCCTTCCAATGCCCTGTAGGCGCTGGTTCTTGGTCGTCTCCTGCATCGGCGTCCATACCGTCGATGTCATCGGAGTCGAAGTCAAGCATGTCGATTAAATCATCGATAGTGGCTACGAAGTGGGTGGTGGGTGGGCTTTGAATTTCTTCGTCGTCAGCATCCCAACCTTGCTGACCATAGTCCGGCCAGGTCTCTCCTGATAAAGAGAGAGACTTTAGTGAATTCAGAATGTCGCTGAAGGGCGAGTGCTAAAAGATGTCCGCGGCGGTGAACTCCATGATCGGTGTCCAATCGGATTCGATTGGCAGGGGCGCGGAAGGTTCGGAGTCCGGAGGGGAGTCCGGCACCTTGGAGTCACAAGCTTCGCAAAGGACAAGGCTTGTGTTTGGCTCGACCGCCGTAGAGATTGCAGCCCCGGAGGCGGTGTCCAGCCACCCGTCCTCGATTGGCGCAGTCGGCTCCGAGCCGAGGGTCGGAGCGGACGCGGGTGCGGCCTCTAGGGTAATATTCGGCGGCAAAGCTAGATCATGCCCATCGTAATAAAGGCGGGCGCGCTTCGGCTGTGGCTCGAACCCGTCAAGATCAAGTCTCCGCGAACGCCACCGTAGTTCAAACTTCCAAATCTGACTGATGGCCAGGGCGAGCTTTTGATCTGCTCCAGATGGCTGCTTAATTGCCCGCAGTGCAAAGCCGCCGAATCACGTAAGATTTGTCCAGAAAAAGTCTCACCCTGGACCACGCCGTTGTTGATGATCGGAGGAGCCATCGGGCCTAAAGATGACGCACACGAGGAACTCTCAATGAAAGCACCAATGTCGGTGTCAAACCGCGGATCTCGGTAGGGGGTCCCGAACTGTGCGTCTAGGCGGATGGTAACAGGAGACAAGGGACACGATGTTTTTACCTAGGTTCGGGCCCTTCTCGTTGGAGGTAAAACCCTACTCCTGCTTGATTAATATTGATGATATGGGTAGTACAAGAGTAGATCTACCACGAGATCAGAGAGGCTAAACCCTTGAAGCTAGCCTATGGTATGATTGTTGTTCGTCCTACGGACTAAAACCCTCCGGTTTATATAGATACGGAGAGGGCTAGGGTTACACAGAGTCGGTTACAATGGGAGGACATCTACATATCCGTATCGCCAAGCTTGCCTTCCACAGCAAGGAAAGTCCCATCCGGACACGGGACGAAGTCTTCAATCTTGTATCTTCATAGTCCAGGAGTCCGGCCAAAGGTTATAGTCCGGCCATCCGGACACCCCCTAATCCAGGACTCCCTCAGTGAGCCTATGCCTTGGAAGATGGACGACAAGCCTACATCATCAACAACTCCAACATCACCACCTCCGAAGAAAGAGACATAAGCACATGGGTATGGGCACTCCCCTTGGCAACTGCCAAGCTTGGGGGAGGTGCCCCAGTATCGTATCACCATCACACTTCTATCTTTACTGTTATTCTTAGTTCAATCCTTTTGGTTATATCTTGATCTAGTAGAATAAAGTTTAGTATGATCTAGCTTTGATTTTTTGTGTTGATCCTTATCTATGTAATCGAGTCCGTGAGCTATATATAATAAAGATTAGTCTTGAGTCGAGAGCTTGGTTATCTTGCTATGATCCCGAGGGAATAAAAGAAAAAAGAAAGAATAAAAAGAAATAAAGAGATCATATGTTGCTATTCTAAGAATGATCATGATGCCCTCATGTCCGTATTTTATTTTATCAACACCTCTATCTCTAAACATGTGGACATATTTTTCGATATCAGCTTCCGCTTGAGGACAAGCAAGGTCTAAGCTTGGGGGAGCTGATACGTCCATTTTGCATCATGCTTTTATATCGATATTTATTGCATTATTGGCTGTTACTACACATTATGTCACAATACTTATGCCTTTTCTCTCTTATTTTACAAGGTTTACATGAAGAGGGAGAATGCCGGCAGCTGGAATTCTAGGCTGGAAAAGGAGCAAATATTAGAGACCTATATTCTGCACAACTCCAAAAGTCCTGAAACTCCACGAAAGTCAGTTTTGGAATATATTAAAAATATTGGGCGGAGAAAGCACCAGAGGGGGGCCAACCACTGTCCACGAGGGTGGAGGGCGCGCCCTACCCCCTGGGCGCGCCCCCTACCTCGTGGGCCACGTGGAAGCCCCCCGATGCCCATCTTCTGGTATAAGGTGTCTTTTGCCCTGGAAAAACCATAAGGAAGCTGGACGGCGACCATTGCCTCGAGCGGAACCTTGGCAGAACCAATCTAGGGCTCCGGCGAAGCTGTTCTGCTAGGGAAACATCCCTCCGGGAGGGAGAAATTGTCATCACCATCAATCCTCTCATCGGGAGGGGTGAAATCTCCATCAACATCTTCACCAGCACCATCTCCTCTCAAACCCTAGTTCATCTCTTGTATCCGATTTTTGTCTCCAAACCTCAGATTGGTACCTGTGGGTTGCTAGTAGTGTTTATTACTCCTTGTAGTTGATGCTAGTTGGTTTATTCGGTGGAAGATTATATGTTCAGATCCTTTATGAACATTAATACCCCTATGATTATGAACATGAATATGATTTGTGAGTAGTTATGTTTGTTCCTGAGGACATGGAAGAAGTCTTGTTATAAGTAGTCATGTGAATTTGGTATTCGTTCGATATTTTGATGAGATGTATGTTGTCTTTCCTCTAGTGGTGTTATGTGAACGTCGACTACATGACACTTCACCATTGTTTGGGCCTAGGGGAAGGTATTGTGAAGTAACAAGTAGATGATGGGTTGCTAGAGTGACAAAAGCTTAAACCCTAGTTTATGCGTTGCTTCGTAAGGGGCTGATTTGGATCCATATGTTTCATGCTATGGTTAGGTTTACCTTAATTCTTCTTCGTAGTTGCGGATGCTTGTGAGAGGGGTTAATCATAAGTGGGATGCTTGTTGATACGTCTCCAACGTATCTATAATTTATGAAGTATTCATGCTATTATATTATCTGTTTTGGATGTTTATGGGCTTTACTAAACACTTCTATATTATTTTTGGGACTAACCTATTAACCGGAGGCCCAGCCCAAATTGTTGTTTTCTTGCCTATTTCAGTGTTTCGAAGAAAAGGAATATCAAATGGAGTCCAAACGGAATGAAACCTTCGGGAGAGTTATTTTTGGAACTAAAGCAATCCAGGAGACTTGGAGTAGACGTCAGGGAAGCTTCGAGGAAGCCACGAGGCAGGGAGGCGCGCCCTACCCCCTGGACGCGCCCCCACCCTCATGGGCCCCTTGTGGCTCCCCTGACCGACTTCTTTTGCCTATATATTTCCATATACCCTAAAACGTCGAAGAGCACAAGAGATCGGGAGTTCCGCCGCTGCAAACCTCCAGAGCCACTAAAAACCAATCGGGACCCTGTTCCGGCACCCTTTCGGAGGGGATCCCTCACCGGTGGCCATCTTCATCATCCCGGCGCTCTCCATGACGAGGAGGGAGTAGTTCACCCTCTGGGCTGAGGGTATGTACCAGTAGCTATGTGTTTGATCTCTCTCTCTCTCTCTCTCTCTCTCTCTCTCTCGTGTTCTTGATTTGGCACGATCTTGATGTACCGCAAGCTTTGCTATTATAATTGGATCTTATGATGTTTCTCCCCCTATACTCTCTTGCAATGGATTGAGTTTTCCCTTTGAAGTTATCTTATCGGATTGCGTCTTTAAGGATTTGAGAACACTTGATGTATGTCTTGCAAGTGCTTATCTGTGGTGACAATGGGATATTCACGTGATCTACTTGATGTATGTTTTGGTGATAAACTTGCGGGTTCAGTGACCTTGTGAACTTATGCATAGGGGTTGGCACACATTTTCGTCTTGACTCTCTGGTAGAAACTTTGGAGCACTCTTTGAAGTTCTTTGTGTTGGTTGAATAGATGAATCCGAGATTGTGTGATGCATATCGTATAATCATACCCACAGATACTTGAGGTGACATTGGAGTATCTAGGTGACATTAGGGTTTTGGTTGATTTGTGTCTTAAGGTGTTATTCTAGTACAAACTCTATGATAGATCGAACGGAAAGAATAGCTTTGTGTTATTTTACTACGGACTCTTGAATAGATTGATCAGAAAGGATAACTTTGTGGTGGTTTTGTACCCTACAATAATCTCTTCGTTTGTTCTCCGCTATTAGTGACTTTGGAGTGACTCTTTGTTGCATGTTGAGGGATAGTTATATGATCCAGTTATGTTATTATTGTTGAGAGAACTTGCACTAGTGAAAGTATGAACCCTAGGCCTTGTTTCGAAGCATTGCAATACCGTTTTCGCTCACTTTTATCATTAGTTACCTTGCTGTTTTTATATTTTCAGATTACAAAAACCTATATCAACCATCCATATTGCACTTGTATCACCATCTCTTCACCGAACTAGTGCACCTATACAATTTACCATTGTATTGGGTGTGTTGGGGACACAAGAGACTCTTTGTTATTTGGTTGCAGGGCTGTTTGAGAGAGACCATCTTCATCCTACGCCTCCCACGGATTGATAAACCTTAGGTCATCCACTTGAGGGAAATTTGCTACTGTCCTACAAACCTCTGCACTTGGAGGCCCAACAACGTCTACAAGAAGAAGATTGTGTAGTAGACATCACTTGTCCAAGGAAGGGCAGTACCCAAGCACTGGTCCACCCACATATCAAATTATCAAAGTAACGAACGCGAATCATATGAGCATGATGAAAACTAGGTTGACAATTATTCCTGTGTGTCCTCGGGAGCGCTTTCCTTTATATAAGAGTTTGTCCAGGCTTATCCTTTGCTACAAAAAGGATTGGGCCACCTTGCTGCACCTTGTTTACTTTAGTTACTTGTTAACCGTTACGAATTACCTTATCAAAAAACTATCCGTTAACGATAATTTCAGTGCTTGCAGAGAATACCTTACTGAAAACTGCTTGTCATTTCCTTCTGCTCCTCGTTGGGTTCAACACTCTTACTTTTCGAAAGGACTACGATAGATCCCCTATACTTGTGGGTCATCAGTGGCCTGAAAATATGCATCTTTAAGAGGACATTCAGAAGAATGCAATTATGCTACAACGTGTACTCCAATAATTGCAGGACCTGAAGGGTAGCTTAATGAAGCTGACAGAAACCTCATCATCACCACCTCCGAAGAAGGAGATTTGAGTAAATGGGTATGGGCACTCCAATGGCTAGTGCCAAGCTTGGGGGAGATTCCCCGGTATCGTATCACCATCACATCTTTACCTATATTGGTCCTTAGTTCGATCCTTTTGGTTATACCTTGGTTTAGCAGAACAAAGGTTTTTAGTATGAATCTAGATTTGAGTTTTGCTTTGTGTTCCCTCTATGTAATCGAGTCCGAGAGTTATATAATAAAGATTAGTTTTTGATGAGGACATTGCTCTCTTGATATGATCTTGATAAAAAGAAAAAAGATAGAGATAAAAGAAATAAAAATATTATATAATAATCTTATGGGAAGTGATGACTTCACATATAAGAAGTATGTCACATAAAACTTGTTGGGAGTTGACAAACATAGTTTTGGTCATTGTTGCAATTAAAAGGAAGTAATAAAGAAAGAGAGGTATCACATATAAATACACTATCTTGGACATCTTTCGTGATTGTGAGCACTCATTGAAGTATTATATGCTAAGAGGTCGATGTTGGACAAGGAAGACAACATAATGGGTTATGTTTTCTTATATTCGAATAGAAGTTATATTGTCATGGATCCTCCAACATGTTGAGCTTGCTTCTCATCCTATGCTAGCCAAATCTTCTGCACCAAGTAGAGATACTACTTCTGCATCCAAAATCCCTTAACCCAGTCTTGCCATGAGAGTCCACCATACCTACCTATGGATTGAGTAAGATCCTTCAAATAAGTTGTCATAAATGCAAGCAATGAAAATTGCTCTCTAAATATGTATGAGCTTTTAGTGTGGGGAAAATAAGCTTTATACAAACTTGTGATATGGAAGACATAAAAGCGATAGACTGCATAATAAAGGTCTTTATCACAAATGGCAATATATAGTGACGTTCTTTTGCATTAAGATTTTGTGCATCCAACCATAAAAGAGCATGACAACCTATGCTTCCCTCTACGAAGGGCCTATCTTGTACTTTTACCTTCTACCTTTATACAAGAGTCATGGTGATCATCACCTCTCTTTTTTATACTTTTTCTTTGCGGAAAGCGCTATATGTTGGCGAAGATCCATATATATCCCCTCAGATGTAGGTGTGCTGGTGTGCATAAACTATTATTGTTGACGTTACCCTTGGGGTAAAGGATTGGGAGGCAAAACTATAAGCCCCTATCTTCCTATGTGTTTGATTGAAACTTGTTAAATAAAAGCTCTTACATTGACTCTTTCCGATGTTATGATAAATTGCAATTGTTTCAATGACCAAGATCATAGTTTGTTGGTTTCGAATAAAGTTTTTGTTTCATAATTTACCTTATGAATGAATTGTTAGTTTAGCATATGAAATTATATGACAATATATGTTGTTGTTCTACAAATGATCATGATGCCCTCGTGTCCGTATTTTATTTTATCGACACCTCTATCTCTAAACATGTGGACATGATTATCAATTTCGGCTTTCGCTTGGGGACAAGCGAGGTCTAAGCTTGGGGGAGTTGATACGTGCATTTTGTATCATGCTTTTATGTTAATATTTATTGCATTATGGGCTGTTATTACACATTATGGTACAATACATATGCCTTTTCTCTCTTATTTTACAAGGTTTACACAAAGAGGGAGAATTACGGCAACTGGAATTCTGGACCGGAAAGGAGCAAATCTGAGAGACCTATTATGCACAACTCCAAAAGTCCTGACAATTTATAAAGAATTATTTTGGATTATATAAAAATTATTGGTTGAAGAAACTACCAGAGAGGACCCACTAGGTGGCCACAAGCCTGGGGGGTGCACCCTACTCCCCAGGGTGTGCCCCCAGGCAGGTCTCTGATGCCCATCTTCTGCTATATGGAGTCTTTTGACCTGAAAAAATCAGAAGGAAGCTTACGCGACGAAGCGCCACCGTCTCGAGGCGGAACCTCGGTAGAAGCAATCTAGGGCTCCGGCAGAGGTGTTTTGCCGGGGAAACTTCCCTCCCGGAGGGGGAAATCGAAGCCATCGTGATCACCAACGTTCCTCTCATCGAGAGTGCATCAATCTCCATCAACATCTTCACCAGAACTATCTCCTCTCAAACCCAAGTTCATCTCTTGTATTCAATCTTTGTCTCAAAACCTCAGATTGGTACCTGTGGGTTGTGTTAGGACCGAGAGTATATGCGAGATTCAAAATTTCTTTCGAAAGCTTTGAAACTTATCCCACTCATAGCAGCGGAATAGAGTATCGATGGAAATGAACTCAATCAATCTTCTTCGTCAGAAGCATATTCATCGATGAAGGCATTTATAACAGTACGAGCTTGATAAATTATAGGTTTAACTACAATGAGAGTAACGCAACAAGAAAATAGATGTAGTAGAATGATACACAACATGGTATGGACTGAAACAAAAACTATGGTAAGATTCCATAGGTGAATCCTAAGGAACAGAATGAATGAATACAGATGAAGACAATGAAATAGGGTGATCATTGAAACCCAGGTGGATAACAGACTGAACGAAATGATCAAATAAGCTATCGACACGAAGCACGAATGTATACTACTGAAAGAAAAACAATAGAGTAAATGGAAACAGTGGTGCTCGAAGGCGACAAAGAGATTTTGTAGACCAGTTCACCCTTCTGCAAATGGGCTACCTGTAGTTGGAGGGTATGTGACTTAACACGGAAGATAAATCTCTTCACCCTATTCTCCTTCAATGCAGAGCTGATCAGACTTAAGTTGATTTCACTCATGGTAGATCCTTGTCGGCGATCTCCAAACCTTCGGTCGACCTTCGCGAACCACAATCACTCTTGGTTTCTGAAGATCTGACTCGGTGAAGACAACAACTCTTCAACACTGTCGGGGAAGCTGATCTGACCCACGAACACCTATGGGGGCCGGCGGACCAGACCCCTTTCGGTTCGGTGGGGGGCGGAGATCGCACGAAGAGCAGATCGAGGCGAAGCACACGAGCAGTTTACCCAGCTTCGGAGCTCTCCGGAGAGATAATACTCCTACTGCTGCATGTTTGAGTTGTATTGTGTTCTTGCTCGGGAGCGCTGAATGCTACAGTACACACCAGCTGCTAACGAGACCGAGCGAGAGAGTGTTCGAGCCCCCCTCTACGTTGCGCATGGGCCTCCTTTTATATGCTCAAGGGGTCTCCGACAGGTGGCAACGTAGACAAGGGCAAAAAGGGAAAAGGAGTTGCGATTGGTACAACTACTTGTACAGTGTATCATACCTAACCCTGACGGCAGGGGACAAAGGCATTAAATGCCCGTCTATGTCGCCTAAACAGTGCAGAAAGGGACCGTCAGGGACGCCACCGCTTGCCACGATGGCAATCTTGTCAGCGCCGCTTGCCACCGCGCTCCGCTGGACGCACAGCCTCTCGCCACGCGCGCCTGGAAAGGTCCCAGGGCGACATGTTGGTGGATGTGCTGGAGCGCAGATTCTGATTAGTAATCTGCATGCAAGCGCCTTTGCATGTTGTTGCCTTTGTCGCATCCGGAAGCTTGTCGCCATCGGGCCTTCCCGCAAGCTCCTCTTGCCGGGTCTTGTCTCCTAGGTGCCTTGGTTGGCCTTTCCGGCAAGCTCCTCTTGCCGGGGCCTTGTCTCCTTGGCTTAAATACTTTGTTCTTGAATGGCTCCAAAGGAACCACGGAGGACCTTGGCGGTCACCTTGCAAGCCTTGCCGCGGGGTGCTGCAACTGCCCGTGCACAAGTTCGGGATACTAGGGTACCCCTACTCTAGTACACCGACAAATACTTGAAGCCGAAACCTATCGGTCTAGAGAGTGCGCAGCTCTCAAGAGTAATAGGTACAAGAAATCTCACTTAGAACTACTGTGATGCTAAACCACTATCTAAGTTTGGGCTCTTAGTTTTTCTCTTGGTGTATCTTAAGCTCAAATCACTCAAAGAGGGGTTGCTCAATTCAGTCTTCTCAGAAATCTCAAGTGGAGCGCAAACAGACATTGTTGCAGCAGGGTGGCTATTTATAGCCGCAGCCTTCCCTTGTGGGAAAAGACCAAATTAGACATCGGGTTCAGCCAATGGCCGAATGACACGATTCCAACTATCGGATTTGAGCACAACGGTAACATTTCTTGCGGAGCACGAAATGCTAACTCCTCGGTCTGAGTCAAATCTCTCGCAGTGAAGAAGATCACAGTCTCTTGCTCACAAGTATTTGCTCGGAACACAAAGAGATTTCTCTCACATCTTTCATTGGTTATAGCTAAGCATCACATTAGATCTAAGCGTCGAGAAACTATACCCCTCTTAATAGTACGATGGTCTTGACTCTAAAGAATGAAAGAAGAACAACCAAAGTGAATACTACATCTTCACTTTGTCTTCGACTTCCATCGCTGCAGTCAATTTCTTCGGACGACAATATCGAAACAAAAGTTTCGCTTCAGCAGTAAGATTTCGAGGGGTCGATTTCTTCACATCAATCTTCTCGACTCTATTACTTCAATAAATATAGTGCGTTCTTCTCTGCAACGCAGGTATACTTCGGTGAAGTTCCTCGAATGCAGCACTAGAGACAATATTTTCTTTGGTTGTGTATGGACTTTTTCTCTCTTTACGCACTAGCAAACAAATCAGTCCATACATGTTTCCGTCAACAATCTCCAAAACACAAGGTGGGCAGATATTGCACCAACAATCTCTCCCCTTTTGGACAACTGTTGACAAAACAGATCACATCGAATGATAGATAATGAATGGAATGTAATGCGAAGAATAATGAAAGACAAGATAAGATTACAAAGATGAAATATTCTCCCCCTTAAGATATGCTTCGGATCATGAAGGATCGGTGGGGGAAGCGATATTGCTCTTCATATGAGTGTCATTGACCAGATCTTAAATATGAGTTCTTTCAATGCACTCATCAGTGTCTGAGGTGATTCCTGTCACAAAATCTTCGAAGATAGTTAGATGAAAGATAATCGTTGAGTGATTTGTGACTAGGATAAATCATGAAGGTTTTCTCAGAACACAATTTGAATCCACACGAGATGTAGGTTTCCTGCATGTTAGGTGTTCGATATGATCAGAGCAGGATAAAATAAGAATATGTTGCTCGGAGTGGATATGCTTTGGAGGTGGTTTTCCTGCAATATAGATGATACAGAAAAATATCTGTGAGGAAAAGTACTTTGTCGGACATAGAGATGGCCTTCATGAAAGTCATTTGTGCATAGACTGACTTTCTCATCCTGGAAGGTTAGGTAAAGAAAGATAGCACTTAGAGCATATCCAATGATGATTTTCTGCTTTTCTTCTATAAGCAGATATGTTTCCCTGTAAGATAAATGATTGTCTATGATAATAAATCACAGGAAAAACATTCAATGGTACTTGTAGAAAAATAGTGCGAAGCAAATGATATTGCAGGTGGGGGTTATTAACGTTATATGGCGTCCGAGTGTTTCAGCACCACATGCGGTCCGATAAGTTCATGAAGCAAAATGTTCAATGGAAAAGCAAATAGCAAATAAAAACACCGTGCAAACCCCGATAAACTATCACTCATTGTAATTCTCCCCCCTTTTGTCAACAAGTGTCAAAAAGGTAAGAGAAGTCATACGAGGAATTACTCCGTGGGAGTGTCTTCCGAATCCGAATTAGAAGCACTCGACGAATCAGTGTCAGAAGAATGCGGAATGGTCGAGGCAGAAGCAGGAGTAGCCATCTGAGCTTTGGAAGACTTGGAGCTATGAACATCTGGCTTGTAGACACGAGTACCAGTTGTATCTGCAATTTCATCATCATGATTGACGAACAACAGATCCGTTGAAGTAGAATGTTGTGGGAGCACTGGAATTTGTCTTCGGATGCATGGAACAATAAGCAAGTCCAGTTAGTCATACTCCTTGAAGAGGCCCTTCTTAGCTAATTCCCTGCAAGAGTAATGCTTTCTCAACACGGTCCATGAGCTCTCCCTTGAAACCTTCTCATGCAGAAGAATTTGACAAGTGTGATTGTAAATCAGATTGAGCTCAACAATCAATTCCACCTTTTATTTTCTATTCATCTTGATGTGTCTTTCCAGAGTCTGTTGCGTGTGAATACAAATCTCATAAAGAGATGGATTTTCCTCATGAGGGATTTCAATCCTGGCGTCCTTGACCTTCTGAGTACTTTCAGATTCTGAAGCATTTGCGGTTGCATCGACAGGTTCCTTTCCTTTGTTGTCATCCATCACAATGCGCAGAGTGTCACGAACATGCGGCATGAATACTTTCGGAATGTAAGCCTAGAAAAATTTCTCATTGATAATATGTTCGATAGAGAACATTATACATGGAGCATAAGGCTTCAACGACTGAGGGCTATCTACTGTGCAAGCAAGGTTTCGAATGAAAAGGTCAGGAATGTCAAACTTGATTCCCTGAGATGTTGCCACAAGTGTATTTCCCACGATGTCTTTTATGGAGTTTGGATTGTTTGTTGGCGTGATGGTATTGCAAAGAATGTTTAATAGTACTTTGTTATCATAAGCCAACTTCTCGGATCAACATCAATGCATTCGTCCCCCACCATGGTGGGATTCATTAGGACGTGGAGTTGGGCATCGAACACTTCCCGGAAATGCAGTCGGTGCTCTCTGTTGTTCTCAAATTCACATCGAGGCGAATTTATCAAAGCCAGAAAATGATCACCAGAACATTTAATTCTCTCTCTGCCAGTAATCCATTCAACCGTCCAGGATGAAGTATTTGCTAGATCTCCTGTGATATATAGTGTGGCATAAAACTGAAGAATAACTTCCTTGTTTCAGCCATGATTAAAGTGCATGAAACTCTTTAGTAGAGCATGTTCAATATGCTTGATTGCATTATGGAAGCAGGGCATTTCTTCGAGCTTGGCAAAGTTTAACATCTTATGATTGAAAATTCTATGCTTCCAAACAAGATCCGAGCATAATAAACTGCCTATTCCTCAGTCCAGAACCTAGGTGACAAAGAAGTCCTTTCTCCTTCGTAAGGGCTGACCCCAAAGAATGCAAGCTTCGAGGAATGAAGTTGTTCATTAAATGCAGGGCCATTGGGGCCATATTCAGCTGAAAATAGTGGAAATTATTCCTGAGGATTTTCCCAATGTTCTTCCTCACTAATTTCCATCGGTTGAACATCTTCAAAGACTGGCGCATTATCATCGATGGGCTTGAATGGACCAAGTTGTCTTTTAGCTTTTTCTGGAGCAGATGACATGGGATCACTAGACTGACCGTCAATTTCCTTCGCTGGAACTCCTTCAGCGGCTTTCACAATCTCAGGCACTAGGCCCTTTTCTTTTGGAGAGTTCTCAATGACGGGTGGCATGACAACTTCTTGAGACTGTTGAGTCACAACTTGTTCAACCTGCTGCGGCAACACTGGTGATAAAATTGCTTGGTCTTTCTCTTCGGGAGCCATGGGCTCTTCCAATTTCTTCTCTTCCTGTTCTGGTTGTGAAGCCAAAGAACCAGGAGCAGGGTCAACGTCCATCTGGGTAGGGGCACCAGATGAGGAGACCGGGGTGATATTTCCTTGGGAGGCAACTTGCTCCCCCTCAATCTTCTCATCCTGCTTGGTGGATCCGGAGGGTTCAGCTTGAATTTTCTTCAAGGGCGATGAATCTGCCTTTTCCATCTCAATTTCCTCGTCAACTTTTTCTTCAAGAGCATGTTGCTCGGACATGACATTTTCTTCGTCAGGATTGACTAGAAAACATATTCACCATACCAGATTCTTATGCAGCTGAGGTAGGAATGATGACTACTACAGGCACAGTATGTTGCTCGGTTTCTTCCTCGGAATGAGGGGATGGTGGAATCTGTTGCAATGGAACACTTGAATCAACAGGTGCTTCAGTCGTTACAGATTGGACACGATGGTCATTGACATCTTTTGGCTTGCTGGCTCTTGCCTGAGCTCTCGGACGTTTCTCTTCTTTTTCTCTACGTCGAGAAAGATCTTCTTGACGCTTAATCTCATCGTTCCTACGATCACAAAGCTGAGAAACATCCATCTTCAGCTTGGAGTGCCAATCAATCTTGTTGTTTCTCATGGCTATGAGGGCTTTGGTGATCTCAAGGATTCCCTTGTTCACGTCTTTTCTTTCAGACTCAGATTTAGCTTCGCTACTCATTTTCTCGAGGAGTTTCTTGTTCTCGACAGCTTGATTGAGTTCTTTGGTGATTTCTTTCAGCTCAGAGAAGTGTTTTCCTACCATTCTGGTAACATCTTCAGGAAGACCCAAACTGCTCAACTCAGCTGGATTTGCATCATAGGAAGCACCTTCAATGATGTCAAACATAAGATGAAAATCATATTCGTATGTGGAAGCAGGAACAATTATCTTCGCCTTCTTGGCTGGGACAACAACTTTTTCATCAAAAATCAACTTTCTCTTCGCAAATGGGGCAGCAGAACCCGAAGGTTTATCAGATGGGATGGGAGCAAGCCTTGGTGAAGATCTCAATGGAGGAGAGACCTTTGCTGGAGAGGGAGTCTGATACGGATTATCAAGCAGAGCCCTTTGATCGTACATGGGACTTTCTTCCCTAGAATTATCATCAGAAGTGTCATCAGAAGACTTAGATGTTGCCTTCCTTGACTTCCTGGCAATGGTCTTCTTCTTTGAAGCTCAAGGAGTGACAGACTTCCTCTTCTTCTTTTCTTTTCGGGCAGACGCCCTTTCCTTCTTCTCCTGCACATCTTGTTGAGTTAGCTCAACATTTCTTCGTTCCAACTGATTTTTCTTCGTCTCCTTGGCGTCACACTTGGCCTTGGCCTCTGCTTGCTTCTCAACTTCCTCTGGGAAATCAGCAGTTGTCTTCAATGAGTCTACATGAGCATTGGGGGGAGGAGTTGGCCTAACTTTTTCATCATTAGGGCCTAGGCAGCCCTCTGCAATGCAATCATTCCAAGGTGTGAATGCAAATAGAATCTGGTATTTCCTTCGGACGTTCTCGTAGTTGAACCATTTCTTCGCCCAGTGGCGGTGAATCTTCTGCAATCTGTTATTTCTATCTTGAGCAGTTTCATCTCCAGGGGGTGTTCTAAAGGATTCAGGATCAGACATCTCAGTCGTAGTATTCCTTTCTCTTCCGCGGCCACCCTTCTTGGGATTTCCATCAGAGAACAGGATTTTGGAGTTTGTGACTAGCTCATCCTCGGGCTGACTGCACGCTGAGGGAATGTCGTCATCTTCTTCAGCAGATTTTGATTCGACCTTTTTCTTCGATGCTTTTGGCAGCTTCGCAGATTTTCTTTCAACCACCTTTGCTTTATCAATCGCACGCGGCTACTGTGGAATTTCCTCCTCATACCCACAATGCTCATCCGAACTGTTTGCCATGACCACTCTTGAGAGAAAAACACAAATACGAAAGAAAACAGGAAGAAATCACAAACATGCACAGAAGCAATTTTGACTCAAGACTGATAAATTTTTCGAAAGAAGCGAGAGATTCATGGCATACACTTAGCAAGATATCGTCGAGAGAATTGACATATGCCCTAAGACAGAGTAACAACTACTCTAACCTTTCGAAGTGTAGCTAATGAATTCAAGATCCAAAAGACTGGTACGAGGAACTGCTACAAACCGTACAAGTCATGACTTAATGAATCCTAAGGATCTACCGCAAGAAAAAAAAACAAGATAAATGACGCCAGGATGAACTGCCCTAGAACAGAAGATGGATAGGGCTAGTCCTAGATCTATACGCCCTAACTTTACAATATAGATCGACTGTGGCAGCGCGAGAGAGAAGAGTTACAACACTGGCGCGACTAACGGTGATGGAGCTTCGCCGGAGTTGCACGGCGAGGCTTGTCGTCGATGCTGCTTCGAGCTCGGGCTCGGAAGGAGAGCGAGAGGAGGGTTTGAGGCCGAACAGAGAATGAACTAAGGAAGAAGAAACCTGGAGAAGGGGGTTTATATAGCCTAAGAGATAAACTACCCTCTCTAAGATCCATGGCCTATAAACACGGGGCGCTCCACATTCAACAGGTGACATCACGATAGTGAGATCGTGGGCACGTGTCACCCGTTTCCCGCAGAAATCTCGGTAACTGAACTGAATGCCGAAAGGTTTGAGGAAACGCAAGCGCCAAAAACAGATGAAATTTTGAAGTTGATTTCATTCACGACCAAGGACGTCGGAGTGAAAACATCTTCAGATCAAGTTGCATGTTTATGACACGGAAGAACCGAAAAAAAACCCAGAAGAGAAACTGACTCGAAACAACAACTAAATGAAGGGAAACACAAACACCTCGAAAAAATAGAAAGAAAAGCACCAACAATAAAGGACCTCAGGGCTTATGAAAAGCATGTGATATCCCTGAGTAAATTTCCTGCAAGAGAGGGTTAGTTCTTCTTCACAACCCACACTTGCATGGGGGTGAGGTTCTCATTTGCTTGAGCTGGCCGAGGTTATTTCTTCGGTGAGGCCTGCGATACACCTGAGCACTTTGATGATAATCAAATGTATAGGCATTGAAGTTGTTTTCAGATACATGAATCTGATGATTTGAAGATATACGAATGTACTCCTTCTGACGCAGGTTAGGATGATAATCATTCGAAAATAGTGCTCGAGTAGGTTGAGAATGATAACCATTTCCTCATCGAGAGTTATCCTGCACGGTCAGGTTAGCAGTGACAAACAGATTTTCAACAATGCACTTCTTTACCTAGATTTGCTTCTTGGGTGCGCCTGACCTGCAGTTAGTTCCAATATATCGAGCGAAAACCTTGCCATTCTTTTGTTTCAAGAGTTTGTAATTTGAGTCATTTGACTCGTCAGAATCAACAGGAATGGGCGAGAGCTAACCAGATAAAGTTTCAGGTTCGCGAGTTTTACTCTTTGCATGAACCTAAGTCATTCGAGGATATTGCTAGGGAGTCTGATGTCTACTACACAAGTAGTTCTTGTAGACTCGTGTTGGACCTCCAAGCGCAGAGTTCTGTAGGACAGTAGCAAATTTAACTCAAGTGGATGACCTAAGGTTTATCAATCCGTGGGAGGCGTAGGATGAAGATGGTCTCCTCAAACAACCCTGCAACCAAATAAAAAAGTGTCTCTTCTGTCCCCAACACACCAAATACAATGGTAAATTGTATAGGTGCACTAGTTCGGCGAAGAGATGGTGATACAAGTGTAGTAATGATAGTCGATATTGATTTTTGTAATAGGAACAATAAAAAACAGCAAGATAGAAATTGATAAAACGGAGCACAAACGGTATTGCAATGCTTGAAAAATGAGGCCTAGGGTCCATACTTTCGCTAGTGCATTCTCTCAACAATGCTAATCTAATTGGATCATGTAACCATCCCTCAACGTGTGATGAAGAATCATTCTAAAATTCTTATCTAGCGGAGAACATAAGAAGAAATTGTTTGTAGGGTACAAAACCACCTTAAAGTTATTCTTTCCGTTTGATCTATTCAAGAGTTTGTAATAAAATAACGCAAAGTTATTCTTTCCGTTCGATCTATCCAAGAGTTCGTACTAAAATAACACCATATGATACGCATCAACCAACTCTAATGTCACCTAGATACTCCAATGTCACCTAGATACTCCAATGTCATCACAAGTATCCATGAGTTAATTATACGATACGCATCAAACAATTTCAGATTCATAATACTCAATCGAACACAAAGAACCTCAAAGAGTGCCCCAAGATTTCTACCGGAGAAACAAAGACGAGAACGTGCATCAACCCCTATGCATAGATTATCCCACTGTGACTTCGGGAATCCACGAGTTGAGTGCCAAAACACATATCAAGTGAATCAATATGATACCCCATTTTCACCACGGGTATTCATAGCAAGACATACATCAAGTGTTCTCAAATCCATAAAAGTATTCAATCCGATAAGAACAAAATCTCAAAGGGAAAACTCAATTCATCACAACAAGATAGAAAGGGGAAAACACCATATGATCCGACAATATTTTTACAAAGCTAACGATACATCAAGATCGTGCCAGCTCAAGAACACGAGAGAGAGAGAGAGAGAGAGAGAGAGAGAGAGAGAGATTAAACACATAGCTACCGGTACAAACCGTCAGCCACAAGGGTGGACTACTCCCTCCTCATCATGGTGGCCGCCAGGATGATGAAGATGGTCTCTGGCGATGATTTCCCCCTCCGACGGGGTGTTGGAACGGGGTCTAGATTGGTTTTTTGTGTCTACAGAGGCTTGCGGCGGTGAAACTTCCCATCTAGGGTTATTTTTGGGGGTTCTGGAATATTTGGGAATTTATTGGGTGAAGAGGCGGTGCGAGAGGCCACCGAGGTGGGCACAACCCACCAGGGCACGCCTGGGACCCCAGGCGCGCCCAGGTGGGTTGTGCCCCCCTCGGGGAACCCCTGTGGTACTTATTTGGCCCATGTTGCTTCTTCTGGTCCAGAAAAATTATCCAAAAAGTTTCACTGCATTTGGACTTCGTTTGGTACTGATATTCTGCAAAGTAAAAAACAAGAAAAAAGCAGCAACTTGCACTAGGCACTATGTCAATAGGTTAGTCCCAAAAATGATATGGAGTTGCTATAAAATGATTGTAAAACACCCAAGAATGATAATATAACATCATGGAACAATAAAAAATTATAGATACATTGGAGACGTATCAGAGTCCAATAGGATCCATCCACATTGAGTTTCTTTTCGAAACCTAGTCCTTCCTTCTAAGGATTTTTGTGCAGAATGGACTTCTTGAGCACATCACATAGGGTTTGATGCCCTTTTAGGATCCTTAGCATTATAGTCTCAAGTAAGCCCTTTAGCCTGCAATTTTCTTCAGTAATAGCAGCAAAATCCTCGGGAGAGGGGTTAGTAGTACCAATTTCAGTAGTAGAAATTTTCTCAATAACATTATTAGAAGGTTCAGCATGAGAATCAGCATTGCTACGTTCTAGGCATTTTAAGCATGGGGGCACAAAATCATCAGGAAATCAATCAGATTGCTCGGCAAAGAGAGAAGCTTTTTCTAACACCAGACCGTTATGAGATTCTTTTAGTGACACAAGTTCTTGATTCCTGTTAAGGAGTTCATCTGATAAACTCTCGTAGTCAACTGTAAGTGAATCATATCGATTGGTAAGATCATCAATGGTTGATGAAAAAGCATCCTGCTGTTCGATCAACTTTTGATTCTTCTCCATCTCTTTGACCAGTAATCCTTCGGTTTTTCTGAGATTTCTCTCAAGCATTTCAATTTCATCTTGTTGGGATTTAGCGATCTTGACCAACTTGGCATAAGAAATATATTCAGGTGGATATTCGTTCATGGATCTTTAGTGTTTTGTAGATACCTGATCCTTTGATGATTTTGCCATGAGACAGAAAGCAGTAGGTTCATCATCCCTTGAATCATCAACATTTGATTCGTTGGTTTTCTTTGATGGTTCAATGGAAACATATGCATTGCTTCTCCCAATCCTTTTGTAGAATTCTTCATCATCTGATTCAGTGTCAGTAGCTTCCTCTTCGGAGTCCAAAGTCAGATCTGCACATGCTCTATTCAACTGTGATATCTTTCTCATATTTGATTCAATAGCAGCTCTGGCTTTCACATCAGTGACTGGTCTCGTCGAAGAAGATGACGAAGATTCATTTGTCTTTGAGAGCTTACTATGACGATTAACCTGTGTGAATCCATTGTCGTGATGATATTTCCATCTTTTGCTCGGTATACTGTCCTAGTTAGGATAGTCAGATATGACATGACCGACTTGTTTG
Source organism: Aegilops longissima (assembly GCA_021605205.1). NCBI lineage: Eukaryota > Viridiplantae > Streptophyta > Magnoliopsida > Poales > Poaceae > Aegilops > Aegilops longissima. Next base: position 82,248,774 of record CM038678.1, on the reverse strand, counting down.
CACTTGAAGCACTTCATGTCTTTCGGAGGTAGTTGGTTTGATGAATTAGGCATGTCATATTCATCGTCATTCACAAGATACAAATTTTGTCTTCTGAGATCAGTCAGCCTTTGTGTCGTGGAATTGTCACGGCAGATGTCCTCGTGAAAGGACTTAGTCGCAGGGCCATCGTACGGGTTAACTTAGAGGGGTTAAAGCGGACACAAAGACACGAGAGTTATACTAGTTCGGCCCCTTCGATGAAGGTAAAAGCCTCACGCCTAGTTTGTGATGGGATTGATGTGATTTCGCGACTAGGGAGCAATAGCTTCGCCTAAGCCTCAATTGTCTGTCTCTAAACCGCCGCTGGTCGCCCCTTATATACCTTGGTTGACGCCTTGCCGGTCTCACAGAGTCCCGAGGCCGGCTCATACAAGTGTCCGCTCGGTCTCTTCTTTCTCTTATCTTACAAAGACAAGTTACATGACTAAGGCGGTTTACATTAATGGACCCTAATCCGCCTGGGCTCGGGCCTCTTGCCTTCGTGGGCCCTAATTATAGATTTAGGGTAAACCGCCCTTTGTATGCTTTTATATTCAGTAGTTATATCCCCAACATTAGGCCCCAGATTGACTTGAACGGTTCATGTTAATCTTCAACATCTTAGGAAACTCAATCTCCTTCGTATTCGTAAACCGCCATCTGCTTGAACCGCCGTGACGTCATCCTCCGACCACAAAGAACGGGCGCCTTTGACGCCATCCTTAATAAAGAAACCCAAACAGTAAGATTTCCTTCATTTAATACTATCCCGGAAATCGAGGCGACCGCTGCGCAGTCCGCCGCTTTTAACTCCTCGATTCTCGCACTAATTACTCTGTTTCTTTATAAATAGACCGGCGGGCCCTTTCTCTTCTTTCTTCTTCCGCGCTTCTTCTTCCCCGCGACGCTCCAGCTCTGAAGCTCCGCCGTCGCCTCCGACCTTCGAACGCCGCGTCAGTGCCAGGCCGCTGCATCAACCTGATTGTACCAGAGGCTCTCGTCGCTCCTCCGCTGTTCTAGGCATCAGGTAAGGCCCCTCTTCAAGCCCTAGATCCGCATCTGAAGGTTCCTGCTCATCTCGTAGTTCATAGGTGTTCCTCGTAGTTTCCTCATACCTGCTCTGCCATGGCCGTATGATTCAACCGTAGTATACATCCTATGCGGCGACTGCTCCGCCGTCAGTTTAACTCTTTGTGCATCTTTCTTTTTGTTCAGATCCTCTTGTTTAGAACGCACGAACCTTCCTGCCCTTTATAAGGCTTGCATAGGTCGCAGAATTTTTTTTTACTGAATCTTCGGCAGATCCAAATTACCTCCATTCGCATGTGAAACCTGTTTCTGTCCACACTTAGTAGATTTTCCAGTTCTGTCTATTTGGGCGGTTTGACTTTTGATAGCTTAATCCGTCATACTCCATTAGTCCTCAGTTAAACCGGAATTGGAAACTGGCTGCCGAATTGCTGGTTTAACATTTTATAATGTGTCTGAACCGTTGACGGTGAATCGTTTTTCACCTTTCCTTTCGCAGTTTAGTCTTCCGGAATGGCCAAACAATTCTCAGCTTGCAATTGGGTCCGGTCCAAGATCACTGAGACGCAACTCAACGGATGCGTCACCACTGGCGCTTTAGCTTCCAAAAATGTCCTCCACTGGCGGGTTCCGGATGCCGAATGCCCTCCCGATCCGCAAGAAGGAGAAGTAATTGTGTTTATGCAGCACTTAGACCAGGGATTCTGCCCGCCCGGATCAAAATTCTTCCGGGATGTCCTTGCAAGTTTTCAACTCCATCCACAGGATATTGGTCCGAACTCTGTGTCAAACATATGCAATTTCCAAGTTTTCTGTGAAGTCTATCTTCAAGAAGAACCATCTATGGAGCTGTTCCGGGATTTCTTTCACTTGAACCGCCATACAGAATTTTCGGATGGTCCTAACACGGAGCTGGGCGGCGTTTCAATCCAGAAAAGGAAGGAAGTAGACTTTCCTCACGCCAAACACCATAGCCATCCGAAAGATTGGAACCAAACCTGGTTCTACTGCCGAAATACTGCCCCTAACAACGAGAATCCCCTGCCGGGTTACCGCCCTCACCGGCTTAGCAACCAGCACCCATTGCCTTCATGCTTGACCGCCGCAGAACGGAAGAATTTTGCGCCTCAAATTATCAAACTCCGGGCTCTAATGGCCAATGGCTTAACTGGTGTGGACCTTGTGCGATGTTGGGTTTCTTGGGGCATCTTGCCATTAAGCCGCCGCCCCGGATTGATGCACGAATACACCGGCAGCCTCCAAGACCCTCAAAGACGCCACGAGCTACCAATAACGAGCTTGAAGTCACGAGAGGCGGTGAAGAGGATGCTTGATGAACCGATCTCGCTCGCAGCCAAACCGGGTTGGCCCCATTCTCGTGTTGCCAACAAACCGCTGCATGTAAGGCTCGCTCACCGCTTTTCGACATTAATGCCTTATTGATATATATTAATCCTTGTTACCTCTCGGGCTAACAGCTCATACGAAGCGGACCAAACCGTCCGGGCTCGCGTGTAAAATCCAAGACCACCAAGAAGGCTGGCAAGAGGAAAACAGCCGAGTCTTTCGATCCGCCGGAAGACGAAGATTCGTGTTGAGGTAAAGCTTGATAACATCACGAGGGAGTCGCCGTAAACCGGCTCTCCTCTTTGTGTCTAGCCCTAAGATTGTTTATTCTTGCTTGTAGCTTGTCCCTTTTTATTCTTCCTTTTACCGACAATTTTAACTCCTGTGATGATCTTGAAGCTACCATGCCGACCTGTTGAGGTAATCTTTCTTTCTTCCGAATCCGATCTCGTGCGGTTAAAAGAATTCGCCGACAGTCCGGAAAGTGAAAAATCTCATTCCTGTGCTCATTTGAACCCAAACCTTTCCTTGAAGACACAGAGGCTGAAGAGCGCCTGCACGACCCGCACAATGGTCAACAGATTACATCGTCCGATTTACCAGATACACCAACCCGGAAGCGTCGTCCAGAGGTGATTTGTTCTCCTGAAAAGCGTTACCCTTTGAAAGGTTTCTTCCGATATCCTCTCAATCCGTCTGACCCGAATTATCAGGCCTCTTCCAACTCATCGGGAGGTTCATCAACCACTCAACTGCCTCCGCTTAAAGTTGCTGCAGGGTAAGCACCATACTTCTGCCAAGCCAATTCGGTTTATATTTACGTTGGTCGGTTTATCTTACTCTAGTTCTGAACATTGCAGCACCAAGGCTCGCTTGAGTAAAAAAGCGAAAACCCTTGATCCCATCATGGATGTTGATCCGGAGAAGATCCCGAGCAGCATGGCGTAAATCTCAAGTCGCTAAAATAGCTCGCCGGGTTGAACCAAGACGACAACGCTGATCCGCCAGAACTTGAGCCGGATGCCCAAGTGGAAACCTCACATCCTGCTCCACCGAGTCCGGCCACAGAGCGGGTCGTAATTGTTGAACCGCCGAGCCCAAAGAAGACCGCCAATCTGGCCAGCCCGCCAAAATGATGACGTTATAGTGACGGGCATCGCCACACCACCCTAGCCAACCGGTCGCTTTAGCAAAACACAGCACCAAGGAAGAGTCTACTACCATGAGTAAAGAGAAGGGGAAAACCGATCTGTCAGCTTATGACAACCTCTCTGCCCAAGAACTTCACTCCGGCTTTCTGAACCGACTCTACACAAGTCGTGACTTCGCCGGTCCGTAAATCGATGAAGGAACGCTATGAGGTAAGGAGTCATGCCTCTCTTGTACTTTTGCTGTATAGTAGCCCCCAAGGGTCGGTTCAACTTGGCATAATTAAACCGCACTTAACTTTGTATAGAACCCATATGCCTTAAACTTCATCTTTGTCAGAGCCCTCAAGGGCGGTTCAACTCAGCATAGTTAAACCGGGACTTAATTTTGTATCCCCATAGCAAACCGAGATCAACTAGCCATTAGCCCCCAAGTGCCAAGTTGAATATTTGTATTGAGCTTGGGACTTTATAATGAAACAACTAACGTGCTCCATTTGTTATCGTGAGTGAGATATACCAGCAAACCGCATAACTCAAGGACCTTCGTGCTAACTGGAGACTCAACAAGCGTAAACCACCAAGGCCAAGGATGAATTGAAAACCGCCTTGGCCACTATGGAACAGCTCAAAGAGTGGTATAAACCGAGCAGGCCAAGCGGGACATCGAGAAGGCCGTTTGAAAAAACGGGCGGAAGATGCTGAAACTGCTCTTAAACCGGTGACTGAAGAGCTTACCAGACTAAAGCGCCAGATTAACTCCATGACCTCTGCCATCTTTGGAAAGAGATTTTGCACTGATTACCACTGTTTTGATATTTCCGCCGGTTTAACCTGAGCTGTCTGAAACCGGTGCAGGGAAGCGTATTGCTCATCCGGCTCGATGTGCGGAAGAAGCTCAAGGCCGCTTATACGCTGATTGAGCAGCTGTATACCGCGCCCAGCGAGTCATATCTCGCCACATCGCACGACAACACAGCCCCGCCCTGATCAAAGATACACCGGACCGCTATCCATGATTCCGCACAGCTTGAGGAGTTGAAACGATCTGCGCCCGGCTGGCACTTTATCGCTTCTAACTCGCGCCAAGGCGTGGATAGTGGACCTTGATCCGGCCGACATAGCCAAGGGTTTCTAGCGCCAAGAGAACGGCGAAGTTTTGATAATGACGCCTTGAAACGAATAACAAAGGAGATGCGCCCACTGGCGAGTCAACTGGTAGCAGAAGCCAACCTGGCGGTTCACCGCTCTTTCTACGATGCGAACAACAAGCGAGTGGAGTTTGTCATCCCAGAAGTGCAGAGCCTTGTCCCTCCAATCCGTAAGCACACTTATGCCCCTGACGTTGATCCGGCTGAGCTTATAAGTGAAGAGGTTGTCTTTCAGGCCTTAAACCGGATTATTTGGTCTACCAATGACTTCCGGCCTTTGGGTGATGAAGAGGAAGAAGTTGAACCGACGCCAGACGCCCCCTCTTCCTCACGTCAACCCGGTGAGGAAGCGTAATCCGTCAAGCCGGGTGATGATTCAGAAGCTGCGAGTCATAACGCCATGCGAAACACCGGGCCTTGGAAGGCTTTGTAATAGAATAGCCAGCACTTTGTTTTTGAACATGCCTTTATGCCCTCAGTCTGTAACCTTCGCGCGGAGGTGCTGATACTTTGGTTTGAAGAATTGAAACCTTCAATGTATTTTGCCTGCAATCACACATTCTTAAACCGCCACGGCGACTTGTGTCGCCAGCCGGCTTGTGACGCCTATATATTTATATAAGAAAATATTGATGTATATGATCAAAACTTTGTGATACAAAAATACCGCCAGCTGTCGGGCATGCAGTTATTGAGCCAACCCTTGAAGCGGAGGTTGCATAAACCATTACCGCCCAAGGAAACAACAGCTCCTAGCTTTAGAATGCCGGTTTACCAGGTAAACCATGCCGGGCCATGTTAAGCCCCCTGTTACTCCATAATGGGATGTTTAACAGGAAATAAACATACAGGAAAAGTTATCACCGGATTAAACAATAAACCAAATTCCGTCAATGGACTAGTTGAACCGATTTAAATGATAGTTATAAGAGCAATAGAGGAGCATAGGGAATGATAAGAATGTTTGCCAAAAGAGGCTTTACTGAGCCGATCGGATGGTGTTATCATGGTCGGACATGGCCAAGCTCCCAATAAGGCATAGCTATGGTTCAAGTCAGCCAGGTCCCCAACCGAAACCGTGGCATTATGCCGATCAAGTGGCGCGGCAATGGTTCGGGTTCGACCAAGCCCCCAAGTGACTCTATGACCTTAGGCCGACCAAGAGGCGTGACTGGTTCAGATGTGACCATGTCCCCAAGTGATCTGGTGGCTTTTTACCATCAAAAGGTGTTGCATTGGTTCGGACACCACCAAGCCCCAGATGACATAAAAACTTCAAAAGCAAGATCAAGGGATAAACCGGAGGCTGCTTTATGACAACAACTCCATGTACCCAAACCGATTTTTACGTAACGGATACCCCGCTTAGCCGAGGCTCCGGTTTATTGCTTTTATTCATAATATATACATTGTCATAATATGTACATAAGTAGAGCCGATGGCCTGTATAATAAGGTCAAGATGAGCTATGTTCCATGGCTTGTTGGTCTCCTCTTCGACGTGCGTGAGTCTTTTCGCCTCGAACATCAATCGATAGTATGACCCGTTGTGCAGATTCTTGCTGACCACAAAACGCCCTTCCCAAGGCGGGATAGCTTGTGCATATCTGTTCGGTCTTGAATGAGCCAAGCACCAAGTCTCCTTCTGAATGGTTCTGGTTCGACCCACCGATCGTGATACCGACGAAGATCCTGCTGGTAAATCGCCGAACGAGCAGCCGCCATATCTCGCTCTTCATCCAATCGATCCAAAGCGCCCTGCCGTGCAGCCTCGTTATCCGCCTCAACATAGGCTACCACGCGAGGTGAGTCATGACGGATATCGCTGGAAGGACCGCCTCGCCCATAGACCATAAAGAACGGTGTGTATCCAAAGTGGATCTGTTAGGGTAGTATTGATACTCCATATCACGGATGGTAGCTCTTCTACCCAACAGCCCGACGCCCTCGTAAAGGGACCATAAGCCGGGTTTGATACCTCTCAAGATCTCCGATTAGCTCGCTCGCTGACCATTGACTGCGGGTGGGCCATCAAGAAACGCTGCCGGATGTGCTCACGCTCACAAAACTCCTTCATGGCACCCTTGGACAAATTGGTGCCATTATCCGTGATGATCTTGTGTGGAAATCCAAACCGAAGATCACCCTTTTATGAACTCGAACCGCCGTGGCGCATCACACTTGCTAATGTGCTTTGCCTCGACCCACTTTGTAAATTTGTCAACTGCTACCAGCAAGTGCGTTTTCTTGTCCTTGGACCTTTTAAAAGGCCCCACCATGTCCAGCCCCCAAGTCGCAAACGGCCAAGTAATTGGAATCATCCTCAATTCCTGGGCCGGTATGTGAGCACGTCTAGAAAACTTCTGGCAACCATCACATCGCCTGACCAGATCCTCCGCATCAGCATGGACAGTCAACCAATAAAAACCATGGCGGAACGCTTTGGCTACCAAGGATTTTGAACCGGCATGGTGACCACAGTCACCTTCATGGATCTCACGCAATATCTCACAGCCTTCCTCAGGGGACACACAACGCTGAAACGCCCCTGACACACTGCAATGATGCAACTCACCATTAACAATGGTCATAGACTTAGACCGCCGAACTACCTGTCGGGCCAATGTCTCATCTTCTGGTAACTCGCCCCGGGTCATGTATGCCAAATAAGGGAGCGTCCAATCTGGAATAACATGCAAGGCTGCCACCAACTGAGCCTCCGGATCAGGAATAGCCAGATCTACTTCATCAGAAGCTTGGTCGACGGATTGTGCAAGACATCAAGGAAGACATTGGGCGGGACCGCTTGCGTTGAGAGCCCAGCCGCTTAAAGCATCCGCCGCCGTTCTTCCGACGATCCACATGGTCCACCGATATCCTTTAAAGTGACCTGCAACAATATCCACCTCCCGACGATATGCAGCCATGAGTGGATCTTTGGAATCCCAAGTACACGATACTTGCGGGCCACCAAGTCCGAGTCACCAAAACACTTAACCCGCTTAGATTCATCTCCTTAGCCATCCGGAGACCATGGAGCAAAGCTTCATACTCAGCTGCATTGTTAGTACAAGGAACATTAAACGGAGGACGAATAAAACTTTTCACCTCGTGGGGAAGTCAACACAACTCCAGCCCCCGAGCCCTCCAATTGCCTGGACCCGTCAAAGTGGATGGTCCAATAGGTATGATCCGGCTTTTCTTCAGGCGCTTGCAACTCCGTCCAATCATTAATGAAATCCACAAGTGCCTGGGATTTTACTGCCGTCCGAGGTACATACCGTAAACCGTGCGGCCCAAGTTCTATGGCCCACTTAGCAATCCGCCCAGTTGCTTCTCGGTTCTGTATGATATCGCCCAAGGGAGCTGAATTGACCACCGTGATGGGATGCCCTTGAAAATATTGCTTCAGCTTCCGGCTTGCCATAAAAACTCCATATACCAGCTTCTGCCAATGCGGATATCTCTGCTTAGACTCAATGAGCACCTCGCTGATGTAATAAACCGCCGTTGAACCGGATATTCTTCCTCGCCTCCTTCCGCTTACCACAATGGCTACGCTTAACTGCCCGCATTAGCAGCAACATATAGCGAAGCGGCTCCTTGTCAATGGGAGCAGCGAGAACAGCGGGTTGGCTAACTGCCGCTTTAAATCCTCCAATGCTTCATCGGCGGTGAACTCCGCATAAACCGATCCGTCTTCTTCAAAGATTCGGTACAAAGGAATGGCCTTTCTCCGAGGCGGCCGATAAACCGCTTAGCGCAGCAATCCGACCCGCCAAACGCTGGACATCATTGATGCACTTTGGCTTAGCCAAGGAGGTGATAGCCGTAATTTTCTCCGGATTAGCCTCAATCCCCCTGTTGGACACAAGAAAACCCAATAACTTGCCTGCCGGAACACCGAAGACACATTTGGCCGGGTTAAGCATCATCTTGTACACCCGCAAGTTGTCAAAAGTTTCTTTTAGATCCTCAATCAATGTTTCCTTCTTCCTTGACTTAACCACGATATCATCGACATAAGCATGCACGTTACGGCCGATCTGTTCGTGCAAGCAATTCTGTACGCAACGCTGATAAGTTGCTTGGGCGCTCTTGAGCCCAAAAGGCATAGATACATAGCAGAAGGCTCCAAAAGGAGTGATAAACGCCGTCTTCTCTTGGTCCTTAACCGCCATCTTAATCGATGATATCCGAATACGATCCAAAAAGCTCAAACGCCACAACCCGCCAGAAGGCCAATAATCTGATCAATGCGGGAGGGCGAAGGAACTGCTGGACAAGCCTTGTTAAGATCTGTAATCCACACACATGCGCCAAGTGCCATTCTTCTTAAGGACCAACACCGGATTAGCAAGCCACTCCGGATGGAAAACTTCAACGATAAACCCTGCCGCTAAGAGCACCGCAACCTCCTCTCCAATGGCCTTGCGCCTTTCCTCGTTAAACCGCGAAGAAACTGCTTTACCGGTCTGTACTTGGGATCAACATTAAGAGTGTGCTCAGCGAGTTCCTCGGTACACCGGCATGTCGGAAGGTTTCCATGCAAAATGTCCCGATTCTCAAGGATGAACTCGATGAGCGCGCTTCCTATTTAGGATCCAAGTTAGCACCGATGGTGAACTGCTTGGACGAATCGCCGCACAAAATCAACAAGTTTAGTCTCAGCCACCGATTTAAACTTCAAACCGGATCATGCTCAGTAGTTGGCTTCTTCAACGGGTCATATCCGCCGGATCAACATTGTCCTTATAATACTTTAGCACTTGATGGCATAAACCGACTCTGCGTAAGCCGCATCACCTTCCTCGCACTCCAAAGCGATCCTGCGGCTCCCATGAACCGTTATCGTCCCTTTGTGACCCGCATTTTAGCTGCAAATAGACATAACAAGGCCGTGCCATAAACTTAGCATAAGCCGGCCGCCCAAATAGGGCGTGGTAAGGGCTTTGAATTTTCACCACTTCAAACGTCAATGTTTCCGATCTGGAGTCATGTTCATCCCCAAAGGCCACCTCCAGAGCTATCTTACCGACCGGGTATGCTGACTTGCTAGGCACCACACCGTGAAACACCGTGCTGGACGGCCTGAGGTGCTTTTCCGTTAACCCCATACGTCGGAAGGTCTCGTAGTACAGGATGTTGATGCTGCTCCCTCCATCCATAAGCACCTTGGTAAACTTGTATCCTCCCACCTGAGGTGCCACCACTAGGGCTAGCTGACCCGGATTCTAAACCCGGGGAGGATGATCCTCTCTGCTCCATACAATAGGCTGCTCTGACCAGGGCAGGTAATGCGGTGCGGCCGGTTCAACAACATTGACTGCCCGCTTCTGAAGTTTTCGGTCTTGCTTGTCCAAGCTGGTGGTAAAGACATGGTACTATCCACTGCTCAACCGCTTCGGATTACTTTGATAACCCGATCGCTGCTGTTGTTGATTGTAACCCCTTGGTTCGATTGTTCGATTGCTCGATTGTCCCGCCTACCGGATTACCACCAACCACGGGCCGGAATTTCTCCATCAGAACTCCGGGCGGACCACGAACCGCCGGGCCCTTGATCATACCGAAAGCATTAGAACTTTTGAACTCCTGCATAATATAACAATCCTTCCAGAGGTGGTTTGTCTGGTGCCTCCTTCGTCCCATGCTTGGACGGGGTTGATTCAATAGGTAATTCAAATGATCCGGATTGTGATTTGGAGCACCGCCCGGTTTGATTGCTTACCCTTGCGCCGCTGACCCTTGTCCTGCGCGTTGGTGTTGGCTACGGCCCATGTTACCGTTGCCTTACGCTTGTTTCCTCCATTACCGCCGATCGATGTCTGCTGGCCTCGAGTTGCTGTTCTGCTTTCCTTCCCTATTTCGTCATCCTCCTCGGACTCGGATCCTTGGTACTATCGTAATCAGCATACTTTACCAAAACGCCCATGAGAGTGCCCATGTCATTGCAAAACGCTTCATGCACCCAGCTTCAACTTTAACGGTTTGAACCGGCAGTTGCCTTCTAGGGTTAAGATCGCGGAATCAGGGTTGATCCGTCTCAAGAATGTAAACTTCAAACGCGGGCGCACCCAATGGGTTGTGGATTCTCCTCCGCTCGACACAAGCCGCCAAATCCACCACGCATATGGGTTGTTTACAGTGTCTTTGAAATTTTGAATGAACCGGTCCGCGAATCGGGTTCATGAACTGATTGAGTTGGGCGGCAAGTTCTTCAACCAAGCACGGGCCGCACCTTCTAACATCATGGTGAAATACTTCGCACACGCAGCTTCATCCACATCCAGCATCTCCATGGCCATCTCATAGCTTTCTATCCACGCTCGAGCCAAATCGGCGGTATAATTGGGCACCTTATGTGGCCCTTCAAGTCCTTGGGCAAACGACATTGCGTAAAGAGGGAACGAGGCAAGGCACCCCAAAGAGCCGACGTGACCCCAGGTTCAAGATGGTCGGTCGAACCGCGCGAGCTGATGATCCTCATGTTGTGCTGCTAACTCGCCTCCCTACGTGCCTGGCCCGTCCACCACCACTTGAGCGTTTGAAGCCACCGCCGGGTTGTTGCCGCGAGGCGGACCGCGCCACGCATTGCTTGATACGGCCGGTTCGTGGCGTGCCGACTATAACTCCGCTTAGGCGGGGGTGGAGGATCCGATCCCGATCGTATGAATACGCTTCGCCGAGCCAGGCCGCCCCGAGGAGCTCTTTTCGCCCGGCGTGTTTCTACCGCCGCAGTGAATCGCCGATTGAATCGCCTCCAACCGCGCCGCAGCTGCGATAAGGTTATCCATCGGGTTGGAGTAGTGACCGGAGGTGTTCAGACAGCCTGGCGCGCCGCATGATGGCGAGGCAGATCTATCACACGGGCTGAATCGCGCGCGCCCCAGTGCTTCCGCCGTTCACCACCGCGGCGGATTATCGTCCTCGCCCGGGTATTGAAGAGCTCTTCCTCGAAAACCAAGGCAAACGGGATCTGTACTTTCTTTTCATGACTTCATGTGACGCGCTCGATCCAAAGATGAGCCTATAAGCTCACAGATCCAAAGCGCCTGCTCGCCGCTTATCTCACGCCCGCGGCTGCGATCCGCTTTAGCCTTAGTGATTTGTTCCTTCACCTTTGCAATCTCCGCCAGTAGGTCTTGATCCGCCGGATTAGCCTCGCCATGAGCACAGCCAATGCGTCGAATAGCTCGATAAAACTTGAGCGGCGGGCGACAGGCCTCCTTCCCGGCTGCCATCACCGCTGCTGAACCGGCGACCATCGGCGCCCGCGGTCAAGAGTGAAGCGCCGCTTGTGTACCGCCATGAAGATTCCAACCCGGTTGGGCAGATCAAAGGGTCCGAATACTCTCACCGTCGGAACAGCCTCGATCCGCCATCTTGCAGCTGGTACAGAGACTCGGTTTCTCCGGTCGACGATTCGTCATCGAGTAGACAACGGTTTCGCCGCCAGACGCTGATCCGCCCTCACGGCCTCCGTGGATGACTCCCACTAAAGCACGCTTGACAGCCGGTTTAGCGGGGCAGGATTCTTCTTCGCCCACGAGCCGTCTCGACGAGGTCGGTGCAGATGTCCGCCCAGGCCCTGGCTCGCCGATCTTGCCGATGAACACGTGTATGCCACCAAAGGGGACCCGGTACCAGATTCAATCGAGCCGCCTCGGGCCTCACCTGCATCGCCGATGTAGAGCTTGCCGCGACGACTCTTAGTCATCCGCCCACAAAGATAGCCTTCGAGTCCTTCAACTTGCCTCTAAGATCATCAAACCATCGTGCGATAGCCCCACAAAGGCGCCAACCGTCGTGGAATTGTCACGGCAGATGTCCTCGTGAAAGGACTTAGTCGCAGGGCCATCGTACGGGTTAACTTAGAGGGGTTAAAGCGACACAAAGACACGAGAGTTATACTAGTTCGCCCCTTCGATGAAGGTAAAAGCTCACGCCTAGTTTGTGATGGGATTGATGTGATTTCGCGACTAGGGAGCAATAGCTTCGCCTAAGCCTCGAATTGTTCTGTCTTAAAACCGCCACCGGTCGCCCCTTATATACACAGTTGTTGACGCCGGCCGGTTCATGAGTCCCGAGGCCGCTCATACAAGTGTCCGGCTCGGTCTCTTCTTTCTCTTATCTTACAGCACAAGTTACATGACTAAGGCGGTTTACATTAATGGACCCTAATCCGCCTCTGGGCTCTGGGCCTCTTGCCTTCGTGGGCCCTAATTATAGACGAGGGTAAACCGGCCCCTTCAGGGCGGTTTATATTCAGTAGTTATATCCCCAACACTTTCTGTGAGCATTTCCAATTCTCTTGTGATGGAGTGTTGATTTTAAACATATTATTCTTCTTCCTGTGAGCTGCCATAGTGTGAAAGGATTTCTCCTTCACCTTCTGAAGAAGATTCTTGATCCGCATTTCCCAATTCCATCTATTCTTCATGAATTGTCAGCAGTGTCACGACCTCAACATAGTGAAGCTCTTCATAGTATGGTCTTTGCTTGATTTCAACTACAATTGGATCAAAGGATTCATCAAGAGCGCTCAGAAGCTTTTTGACTACATCTCTGTCGGTGATATCAGTTACTCCTCATTGATGTAGTCTTTCAACAATGTTTGTCAATCGACCAGTGAGTTCCATGGCACTTTCTTTACGAAGGCTTTTGAAACCAGTGAACATGGAATGAAGCATTTGAATCTGAGGATCTGATCTGGCAACAAATTCTTCATGAGCATTGTTGATAGCATCCCAAATTTGCTTTGAAGTATTGAGCCTTTGGAACCGAAAGAAAATGTTTTTGAGAGACTACTACAGATGATATCTTTTGCTTGTGCATCCAACTACAGATTTGCTTTATCATCGGAAGTCAGATCATTTTGTTGATGAATGGTATAACCATCTTCCACAATCTTCCATAGATCATAGTTGATAGCTTGAAGTCTGATTCTCATTCATTCCTTCCAGTACATATAGTCATTTCCATCGAAGATAGGAAATCTTTCAGAGTGCGAGGATCTACCTCCATACGACATTCTCAAAACTCCAAGGATGTTAGACCTTCAATAAACAGAGACAAGGAGAACTTGCTTCGATACCAATTGTTAGGAACGAGATTATATCGACCAGAGTGGGGTGGTGAATGGGAGATTCAAATTTTCTTTCGAAAGCTTTGAAACTTATCCCACTCACAGTAGCGAAATAGAGTATCGGTGGAAATGAACTCAATCAATCTTCTTCGTCAGAAGCATATTCATCGATGAACGCATTTACAATAGTACGAGCTTGATAAATCATAGGTTTAACTACAACGAGAGTAACGTAACAAGCAAACAGATGTAGTAAAATGATATACATCATGGTATGCACTGAAACAAAACTATGGTAAGATTCCACAGGTGAATCCTAAGGGATAGATGGTAATGAATGAATATAGACGAAGACAACAAAACAGGGTGATCACTGAAACCCAGGTGGATCACAGACTGAATGAAATAGCTATCGACACGAAGCACGAATGTAAACTACTGAAAGAAAAACAGTAGAGTAAATGGAACCAGTGGTGCTCGAAGGCGACAGTGAGATTTGGTAGACCGGTTCACCCTACTGCCAAAGGGCTACGTCTGGTTGGAGTGGTCGTGACTTAACACAAAAGATAAACTCTCTTCACCCTATTCTCCTTAAACATAGAGCTGACCAGACTCAGGTTGATTTCACTCGTGGTAGATCCTTGTCGGCGATCTCCAAACCTTCGGTCGACCTTCGTGAACCACAATCGCTCTTGGTTGTTGAAGATCTGGCTCGGTGAAGACAACAACTCTTCAACCCTCGAAGCCGAAACCTATTCGTCTAGAGAGTGCGCAGCTCTCAAGAGTAATAGGTACAAGAACTCTCACTCAGAACTACTGTGATGCTAAACCACGGTCCAAGTTTGGGCTCTTGGTTTTTCTCTCTGTGAATCTTAAACCCAAATCACTTGGAGAGGGGTTGCTCAATTCAGTCTTCTCAGAAATTTCAAGCAGAGCAGCCAACATAAAATGTTGGAGCGGGGTGGCTATTTATGGCCGCATCCTTCCCTTGTGGGAAAAGACCAAATTAGACATCGGGTTCAGCCAATGGCCAAATGACACGATTCCAATTGTCAGATTTGAGCACAACGGTAACATTTCTTGCGGAGCACGAAATGCTAACTCCTCGGTCCGAGTCAAATCTCTCACAGCGAAGAAGATCACAGTCTCTTGCTAACAAGTATTTGCTCGAAGCACAAAGAGATTTCTCTCACATCTTTCATAGGTTATGGCTAAGCATCACATTAGATCTAAGCATCGAGAACCTATACCCCTCTTAATAGTATGGAGGTCCTATGACTCGATAGAATGAAAGAAGACCAACTAAAATGAATACTACGTCTTCACTTTGTCTTCGACTTCCATCGATGTAGTAAATTTCTTCGGACGACAGTATTGAAACAAAAGTTTCGCTTCAGCAGTAAGAATTCGAGGGGTCGATTTCTTCACATCAATCTTCTCGACTCTATTACTCCAATAAATACAGCTCGTTCTTCTCTGCAACGCAGATATACTTCGGTGAAGTTCCTCGAGCTCAGCACTAGAGACATCATTTTCTTCGGTTGTGTATGTACATTTTCTCTCTGTATGCACTAGCAAACAAGTCAGTCCATACATGTTTCCATCAACAATCTCCAAAACACAAGGTGGGAAGATATTGCACCAACAAGTTGCTAGTAGCGTTGAATACTCCTGGTAGTTGATGCTACTTGGTTTATTTGGTGGAAGATCATATGTTCAGATCCTTAATGATATTCAATACCCCTTTGATCTGGAACATAAACATGCTTTGTGAGTAGTTACGTTTGTTCCCGAGGACATTGGAGAAGTCCTGTTATAAGTAATCATGTGAATTTGGTATTCGTTTGATATTTTGATGAGATGTATGTTGTCTTTCCTCTAGTGGTGTTATGTGAACGTCGACTACATGACACTTCACCATGATTTGGGCCTGGGGGAAGGCATTGGGAAGTAATAAGTATATGACGGGTTGCTAGAGCGACAAAAGCTTAAACCCTAGTTTATGCGTTGCTTCGTAAAGGGCTGATTTGGATCCAAATGTTTCATGCTATGGTTAGATTTATCTTAATTCTTCTTTCGTAGTTGTGGATGCTTGCGAGAGGGGTTAATCATAAGTGGGAGGCTTGCACATGTAAGGACAACACCCAAGCACCGGTCCACCCACATATCAAATTATCAAAGTAACGAACGCGAATCATATGAGCATGATGAAAACTAACTTGACAATAATTCCCATGTGTCATCGGGAGCGCTTTGCTTTATATAAGAGTTCATCCAGGCTTATCCTTTGCTACAAAAAGGATTGGGACACCTTGTTGCACCTTCGTTACACTTGTTACTTGCTACCTGTTACGAATTATCATATCACAAAACTATCTCTTACCGATAATTCCAGTGCTTGCAGACAATACCTTGTTAAAAACCGCTTGTCATTTCCTTCTGCTCCTTGTTGGGTTTGACACTCTTACTTATCTAAAGGACTATGATAGATCCCTTATACTTGTGGGTCATCAGGTAACACATCCTCGTCTCATCCGGCTCCACTTGTGGTTATCTCTTACCTTTACTTTGTACAAGCTTTAATCGTGTTGTTTATCTTGCTTGCTGGTGTGGTTGTTATTGCTAGCATCATATAGGTTGCTCACCTAGTTGCATATCTAAACAACCTATTTGTTGCTTAACATAAGTTGCTAAGAAAAGCTAAAAATTGGAAGTTTCCTATTCACCCCTGCTACCTCGTGAGCATGCGTTAGTTTTCCCTTGAAGAGGAAAGGGTGATGCAACAAAGTAGCATAAGTATTTCCCTCAGTTTTTGAGAACCAAGGTATCAATCCAGTAGGAGACAACGCACAAGTCACCTAGTACCTACACAAACAATCAAGAACCTTGCAGCCAACGCAATAAAGGGGTTGTCAATCCCTTCACGGTCACTCGCAAAAGTGAGATCTAATAGAGATAGTAAAGTAAATATTTTTGGTATTTTTGTTGTATAGATTGGAAAGTAAAGATTGCAAAATAGTAAACGAGATGCAATGTAAATAAAAGAGATGCAATAAAATAAGAAAGAGACTCGGGGGCCATAGGTTTCACTAGTGGCTTCTCTCAAGATAGCATATATTACGGTGGGAGAACAAATTACTGCCGAGCAATTGATAGAAAAGCGCATAATTATGAAGATATCTAAGGCAATGATCATGAATATAGGCGTCACGTCCGTGTCAAGTAGACCGAAACAATTTTGCATCTACTACTATTACTCCACACGTCGACCGCTATCCAGCATGCATCTAGAGTATTAAGTTCATAAGAACAGAGTAACGCATTAAGCAAGATCATGATGTAGAGGGATAAACTCAAGCAATATGATATAAACCCCATCTTTTTATCCTCGATGGAAACAATACTACACGTGCCTTGCTGCCCCTACTGTCACTGGGAAAGGACACCGCAAGATTGAACCCAAAGCTAAGCACTTCTCCCATTGCAAGAAAGATCAATCTAGTAGGCCAACTAAACCGATAATTCAAAGAGACTTACAAAGATATCAAATCATGCGTATAAGAATTAAGAGAAGAACCAAATAATATTCATAGATAATCTTGTTCATAAATCCAGAATTCATCGGATCTCGGCAAACACACCGCAAAAGAGTATTACATCGAATAGATCTCCAAGAACATCAAGGAGAACTTTGTATTGCGAATCAAAGAGAGAGAAGAAGCCATCTAGCTGATAACTATGCACCCGAAGGTTTGTGGTAAACTACTCACGCTTCATCGGAGAGGCAATGGTGTTGATGTAGAAGCCCTCCATGATCGATTCCCCCTCTAGCAGATCACTGGAAAAGGCACCAAGATGGGATCTCACGGGTACAGAAGGTTGCGGCAGTGAAAAAGTGGTTTCGTGGCTCCCCCTGATGTTTCTAGGGTATAAGAGTATATATAGGCGAAAGAAGTACGTCAGTGGAGCTACGAGGGGCCCACGAGGGTGGGGGGTGCGCATATCCCCCCTGGGCGCACCCTCCTGCCTCGTGGCTTCGTCGTGCCATTCCAGACTTCAACTCCAAGTCTTCTGGTTTGCTTTCGGTCCAAGAAAGATCCTCTCGAAGGTTTCGTTCCGTTTGGACTCCGTTTGGTATTCCTTTTCTGTAAAACTCTAAAATAGGCAAAAAAAAAACAGAATCTGGCACTGGCCCTCCGGTTAATAGGTTAGTCCCAAAAATAATATAAAATAGCATATTAAATCCCATTAAACATCCAAAACAGATAATATAATAGCATGGAACAATAAAAAAATTATAGATACGTTGGAGACGTATCAAGCATCCCCAAGCTTAATGCCAGCTCGTCCTCGAGTAGGTAAATGATAAAAACAAATTTTTTGATGTGGAATGCTAACTAACATAATTATCAATGTAATTTTCTTTATTGTGGCATGAATGTTCAGATCCGAAAGATTCGAGACAAAAGTTTAATTTTGACATAAAAATAATAATACTTCAAGCATACTAACAAAGTAATCATGTCTTCTCAAAATAACACGGCCAAAGAAAGTTCATCCCTACAAAATCATATAGTTTGGCTATGCTCCATCTTCATCACACAAAATATACAAATCATGCACAACCCCGGTTTCAGCCAAGCAATTGTTTCATACTTTAGTATTCTCAAACTTTTTAACCTTTCACGCAATACATGAGCATGAGCCATGGACATAGCACTATAGGTGGCATAGAATGGTGGTTTTGGAGAAGACAAAAAAGAGGAAGATGGTCTCACATCAACTAGGCATATTAATGGGCTATGGAGATGCCCATAAATAGATATCAATGTGAGTGAGTTGGGATTGCCATGCAACGGTTGCACTAGAGCTATAAATGTATGAAAGCTCAACAAAAGAAACTAAGTGGGTGTGCATTCAACTTGCTTGCTCATGAAGACCTAGGGCATTTGAGGAAGCCCATTTTTGGAATATACAAGCCAAGTTCTATAACAAAAATTCCCACTAGTACATGAAAGTGACAAAATAAGAGACTCTCTATCATGAAGATCGTGGTGCTACCTTGAAGCACAAGTGTGGAAAAAGGATAGTAGTATTGTCCCTTCTCTATTTTTCTCTCATTTTTTGTTTGGATTCTTTGGCCTCTCTTTTTTTCATTGGCTTCTTTGGCCTTCTTTTTTTAATTTCCTCACACAGGATAATGCTCTAATAATGATGATCATCACACTTCTATTTACTTACAAGTCAAGAATTACAACTCAATACTTAGAACAAAATATGACTCTATATGAATGCCTCTGGCGGTGTACCGGGATATGCAATGAATCAAGAGTGACATGTCTGAAAAAATTATGAATGGTGGCTTTGCCACAAATACAATGTCAACTACATGATCATGCAAAGCAATATGACATTGATGGAACGTGTCATAATAAACGGAACGGTGGAAAGTTGCATGGCAATATATCTCTGAATGGCTATGGAAATGCCATAATAGGTAGGTATGGTGGCTGTTTTGAGGAAGGTATATGGTGTGTGTATGGTACCGGCGAAAGTTGCGCGGTACTAGAGAGGCTAGCAACGGTGGAAGGGTGAGAGTGCGTATAATCCATGGACTCAATATTAGTCATAAAGAACTCACATACTTATTGCAAAAATCTACAAGTCATCAAAACAAACTACTACATGCATGCTCCTAGGGGAAGGGTTGGTAGGAGTTAACCATCACACGATCCCGACCTCCACACATAAGGAAGACAATCAAAGAAATACCTCATGCTTCAAATTTGTTACACAACGATTACCATACGTGCATGCTACGGGACTTGCAAACCTCAACACAAGTATTTCTCAAATTCGCAATTACTCTACTAGCATGAATTTAATATCACCATCCTCATATCTCAAAACAATCATCAACCGTCAAACTTCTCACAGTATTCAATGCACTTTATATGAAAGTTTTTATTATACCCATCTTGGATGCCCATCACATTAGGACTAGTTTTATACCCAAAGCAAATTACCATGCTATTCTGAAAGACTCTCAAAATAATATAAGTGAAGCATGAGAGATCAATAATTTCTATAAAATAAAACCACCACCGTGCTCTAAAAAGATACAAGTGAAGCACTAGAGCAAAATTATCTAGCTCAAAAGATATAAGTGAAGCACATAGAGTATTCTAATAAATTCTGATTCATGCGTGTCTCTCGCAAAAGGTGTTTACTGCAAGGATGATTGTGGTAAACTAAAAAGCAAAGACTCAAATCATACAAGACGATCCAAGCAAAACACATATCATGTGGTGAATAAAAATATAGCCTCAAGTAAAGTTACCGATAGATGAAGATTTAAAGAGGGATGCCTTCCGGGCATCCCCAAGCTTAGGCTTTTGGTTGTCCTTGAATTTTACCTTGGGGTGCCTTGGGCATCCCCAAGCTTAGGCTCTTGCCACTCCTTATTCCAAAATCCATCAAATCTTTACCCAAAAACTTGAAAACTTCACTACACAAAACTTCAATAGAAAATCTCATCAGCTCCGTTAGTATAAGAAAATAAACCACCACTTTAAGGTACTGTAATGAACTCATTCTTTATTATATTTGTGTTGAACCTACTGTATTCCAACTTCTGTATGGTTCATACCCCCCGATACTACTCATAGATTCATCAAAATAATCAAACAACACAGTAAAAACAGAATCTGTCAAAAACAGAACAGTCTGTGGAAATCTATCTAGGAGAAGCATAACAACGAGCGGGGAGAGTGTGTCCACGTACCCTCGTAGACCGAAAGCGGAAGCGTCAAGTAACGCGGTTGATATGGTCGAACGTCTTCATGATCCAACCGATCAAGTACCGAATGCACGACACCTCCACGATCTGCACATGTTCAGCTCGGTGACGTCCCTCTAACTCTAGATCCAGCTGAGGCCGAGGGAGAGTTCCGTCAGCACGACAGAGTGCTGACGGTGATGATGAAGTTACCGGCGCAGGGCTTCGCCTAAGCACTACGACGATATGACCGAGGTGTTAACTGTGGAGGGGGCACCACACACGGCTAGGAACAATTGATGTGTCTTCTAGGGGTGCCCTCCCCATGTATATAAAGTAGGGAGATGGAGGGAGGCAGCCTAGGGCACGCCCAAGTAGGAGGAATCCTACTTGGCCCCCTAGTCCAATTCGGCCCCCCTTACCATATTTGGACAAGGGGGAAAGGAAGGAGGGGGGAGGGGAAGGAAGTAGGAGTCCTACTTCATACTTTCCTTTTCCTCCTCTCCTTTCCCTTTCTCCCCACGTGGCTGGCCCTATAGGGGGGCGCACCAGCCCCTTGTGGTCTGGTGTGTTCCCTTACTTGGCCCATAAAGCCCATATCTTTGCCGGGGGTTGCCCGGAACCCCTTCCAGTGACCCGGTATCACCCGGAACACTTCCGGTGTCCGAATATAGCCTTCCAATATATGAATCTTTACCTCTCGACCATTTCGAGACTCCTCCTCATGTCCGTGATCTCATCCGGGACTCTGAACAAACTTCGGTCATCAAATCACATAACTCATAATACAAATTGCCATCGAACGTTAAGCGTGCGGACCCTACGGGTTCGAGAACTATGTAGACATGACCGAGACACATCTCCGCTCAGTAACCAATAGCGGAACCTGGATGGTCATATTGGCTCCTACATATTATACGAAGATCTTTCTCGGTCAAACCGCATAACAACATACGTTGTTCCCTTTGTCATCAGTATGTTACATGCCCGAGATTCGATCGTCGGTATCCTCATACCTAGTTCAATATCGTTACTGGCAAGTCTCTTTACTCGTTCCATAATGAACCATCCCGCAAATAACTAATTAGTCACATTGCTTGCAAGGCTTATAGTGATGTGCATTACCGAGAGGGCCCAGAGATACCTCTCCGATACATGGAGTGACAAATCCTAATCTCGATCTATGCCAACCCACCAAACACCTTCAGAGACACCTGTAGAGCATCTTTATAATCACCCAGTTACGTTGTGACGTTTGATAGCACACAAGGTGTTCCTCTGGTATTCGGGAGTTGCATAATCTCATAGTCAGAGGAACATCTATAAGTCATGAAGAAAGCAATAACAATAAAACTTAACGATCATAATGCTAAGCTAACGGATGGGTCTTGTCCATCACGTCATTCTCCTAATGATGTGACCCCGTTCATCAAATGACAACACATGTCTATGGTTAGGAAACATAACCATCTTTGATAAACGAGCTAGTCAAGTAGAGGCATACTAGGGACACTTATGTTTTGTCTATGTATTCACACATGTACTAAGTTTCTGGATAATAGAATTCTAGCATGAATAATAAACATTTATCATGAAATAAGGAAATAAATAATAACTTCATTATTGCCTATAGGGTATATTTCCTTCAGTCTCCCACTTGCACTAGAGTCAATAATCTAGTTCACATCGCCATGTGATTTAACACCGATAGTTCACATCACCATGTGATTAACGCCCATAGTTCACATCGCCATGTGACCAACACTCAAAGGGTTTACTAGAAATAATAATCTAGTTCACATCGCTATGTGATTAACACCCAAGAGTAATAAGGTGTGATCATGTTTTTCTTATGAGAGAAGTTTAGTCAACGGGTCTGCCACATTCAGATCCGTATGTATTTTGCAAATTTCTATGTCTAGAATGCTCTGCACAGAGCTCCTCTACCTAATTTCTCCCACTTTCAATATGTATCTAGATCGAGACTCAGAGTCATCCAGGTCAGTGTCAAAGCTTGCATCAACGTAACTCTTTACGAGGAACTCTTTATTACCTCCATAACCGAGAAATACTTCCTTAATTCTCTAAGGATAATTTTGAACGCTGTCTAGTAATCTACTCCTAGATCACTATTGTACTCCCTTGCCAAACTCAGGGTAGGGTATACAATAGGTCTGGTACACAGCATGGCATACTTTATAGAACTATGGCTGAGGCATAGGGAATGACTTTCGTTCTCTCTCTATCTTCTGTCGTGGTCGGGCTTTGAGTTTTACTCAACTTCACACCTTGCAATACAGGCAAGAACTCCTTCTTCGACTGTTCCATTTTGAACTACTTCAAAATCTTGTCAAGGTATGTACTCATTGAAAAAACTTATATCAAACATTTTGATCTATCTCTATAGATCTTGATGCTCAATATGTAAGCAGCTTTACTGAGGTCTTTCTTTGAAAAACTCCTTTCAAACACTCCTTTATGCATTCCAGAAAATTCTACGTCATTTCCGATCAACAATATGTCTTTCACATATACTTATCATAAAACTGTAGTGCTCCCACTCACTTTCTTGTAAATACAGGCTTCACCGCAAGTCTGTATAAATGTATATGCTTTTATCAACTCATCAAAGCGTATATCCCAACTCTGAGATGCTTACACTAGTCCATATATGGATCGCTGGAGCTTGCACACTTTGTTAGCACCTTTAGGATTGAAAATAGCTTTTTGTTGTATCATATACAACTCTTCTTTAAGAAATCCATTAAGGACTGCAGTTTTGACATCCATTTGCTAGATGTCATCAAATGTGGCAATTGCTAACATGATTCGGACAGACTTAAGCATCGCTACGAGTGATAAAATCTCACCGTAGTCAACACCTTGAACTTGTTGAAAACTTTTTGCAACAATTCAAGCTTTGTAGATAGTAACACTACTATCAGTGTCCGGCTTCCTCTTGAACATCCATTTATTCTTACTGGCTCGCCGATCATCTGGCAAGTCAATCAAAGTCCATACTTTGTTCTCATACATAGATCCCATCTCAGATTTTATGGCCTCAAGCCATTTCGCGGAATCTGGGCTCATCATCGCTTCCTCATAGTTCGTAGGTTCATCATGGTCTATTAACATGACTTCCAGAACAGGATTACCGTACCACTCTGGTGCGGATCGTACTCTAGTTGACCTACGAGGTTCGATAGTAACTTGATCTGAAGTTTCATGATCATCATCATTAACTTCCTCACTAATTCGTGTAGGCATCACTCGAACTGATTTCAGTGATGAGCTACTTTCCAATTCGGGAGAAGGTACAATTACCTCATCAAGTTCTACTTTCCTCCCACTCACTTCTTTCGAGAGAAATTCCTTATCTAGAAAGGATCCATTCTCAGCAACGAATATCTTGCCTTCGGATCTGTGATAGAAGGTGTACCCAACAGTCTCCTATGGGTATCCTATGAAGACACATTTTTTCCGACTTGGGTTCAAGCTTATCAGGTTGAAGCTTTTTCACATAAGCATCGTAGCCCCAAACTTTAAGAAACCACAACTTAGGTTTCTTGCCAAACCACATTCATACGGTGTCGTCTCAACGAATTTAGATGGTGCCCTATTTAACGTGAAAGCAGTTGTCTCTAATTCATAACCCCAAAACGATAGTGGTAAATCGGTAAGAGACATCATAGATCGCACCATATCTAATAAGGTACGATTACGACGTTCGGACACACCACTATGCTGTGGTGTTCCAGGTGGCATGAGTTGTGAAACTATTCCACATTGTTTCAAATGAAGACCAAACTCGTAACTCAAATATTCACCTCCACGATCAGATCGTAGAAACTTTATTTTCTTGTTACGATGATTTTCCACTTCACTCTGAAATTCTATGAACTTTTCAAATGTTTCAGACTTATGCTTCATTAAGTAGATACAACCATATCTGCTTGATACGTCTCCAACGTATCTATAATTTTTGATTGCTCCATGCTATATTATCTACTGTTTTGGACATTATTGGGCCTTATTATCCACTTTTATATTATTTTTGGGACTAACCTATTAACCGGAGGCCCAGCCCAGAATTGCTGTTTTTTGCCTATTTCAGTGTTTCGAAGAAAAGGAATATCAAACGGAGTCTAATTGACCTGAAACTCCACGGAACTTATTTTTGGACCGAAGAAGCCCACGGAGTACCGAAGCTCACGGGGAGTCCAGGCTGCCCACGAGGGTGGGGGCGCGCCCACCCCCTAGGGCGCGCCTCTACCTCGTGGACAGCCCGAGGTCCACCGACGCATTTCTTAAACCCATATATACCCACGCACCCTAAAACTTCCAAGACGAGAATAGATCGGGAGTTCCGCCGCAAGCCTCTCAGAGCCACCAAAACCTCTCGGGACCCTGTTCCAAGACTGCCGGAGGGGGGAACCCTCACCTGTGGCCATCTTCATCATCCCGGCGATCTCCATGACGAGGAGGGAGTAGTTCACCCTCGGGGCTAAGGGTATGTACCAGTAGCTATGTGTTTGATCTCTCTCTCTCTCTTTCTCTCTCTCTCTCTCTCTCTCTCTCTCTCGTGTTCTTGATTTGGGACGGTCTTGATGTATCGCGAGCTGTGCTATTACAGTTGGATCTTATGTTGCTTCTCCCCCTCTACTCTCTTGTAATGGATTGAGTTTTCCCTTTGAAGTAATCTTATCGGATTGAGTCTTTAATGATTTGAGAACACTTGATGTATGTCTTGCCGTGCATATCTGTGGTGACAATGGGATATCACGTGACTCACTTGATGTATGTTTTGGTGATCAACTTGCGGGTTTCACCCATGAACTTATGCATAGGGGTTGGCACATGTTTTCGTCATGATTCTCCGGTAGAAACTTTGGGGCACTCTTTGAGGTTCTATGTGTTGGTTGAATAGATGAATCTGAGATTGTGTGATGCATATCGTATAATCATACCGACGGATACTTGAGGTGACATTGGAGTATCTAGGTGACATTAGGGTTTTGGTTGATTTGTGTCTTAAGGTGTTATTCTAGTACGAACTCTAGGGATGTTTGTGACACTTATAGGAATAGCCCAACGGATTGATTGGAAAGAATAACTTTGAGGTGGTTTCGTACCCTACCATAATCTCTTCGTTTGTTCTCCGCTATTAGTGACTTTGGAGTGACTCTTTGTTGCATGTTGAGGGATAGTTATATGATCCAATTATGTTATTATTGTTGAGAGAACTAGCACTAGTGAAAGTATGAACCCTAGGCCTTGTTTCCAAGCATTGCAATACCGTTTACGCTCACTTTTATCTTTAGTTACCTTGCTGTTTTTATATTTTGAGATTACAAAAACCTATATCTACCATCCATATTGCACTTGTATCACCATCTCTTCACCGAACTAGTGCACCTATACAATTTACCATTGTATTGGGTGTGTTGGGGACACAAGAGACTCTTTGTTATTTGGTTGCAGGGTTGTTTGAGAAAGACCATCTTCATCCTACGCCTCCCACGGATTGATAAACCTTAGGTCATCCACTTGAGGGAAATTTGCTACTGTCCTACAAACCTCTGCACTTGGAGGCCCAACAACGTCTATAAGAAGAAGGTTGTGTAGTATACATCAAGCTCTTTTCTGGCGCCGTTGCCGGGGAGGTGAGTGCTTGAAGGTATATCTTTAGATCTTGCAATCGAATCTTTTTGTTTCTTGTTTTATCACTAGTTTAGTTTATAAAAGAAAACTACAAAAAATGGAATTGAGTTTACCTCATACGCTTCATCTTTTTAATATCTTTCGCGAGTATGATGGAAAGGAAAATTGTGCCGAAGTGTTAGAAGAAGAATGCATTAAAATGTTTGGCACTAAATCTCTGAATGATGAGCATGATTGCAATGTTGTTAGTAGGAACTCCTTGAATATCCATGGTACTAATGATGATTGCACTAGTTATGATGAAAATGTCTCCTATAAACATGTCAATTTTTGTGGAGTACATTGGGTTTGCAAGTACACACCAAATAGGGAAGATAGATATTACAAGAGGCATAAGTATTTAGAAACTAAATTGTTGCAAGAAAGTCTTGATGATTGCGCTGAAGGATTCAATATTTTTCGTGCCCCTTGTGAACTTTGCAATGAACATGGTCATTTAAAGCTCCAATGCTATTTGTTTCATGATCAAGTCATGTCCAAATATTGTGATAATTTTATTACCCTTGAGCATCATAAAGAGCTTAGCCTTCTTTTGGGTTATGAAGAAATGAAACGTATAACTGAGGGTATTCCAAAATTTAATCTCGATAGATTGCTTGATTTTGATATAGAGAAGATTTATATGTATTGTGCGGTGAATTGAATTGAAAATCCTTATATTGCCAATTACATAAAGAAAAGAAAACAAATAGAAGATGAAGAGAATACTAATGAAAGGGAAGAGACTTCCCAATATTCTCCTATTATTTCTTATGATGAATCAGGTAACGAGGAGGGGCCTTCTATTCAACAAATCTCATTAATAAGGAGCTCCAAAAAGAGTATTGAACCCACACATGAGGTGAAGAAGAAGAAAAGAAAAAGGAAGAGAGGTAAAAAGGTATCCCTCCCAAATAATGTTTCTCCTATCATTGTTGTGCCTCATGAAAATGAATCAAAAATAATTGTGGAAGATGATGCACTTGATGATGATCTCGTTATGCCTATTGCTTGTTGTGATGATTAGGATTGGGAAGATAATGATACTTCTTATGATCTTGAAAATATTTTTGGCACTTGCTTGGAAGAATATGATAATTGCTATACTATTGGTGCTATCCATACTATTAATGATGAGAGTGATTATGCTTATGATATGAAAAGGCCGAAGCTTGGGGAAGCTATGTTTGATGAGGATGACATATTTGAGAATATATTTGCTGAAATTAATGTGTGTCCCAAGCTTGGGGATGCTATGTTTAATAATGATGATATTTTTAGCCTCCCAAGTTTTGATATGCAAAGTTGTTATGATGATAGCATGCCGTCTACCTATGATGATTATATTGATGAAAGTGGGTTTGGAAGAGTGTCAACTTTAGGAACTAATGATCCCACTATTTCGGAGGATGTTGAATCTTATAATATTTATGAAAGTGGATTTGGAGAGTTCATGACTTTATTTAGTGATGTATCCACTATTTCGGAAGAGGTTTCAATTGATTATGATGAGAACAAAGTTGCTACTTATGATGATTATTGTGATGAAACTTATGCTATAAAAAGTAGTGATGATTATATTTATAAAACTTTTCATGATTATGATTACCCTTCTTCTGAACATTACTCTTCTAATGTGGAAACAATTTATAGTATTCAAGTCTCTTATGATACTCCCACTATTCCGAATGAGAAGAATTTTGCTTATGTGGAGAGTAGTAAAATTTCTATGCAACTGGATAATGAAAAGAATGCTTTAGGTGCTGGTTATATTGTTGAATTCATTCATGATGCTACTTAAAATTATTATGAGAGAGGATCATATGCTTCTACATATTGCAATAACATCAAGTTTCCTCTCTATGTGCTTAAAGTTTTGAAGTTATGCTTGTTTCGCCTTCCTATGCTAGTTGATTATTGTTCCCACAAGTTGTTTGCTCACAAAATCCCTATGCATAGGAAGTGGGTTAGACTTAAATGTGCTAGTCATATTCTTCATGATGCTCTCTTTATGTTTCAATTCTTATCTTTTATGTGAGCATCATTGAAATCATCATGCCTAGATAGGGGCGCTAAACGTTAGCGCTTGTTGGGAGGCAACCCAGTTTTATTTTAGTTTCTTGCTTTTTGGTTCTGTCTAGGAATAAATAATTCATCTAGCCTCTAGTTAGATGTGGTTTTATGTTTTAATTAGTGTTTGTGCCAAGTAGAGCCTTTGGGAAGACTTGGGTGAAGTCTTTATGATCATGCTGTAAAAAACAGAAACTTTAGCGCTCACGAGATTAGCTAGAACTTTTTACTGGAAAGTGATATTTAGTTGATTATTTTTGCAGATGATTACTAGACAAATTACTCAGGTCCACCTATTTATTTTAGAATTTTTGGAGTTCCAGAAATTTGAGTTAGTTACAGATTACTACAGACTGTTCTGTTTTTGACAGATTCTGTTTTCATTGTGTTGTTTGCTTATTTTGATGACTCTATGGCTAGTAAAATAGTTTACAAACCATAGAGAAGTTGGAATACAGTAGGTTTAACACCAATATAAATAAATAATGAGTTCATTACAGTACCTTGAATTGGTGTTTTGTTTTCTTTCGCTAACGGAGCTTACGAGTTTTCTGTTAAGTTTTGTGTTGTGAAGTTTTCAAGTTTTGGGTAAAGATTCGATGGACTATGGAATAAGGAGTGGCAAGAGCCTAAGCTTGGCGATGCCCAAGGCACCCCAAGGTAATATTCAAGGACAACCAAGAGCCTAAGCTTGGGGATGCCCCGGGTGGCATCCCCTCTTTCGTCTTCTTTCATCGGTAACTTTACTTGGAGCGTCATTTTATTTTCTTTAGCTTTGCCTGCTGTTTGAATAAAGTATCAAGATCTGAAATTCTTAAATGTTAGAGAGACTTCACATAGTTACGTAATTATTCGACTACTCATTGATCTTCACTTATATCTTTTGGAGTAGTTTGTTGTTTGCTCTAGTGCTTCACTTATATCTTTTAGAGCACAATGGTGGTTTTATTTTGAAGAAATAGATGAACTCTCATGCTTCACTTAGATTATTTTGAGAGTATTAAATAGCATGGTAATTTGCTTAAATAATCCTAATATTCTAGGTATTCAAGAATAGTAAAAACTTTCTTATGAGTGTGTTGAATACTAAGAGAAGTTTGATGCTTGATGATTGTTTTGAGATATGGAGGTGATAATATCAAAGTCGTGCTAGTTGAGTAGTTGTGAATTTGGGAAATGTTTGTGTTGAAGTTTGCAAGTCCCGTAGCATGCACGTATGGTGAACCGTTATGTGATGAAGTCGGAGCATAATTTATTTATTGACTGTCTTCCTTATGAGTGGCGGTCGGGGACGAGCGATGGTCTTTTCCTACCAATCTATCCCCCTAGGAGCATGCGCGTAATACTTTGCTTTGATAACTTGTAGATTTTTGCAATAAGTATATGAGTTCTTTATGACTAATGTTGAGTCCATGGATTATACACACTTTTCTTCCTTCCACCATTGCTAGCCTATCTAATACCGCGCGCTTTTCGCCGGTATCATACACCCACCATATACCTTCCTCAAAACAGCCACCGTACCTACCTATTATGGCATTTCCATAGCCATTCCGAGATATATTGCCATGCAACTTTCCACCGTTCCATTTATTATGACACGCTCCATCATTGTCATATTGCTTAGCATGATCATGTAGTTGACATCGTATTTGTGGCAAAGCCACCGTTCATAATTCTTTCATACATGTCACTCATCAATCATTGCATATCCCGGTACACCGCCGGAGGCATACACATAGAGTCATATTTTGTTCTAAGTATCGAGTTGTAATTGTTGAGTTGTAAGTAAATAAAAGTGTGATGATCATCATTTTGTGAGCATTGTCCCAAGTGAGGAAAGGATGATGGAGACTATGGTTCCCCCATAAGTCGGGAAGAGACTCCGGACGAAAAAAAGAAAAGAGGCCATAAAAAAAGAGAAAAGGCCCAAATAAAAAAATGAGAGAAAAAGAGAGAAGGGACAATGTTACTATCCTTTTACCACACTTGTGCTTCAAAGTAGCACCGTTATCTTCATGATAGAGAGTCTCCTATGATATCACTTTCATATACTAGTGGGAATCTTTCATTATAGAACTTGGCTTGTATATTCCAATGATGGGCTTCCTCAAAATGCCCTAGGTCTTCGTGAGCAAGCAAGTTGGATGCACACCCACTTAGTTTCTTTTGTTTAGCTTTCATATACTTATAGCTCTAGTGCATCCGTTGCATGGCAATCCCTACCCACTCACATTGATATCTATTAATGGGCATCTCCATAGCCCGTTGATATGCCTAGTTGACGTGAGACTATCTTCTCCTTTTTTGTCTTCTCCACAACCACCATTCTATTCCACCTATAGTGCTATGTCCATGGCTCATGCTCATGTATTGCGTGAAGATTGAAAAAGTTTTGAGAATGTCAAAAGTATGAAACAATTGCTTGGCTTGTCATTTGTGCATGATTTAAACACTTTGTGTGGTGAAGATAGAGCATAGCCAGACTATATGATTTTGTAGGGATAACTTTCTTTGGCCATGTTATTTTGAGAAGACATCATTGCTTAGTTAGTATCCTTGAAGTATTATTATTATTTTTATGTTGATATTAACTTTTGTCTTGAATCTTTCGGATCTGAATATTCATACCGCAAGTAAGAAGAATTACATTGAAATTATGCCAAATAGCATTCCACATAAAAAATTATTTTTTTATCATATACCTACTCGAGGACGAGCAAGAATTAAGCTTGGGGATGCTGATACGTCTCCAACGTATCTATAATTTTTGATTGCTCCATGCTATATTATCTACTGTTTTGGACATTATTGGGCCTTATTATCCACTTTTATATTATTTTTGGGACTAACCTATTAACCGGAGGCCCAGCCCAGAATTGCTGTTTTTTTGCCTATTTCAGTGTTTCGAAGAAAAGGAATATCAAACGGAGTCCAATTGACCTGAAACTCCACGGAAAATATTATTGGACCAGAAGAAGCCCACGGAGTACCGAATGCTCACCAGGGGAGTCCCGGGCTGCCCATGAGGGTGGGGGCGCGCCCACCCCCTAGGGCACGCCCCCCTGCCTCGTGGACAGCCCGAAGGTCCACCGACGTACTTCTTTCACCCATATATACCCACGTACCCTAAAACTTCCGAAGACGAGAATAGATCGGGAGTTCCGACGCCGCAAGCCTCTGCCGCCACCAAAACCTCTCGGGACCCTGTTCCAAGACTGCCGGGGGGGAACCTCACCGTGGCCATCTTCATCATCCCGCGATCTCCATGACAAGGAGGGAGTAGTTCACCCTCGGGCTGAGGGTATGTACCAAGAGCTATGTGTTTGATCTCTCTCTCTCTCTCTCTCGTGTTCTTGATTTGGCACGATCTTGATGTATCGCGAGCTATGCTATTACAGTTGGATCTTATGTTGCTTCTCCCCCTCGACTCTCTTGTAATGGATTGAGTTTTCCCTTTGAAGTAATCTTATCGGATTGAGTCTTTAATGATTTGAGAACACTTGATGTATGTCTTACCGTGCGTATCTGTGGTGACAATGGGATATCACGTGACTCACTTGATGTATGTTTTGGTGATCAACTTGCGGGTTCCACCCATGAACTTATGCATAGGGGTTGGCACATGTTTTCGTCGTGATTCTCCGGTAGAAACTTTGGGGCACTCTTTGAGGTTCTATGTGTTGGTTGAATAGATGAATCTGAGACTGTGTGATGCATATCGTATAATCATACCGACGGATACTTGAGGTGACATTGGAGTATCTAGGTGACATTAGGGTTTTGGTTGATTTGTGTCTTAAGGTGTTATTCTAGTACGAACTCTAGGGCTGTTTGTGACACTTATAGGAATAGCCCAACGGATTGATTGGAAAGAATAACTTTGAGGTGGTTTCGTACCCTACAATAATCTCTTCGTTTGTTCTCCGCTATTAGTGACTTTGGAGTGACTCTTTGTTGCATGTTGAGGGATAGTTATATGATCCAATTATGTTATTATTGTTGAGAGAACTTGCACTAGTGAAAGTATGAACCCTAGGCCTTGTTTCCTAGCATTGCAATACCGTTTAAGCTCACTTGTATCTTTAGTTACCTTGCTGTTTTTATATTTTCAGATTACAAAAACCTATATCTACCATCCATATTGCACTTGTATCACCATCTATTCGCCGAACTAGTGCACCTATACAATTTACCATTGTATTGGGTGTGTTGGGGGCACAAGAGACTCTTTGTTATTTGGTTGCAGGGTTGTTTGAGAGAGACCATCTTCATCCTACGCCTCCCACGGATTGATAAACCTTAGGTCATCCACTTGAGGGAAATTTGCTACTATCCTACAAACCTCTGCACTTGGAGGCCCAACAACGTCTACAAGAAGAAGGTTGTGTAGTAGACATCACTGCTCAAATCATCTGTGAAGGTAAGAAAATAACGATACCCGCCACGAGCCACAATACTCAATGGACCACATACAATGGTATGCATTATTTCCAATAAGTCAGTAGCTCGTTCCATTGTTCCGGAGAACGGAGTTTTAGTCATCTTGCCCATCAGGCACGGTTCGCAAGGACCAAGTGATTCCAAAATCCCATCAGTATGGAGTTTCTTCATGCGCTTTATACCGATATGACCTAAGCGGCAGTGCCACAAATAAGATGCACTATCATTATTAACTTTGCATCTTTTGGCTTCAATCTTATGAATATGTGTATCACTACGATCGAGATCCAACAAACTATTTTCATTGGGTGTATGACCATCAAAGGTTTTATTCATGTAAACAGAACAACAATTATTCTGTGACTTTAAATGAATAACTGTATTGTAATAAACATGATCAAATCATATTCATGCTCAACGCAAACACCAAATAACATTTATTTTGGTTTTAACCCTAATCCCGAAAGTATAGGGAGTGTGCGATGATGATCATATCAATCTTGGAACCGCTTCCAACACACATCGTCACTTCACCCTTAACTAGTCTTAGTTCATTCTGCAACTCCCGTTTCGAGTTACTAATCTTAGCAATTGAACCGGTATCAAATACCCAGGGGTTGCTATGAACACTAGTAAAGTACACATTAGTAATCTGTATATCAAATATACCTTTGTTCACTTTGCCATCCTTCTTATCCGCCAAATATTTGGGGTAATTCCGCTTCTAGTGACCATTCCCTTTGCAGTAGAAGCACTCAGTTTCAGGCTTAGGTCCAGCTTTGAGCTTGTTCATGGGAGTGGCAACTTGCTTGCCATTCTTCTTGAAGTTCCCTTTCTATCCCTTTGCCCTTTTACTTGAAACTAGTGGTCTTGTCAACCATCAACGCTTGATGCTTTTTCTTGATTTCTTCCTTCGCCGATTTCAGCATCGCGAAGAGCTCGGGAATCGATTTCGTCATCCCTTGCATATTATAGTTCATCATGAAGTTCTATTAGCTTGGTGATAGTGACTAGTGTCAGTGTCAAAACCGGCGGATCTCGGGTAGGGGGTCCCGAACTGTGAGTCTAAGGTCGATGGTTACAGGAGATGGGGGACATGATGTTTACCCAGGTTCGGGCCCTCTCTATGGAGGTAATACCCTACTTCCTGCTTGATTGATCTTGATGAATATGAGTATTACAAGAGTTGATCTACCACGAGATCGTAATGGCTAAACCCTAGAGGCCTAGCATGTATGGCTATGGTAATGAGTATATCCTTTCCAGACTACCCCCTCCGATTTATATAGACACCGGGGATCTAGGTTACATAGAGTCGGTTACATAATAAGGAATTTTCATAGTCGGTCGCCAAGCTTGCCTTCCACGCCAAGGAGAGTCCAGTCCGGACACGGGTACAGTCTTCGGCCTTCATGTCTTCACAGCCCATCAGTCCGGCCCGTTGATAATAGGCTGGACTCCCATGGACTCCTTAGTCCAGGACTCCCTCAGTAGCCCTGAACCTGGCTTCAATGACGAGGAGTCCGGCGCGCAGATTGTCTTCGACATTGCAAGGCGGGTTCCCTTCTTTCCGAACTCCAAGATAGTCTTCGGACGCGATGATAGTATCCGGACCTGCCACGCACACCATACTCAACCGTAGAGATAAGATAATATTTCACGAGTCCAATCCGCTGGCAACTTTCTCGCAATATGACATCATGCCTGCCCGGCCATTATTTTCGAACCATTGGCTAGCTGGCCGTCCCACGTTTCAAGACGTGGTTTTATTGGCATGTCTTATCCAAGCGGAGATTGTGTCTCCCCTTTTTCAAGGGATTCTTATCAACCCGGACGTGGGTAATCCAACCGCCGCTTGGGTACAACATCTTGGGAATAGGCAAGTTTTGAAGCCCAGGAGGAGACGTTTGATATTCGCGGCCTTCATATAGGGGTATAGACCCGTCTTTTTCTTTCACGCTTGCTTCTTCCTCAACCCCTGCTACCCCGAGTTCCAACACATGAGCCTCAATCGCCACCAGCCCCAATCATGTCCGGATCCAGCCGTCAAGGCCGGTGGGTGGCTTCTTCTATTACAGAGGGAGATATTGCAAAGCTTCGGGCGGTGAGGTATCAGACCACATAAATCCTTCATCGGCTTCCAACCAAGGGGCAGGTTATTCCAACTCCCGGATCCGGCGAGAGAGTCGTGTTTGTGTCCCACTTCCTCCGCGGGTTAGGGTTTGCCCTTGACCCCTTCGTCCGAGGGCTCATGTTCTATTATGGGCTAGATTTTCACGATCTGGCCCCGGACTCTATTCTTCTTATCTCGGCGTTTATCGTTATGTGCGAAGCCTTTCTCTGAACCCCTCCGCACTTCGCCTTGTGGCTCAAGACCTTCGATGTGAAGCCACAAGTGATAGAGGGGGAGCAGGCAGAGTCCGGTGGTGCCACAGTGAGAAAGCTTACTAGCGCTGTTTGGCTGAAAGGATCCTTTGCCAAATATTCCGATTTATGGCAGCAGGGGTGGTTCTATATCACGGAGCCCCGTGGCTCCAAGTGGGCAGCAGCGCCCAAATTTTGATCGGGCCCCCCAATTCAGCTTGCATCGTGGATTAATAAGGGGTTGGACTGGGGATCAACAGACGAGGTGTGGACTTTGCAAGGTCGCATCCGGAACCTCATTGAGAGGGACATCAATATCGTCAACGTTGTTCAAGTAATGCTAGTCCGCCGGACCCTGCCGTGCCAGCGACGGCCCCTCCGCCTGTGGGAGTTTAATCCAGAAGGGTCGCAGACTCTTCAGCACTTCTTCGCCACTACGCATGAAGGAATGTGGCAATAATTTTTCGGGAAACGAAAGCAATGGCCGGACACCACCGAAGATGTCGGCCTAGACTGTAACCATCCGGACACCCCGGTAAGTTCCCGTTCACCGGACACCGCATAAATCGGATACCCAGTGATAAGACACTGACCGAACCCTCCTTTTTCAGGGCTGGATAGAGAAAGTGGAGCAGATTAGGTGTCTGGCTCCCCTCCCCGAAGACGCAGCAGATCCTATGCTAACAAGGTTGCTGGTCTCGGCACCACACCAGGTGGTAGCAAGGGAGGGCCAGCAGGGGACTGACAAGACCCGGGATGACCTTTATTCCAGAGGTAACTCGGATACTGAGTCCGGAGAAATCAACCTTTCCTCGCCTCAAGATAAAGGCGAGAGAGGAGCCAGTATCCCTACTCCGAGCAGGAGGAAAAGGGCCGGCTCCGAAGGTTGGGAGGGGCGGTCCCCCAAAAGGGGCAAAATGTCGCCGTCGAGTGGCTTAGGTTTGGGAGGTGATGCCGTTAAACAGCTCCAACATGGGGACAAGCCCTTAACCAAACCGTGAGTGAATCCGGGGTGCTTTGATAGCTTCCCGCTCTCTTGCCGTTACCAAAGATATACGTAAAGTGTCTGTGTGTTTCTACAGGTCAGCACAGAGTTTTTCGGGGTAGTCCTCTTCTTCGGGAGATCTCCTCCCAGAGATGATCGAAAGCGAGATGCCTCCCCCATCCTCCTCGCCCAATAAGGTGGACGACTCCGAAGTGTCATCTCGGAGGGTTTTTCTTGCTAAACAAGTTATGCAGGGGATGAAAAAGGCAGTGCCCGAAGGTGGATCTCCGATCGTCCGGGATTCTGGGGCCAATAATAAAGGTCCCGGACTGTCTAGCTTGCCGCCGCCGACGATTCCGGAGACGGGAGAACGAATTCCTTCAAAGGATGACTGTGCTCCTAGAGCGGCTTCCGGACACCCAGCGGATCCGGACATATTACAGGACATGTTGCAAAACGCATCTGTCTCGGGGGAGCAGCGTACCTTGATGGGTACAGTGGTTGAGGAGATTTTTTCCACGAAGAGCAGATTAAATGAAGCCTTCGTGAACCTGCTAAAAGGCTTCGAGGTTTGTGATAAAATGTTTTCAGCTATGTTATATTTGCAAAGATGCACCTGTGTATAGGTAGTAGCCCCTGAGACTCGGGTTGGCTTCCAATGGGAAGAAAACGGAGGATCGAAAAGAATAATTTGAGGACTGACCTGTGGAACTTTGAACATAGGCTGCTTCCCCCTTGGCCACCTCAAAGGCTATGGATATTGCCGAGTGCTACCTCTTGAGCACTGCGTTGGTTTTCCCTTGAAGAGGAAAGGGTGATGCATTAAAGCAGCGTAAGTATTTCCCTTAGTTTTTGAGAACCAAGGTACCAATCCAGTAGGAGGCCACGCACGAGTCCCTCGCACCTACACAAACAAACAAACAACCTCGCAACCAACACGATAAAGGGGTTGTCAATCCCTTCTCGGTCACTTACGAGACTGAGATCTGATAGAGATGATAAGATAATATTTTTGGTATTTTTATGATAAAGATGCAAAGTAAAATAAAAGGCAATAAAAATAGCAAAGTGTTGGAAGATTAATATGATGGAAAATAGACCCGGGGCCATAAGTTTCACTAGTGGCTTCTCTAAAGAGCATAAGTATTATGGTGGGTGAACAAATTACTATTGATCAATTGATAGAATTGAGCATATTTTGAGAATATCTAGGTATGATCATGTATATAGGCATCACGTCCGAGACAAGTAGACGACTCCTGCCTGCATCTACTACTATTACTCCACACATCGACCGCTATCCGGCATGCATCTAGAGTATTAAGTTCATGAAGAACAGAGTAACGCATTAAGAAAGATGACATGATGTAGAAGGATAAACTCATGCAATATGATATAAACCCCATCTTTTTATCCTCAATGGCAACAATACAATACGTGCCTTGCTGCCCCTACTGTCGCTGGGAAAGAAACCGCAAGATTGAACCCAAAGCTAAGCACTTCTCCCATTGCAAGAAAGATCAATCTAGTAGGCCAAACCAAAATGATAATTTGAAGAGACTTGCAAAGCTAACCAATCATACATAAAACAATTCAGAGGAGATTCAAATATTGTTCATAGATAATCTTGATCATAAACCCACAATTCATCGGTCTCAACAAACACACCGCAAAAGAATATTACATCGAATAGATCCCCACAAGAGAGGGGGAGAACATTGTATTGAGATCCAAAACGAGAGAAGAAGCCATCTAGCTAATAACTATGTGTCCGCATTCTGGGAACGGGGGTCCCCAGACTTGCCTGCCTGCAGCCCACGACGTGGCTAAGGCAGCAGGCCGTACGGCCCATCTTCATCAACAAGGCATCCAAGACCCTCGCGAGAGTCCAAGCCTCGCGAGGCGGACGACGCAAGACCTCCTCTGGAATAGACTAGCCAGGCAGGGTCACGAGGAGCGGAGATATCAAGGCGGGGCAAATCTTGCGAGGCTCTCATGACATGAGCCATGACGAAGGGCACCAGGCGGGCGCCAGCGCACGCAGCGTCCTTATTTCCTCTTTGGTGCTAAGGAGGCCAGCGCAGGCGAAGAATACCGAGGCATCAGGCAAAGGTTGCTATATTGGTGCAACGAGACCAAGACCAGGAGGACGGCAAGAGAGAGGTCATCATGGAGCCCAAGACGGCGTCACCACCAGAGCTTTTTGCAGGCGAAGACCACTTTTGTCAGGATAGCTTGTACTAGCTGTCCCCCTTCAAATTTGCCCGCCGTTGTTGGCTCCCTTCCCGCTTGATATTTGGGAAGAGGACCAGGGCCTATATAAGTAGGGCTAGCCACCATAGTAGAGGCATCTCATCTTAGCTTGATCCAACCCGGTTGAGAGCCTACTCACAAGAACAACTCAACCTCAGGAGGCTGTTCTTCCCTTGTACTGTTCATCATCAGCCCAAGAGGCAATCCACCGCCACCATGCTGGAGTGGGTATTACACCACAACGGTGGCCCGAACCAGTATAAACCCGTGTCTTTTTGTGTTGCGAGTTCATTGAGTTCGTCCGCGAGATCTTAGCGAGCTAGGGCGTAGATCGGTAGGAGGAAAATACTTCGTGCGCACCCCAATGTTCGAACCTTAAGGATTTGCCGGAACCCCACGTCCGACATTTGGCGCACCAGGTAGGGGTGCGCCGGAGCTCCTCTCCGCCAACCTGCGCCTCGTATCGCCGCACTATGCTCCCATGGCGGGAGCCCCACCGTCCACCACTACGACCGACGTCGGCATCGATGCATCTGGGTACCGAGCCCTGGCCCCCGCCCTGCGGCGAGTGCAGTGGCCAACCAAGTTCAAGCCGAAGATGCCGCCGCGTTACGATGGCGTGGCAGACCCGGCGCCATTCCAGCTGGCATACGAGGAGGCCGTCCTCGAGGCCAGAGGCGACGACAAGATCATGGCCAAATGGTTCCCCATGGCCCTCGCTAGCGAGCTGCGCTCCTGACTGCTCAACCTCTCGGGATCCATAGTGGCATCTTGGGGGGAACTCCGCGACCTCCTCACCGCTCGCTACGCGGTGCCGGCGCACCACGCAGTCGTAGCTCTACTGGGCGGCTCCCAAGCACCGCCTTCAGATCGCCACGTCAAAACATTCCTCCGTCAGATTGGGGCCGCCTCCAAGCGGCCTGGGGCTCCGCTGGGTTGGGCTGCGCCAGAGGCCGACCTCACCTTCAGCTCAGAAGACCACCCTGGCTCCACCGCCGGCTCTAGAATGCTCCCAATGCTCGCACGCCCACCATCTGCAATGTGGCCGTTACCAAGACCCTCATCAACGGCGACGGCGGCCTCAACTTGCTCTCCGTAGAAGCCTTCAGCCTTCTGCACGTCTCGCTCGAGCGGCTCGTCCTCACCAAGCCCTTCTCGGGAGTGGGTGGTGGAGCTGCCCACTCCCTGGGGCAGATCCGCCTCCCTGTCACCTTCGGCACGCACAACAACTACCGCGCCGAGCTGGTGGACTTTGACATCGCCCGCATCAGCCTCCCGTACAACGCAATCCTCGGGTACCCGGCTCTCGCTCAGTTCATGGCGGCGACTCACCCGGCCTACAACCTCATGAATATGCCAGGGAGCAAGGGTGTCCTCACCATCAAGGGGAACACTAAGGAGGCCGTGATAGTGCTCAGGCTCGCTTTCAAGACCACGGCAGCAGCATAGCCAGCCGGCTCTGGTAGCCCCGAGGCCAAGGGGACCGCGCCCACCAAGAAGAAGCAGCTGTTCACCCAAGACAAGACGGAAACCAAGCAGGTGCCGGTCAATGAGGACGGGTCTTCAAGAGCCACCTTCACCATAGGAACCGGCCTTGAACCGGGACAAAAAGAAGCTTTGGTAAAGTTTTTGCGCGCGAATAAGGAGATATTCGCGTGGGAGCCCAATCAGCTGGTAGGGGTCCCGAGAGAGGTGATCCAGCATCATCTAAGGGTGTGCCCCAACGTACGCCCCGTGAAGCAGCGAGCAAGACGGCAATCCAGGGAGAAGCATGCTTCATCGTCCAAGAGACACGCAAGCTGGAGGCGGCAGGTACCATCCGAGAAGTTTGATACCCCGAATGGCTGGCGAACCCCGTCGTAGTACCGAAGAAAGGCGGGAAGGAACGGATGTGCGTCGACTTCACCAACCTTAACAAACCTTGCCCCCAAGACCTGCTCTCGCCTCCAAGACGATTAGGAAACAGCGACTCCACCACGAAGTTCGACTTGCTGTGTTTCCTGGATGCATTCTCAGGATACCATCAAATCAAGATGGCGGTGGAGGATGTGGAGAAGACAGCCTTCCTGACACCATGCGGGGTGTACTGCTACACCTGCATGCCCTTTGGGCTATGCAACGCAGGCGCAACCTTTCAGCAGTTGATGCACATCGCCTTGGGGCGGCAACTCGGCAGGAACACAGAGGCCTACGTCGATGACATAGTGGTCAAATCTCGCGAGGCGAGGACATTGATTCAAGACTTGGAGGAGACCTTCGAGAGCTTGCGCCAAGTGCACTTGAGGCTTAAACCGGAGAAGTGCGTGTATGCAGTCCCCTCCGGCAAGCTACTGGGGTTCCTCGTATCCCACAGAGGGATCGAGGCGAACCCGGAGAAGATCAAGGCCATCGAAGACATGAGTCCACCACAGACCCTCAAGGAGATGCAGAAGCTAGCAGGGCGGGTGACCGCGGTAGGGCATTTCATCTCCAAGCTAGGCGAGCGCGCCTTGCCCTTCTTTAAGCTCATAAGAAGAAGGGCCCGTTCGAATGGACCCCGGAGGCCGACCCGGCCTTCCAAGACCTCAAGAAATACCTCACCAGCCCCCCGGTGATGGTGGCACCGCGGCCTCTCGAGCCTCTGGTACTCTACCTTGCTGCCACCCCGTACTCTGCCAGCGCGGCGCTGGTGGCGGTTCGGGAGGAGCGCCAAGACAAGGGTGTGCCACGTCAAGCCAGAGCTGATGTAGTGCAGGGTCAGGAAGGCGCAGCAAAGCCGTCAGCGGCGGAAGACCAAGCTCAGCAGGGCAACACCGCAGAAGCTCTTGAGGACGGTCAGGTCTCAGGAAACCAACCACCTCAGGATATGCCCCAATCTCCGCAGGACCCGGGCCTCGACAGTGTGCCAGCCCTCGTCGAGCACCCGGTGTACTTCATCATCACCATACAGCGGGACGTGAGGGCGGGCTACCCCATGCCACAAAAGCTCCTGCTCGCACTCTTGGTGGCCTCACGCAAGCTGCGGCACTACTTCCAGGGCCACCCCATCAAGGTCGTCTCAGCCTACCAATTGGAGAGGGTACTCAAGAGCCCTAACTCAGCCGGAAGGGTCGCTGAGTGGAACATCGAGTTGCAAGCATTCCAGTTAGAGTTCAGCACTACCAGGGTCATCAAGGGAGCCGCGCTTGCCGATTTTGTGGTAGAATGGACAGATGCCCCGGCTCTTAAGGAAGGAGAAGAGCGGTCCACCTCCCCAGGAAGCGAGGCACCAGACGGCTGGGTCATGTATTTTGATGGCGCCTTCGCACACCAGGGCGCGGGGGCTAGAGCAGTGCTCATCTCGCCCACTCAGGACAAGCTCTACTACGCCGTGCAACTCTGTTTTCAGCACAGCGAGAAGGTCTCCAATAACATCGCAGAATATGAAGGCCTCATAGCTAGCCTGAAGGATGCGACGGCTCTAGGGGTGAGGCGCCTCACCGTCAAAGGCAACTCGCAACTCCACGTCAACTTCTCCAACAAGGTGTATGAGCCGAAGGACGAGCACATGGAGGCCTACCTCGCGGAGGTGCGCAAGATGGAAAAGCAGTTCTCGGGCCTGGAGCTGCAGCACGTGCCCCGGGGCACCAACAAGGAAGCCGATGACATCACCAGGAGAGCATCCAAGCGGCAACCGCAAGAGCCTGGCGTCTTCAAAGAGCGGCTCTTCAAGCCATCAGCTACGCCACCTCTTTCAAGCACGACTCAGCCTCGGGAGGAGCTCCCACAGCCCCCCGCTACGGGAGCA
Source organism: Aegilops longissima (assembly GCA_021605205.1). NCBI lineage: Eukaryota > Viridiplantae > Streptophyta > Magnoliopsida > Poales > Poaceae > Aegilops > Aegilops longissima. Next base: position 82,206,632 of record CM038678.1, on the reverse strand, counting down.
CCAGCCTGTGGCCCGACCTCAGGAGCTCGACTGCTCTTGGCGCTCGAGCCCCAAGGGGAGTGCTGGACCCAGGAATTGAAAGAGTACCTGATGCACGGGGCGCTGCCGGAGAAGGAAGAGACGCGGAGCGCATGGCCCGGCAAGCCACGGCATACTGTATCCAAGACGGCGAGTTATACAGGAAACGACCGAACGATGTCACGCTGCGCTGCATCTCCCGCAATCAAGGAAGGGAGTTGATGATTGACATACACGGCGGTGACTGCGGACACCACTCGTCGTCACGGACCCTCGTCGGCAAGGTGTTCCGCTGTGGGTTCTATTGGCCTACAGCACTCAACGACGTGGCCGAGCTGGTGAAGTCCTGTGAAGCTTGCCATTCCACACCAAGCAGATCCATCAGCCTACTCAGGGCCTCCAAACCATCCCGCTCACATGGCCGTTTGCGGTCTGGGGGCTGGACATCTTAGGCCCGTTCCCTCGAGCGCCAGGGGGCTACCGCTATCTCTACGTCGCCATCGACAAGTTTACCAAGTGGGCGGAACTGGAGGCCGTCCGTACCATTCCAGCTGGCTCTGCTGTCAAGTTCATCAAGGGCCTCGTGAGCCGCTTCAGGGTCCCCAACCGCATCATCACGGATAACAGTTCGCAGTTTACTAGCAACCTCTTCAAAACCTACTGTGCTAACCTTGGAACGTAGATCTGCTACGCTTCGGTGGCCCACCCCAGGAGTAACGGTCAGGCCGAACGCGCTAACGCGGAGGTCCTGAGGGGCCTCAAGACCAGGACCTTCAAGAAGAAGCTGGAGGCCTGCGGCAGGGGCTGGCACGACGAGCTCCAATCCTTGCTGTGGTCCATCCGAACAATCGCCACAAGGCCAATGGGCGAGACTCCATTCTTCCTCGTCTACGGAGCTGAAGCAGTCCTTCCTCACGAGGTCAGCATCGCCCGACGGTGTCCGGCGTTCGGATTTAAACGCAGCAGGACGCCATGCGGGGGATGGATCTTGTGTTGGGGGAGGAACACCGTCGCGAAGCTGCATTGAGGGCGGCAAGGTGCCAACAAGCGCTGCGGCGATACCACTGCCGCAACATTCGCTCCAGGACGCTTGAGGTGGGCGACGTCGTCCTGAGGCGGGTCCTCTCCAGAGAAGGGTTGCACAAGCTTTCGCCCATGTGGGAGGGCCCGTTCAGGGTCGTCCATGTCTCCAGGCCGGGTGCAGCGCGCCTGGAGACGCAGGAAGGGATACCCATCTAGAACGCCTGGAACATCCAGCACCTCCGGAAGTTCAACCGGAGAAGGCCAACCGTCGACCTCCACGATCACAGGTAATCATGACCCGCTTTGCATGAAGGGACTTGTCGATTCGTGCAGCCAGCTAAGGCGTCGTGGAGAAGCAGGACGCTTATGTCCAATCAACCGCCACGCGGGCGCCAAGGCCGAAGTTGTTGGGGCTCGCGCGCTCGACTTGCCCTTCGCTTCTCTCGCTAAGCCAAGTCCAGCGCGCTTTGGGCCGGGGGCTACCGCCGGTGTTCGGGAACGGGATACCCAGACTTGCTCTGCCCACGGCCGCGGCGTGGTTTCAAGGGGTGGCCCAAGACGGTCCATCTTCATCAACACAAGCTCAAGACCTCGCGAGGGGCCAAGCCTCACGGGTGGACGACAGAAGCTTCCTCGTGCACGGCCTCATCAGGCTGGCTCACGAGGAGGCGGAGAGATCAAGGCGGGTACCTCACGAGGTTCCCATGACGCAAGCCATGACGCACCGAGGGCGCCAGTGGGCGCCAGCCCACAAGAAGTCTCCTCATTTCCCTTTGGCAAAGGGGCCAAGCGCAGGCGAGAGCATCAAGCAAAGGCAACCATTTCGGTGTAACAAGACCAAGACAAGCAGAACGGCAGGAAGGAGGTCATCGTGGAGCCCAAGCCGGCGCCACCGTCGAGTCTTGGCAAAGTAGGACTGACTTTAGTCGATAAGTGTACTAGATGTTCCTCTTCAAAATGGCCAATTGTTGGCGCCCTTCCCGCTCAATATTTGGGAAGAGGCCCAGGGCCTCTGCCTATAAATAGGACTAGCCACCCACAGGGTAGAGGCATCTGAGGAGGGGAGATCGAGACCTGATCGACCGGAAAGATAAGAAAGAGAGAGAGAGAGAGAGAGAGAGAGAGAGAGAGAGAGAGAGAGAGAGAGAAGCGATCGAACTCCCCTAGCAGTTCATCGTGATCGGCCAAGAACAGACCGCGTGAGGCTGTTCTTCTTGTATTATTCATCATCAACCCCGAGGCAATCCACCACACCACGACCTGGAGTAGGGTGTTACACCACAATGGTGGCCCGAACCAGTATAAACCTCCTGTCCCTTGTGTTGTTCTTTGTGTAGTTTAGATCCTTGCGAGGCGACGAGGCGTAGGTAGGTTGGAGGTGTGATCTCCGCGGCACCCCAGCTGCTCGAACCTAGAGGGTCTGCTGAACCCAACCGACATTTGGCGCGACGGTAGGGTGCGCGGAATCCGCCCGCCGCCCTGCTCTTCGCCGCCCTCGATCCATGTCGACGCTCGTCGAGCCTGCTGAAAGCGCTGGCCGCTCGCTTCTCGCTTCAGACGGCCCCTCGCCGGCCGCCCTCGCCGTTCCCGTCGACGCCGCCAACGCCGCCATCGGTCCGCGGGAACGAGTAGCAAAGCGCCGCCCCAAAGATCCATCCATGAGGTGAGACGGTTACATCGCTACTCCTTCGCCACCCCAGCAGGTTGCCCGTCCCGCGCTCCACAGCGCCCATGGAGGCTCGAGCCAAGGCCATCACGGCAAACGAAGCTCCTGCACTACCGCTTCGCCGATGACGCTTACGAGGAGTGGCTCGACAGCGCCGCTGAAGCTCGTCCGCGCGCAGGGGCTCCCGCGCCGTCCTTCTTGCTGCACCGCCGCCGCCTTGCGCTGGCGATGAAGCTCGGGCGCCGACGCCTCCCCTCTAGAAGGCGCCTTGGCCCCAAGGCGTGGCCCCTGGGCGGAACCCACTCTGTCCGGCACCAGCGCAGCGAGAGCAGAGCTGCCAAGAGGTCCCTCGCCCCCAAGAAACTGCCCGAGTGCTCCTCGCACCGGCCCGTCACGATCAAGGCCTGCTCCAAGACGCCAAGACCCGCTGCTCCCAGCGGCAGCGCGCGGGGACCCGCAAGATCAAGCCCTCCGTCACCAAAGGCCTCCCGTGGCCTCTACAGGCTGCCGCGCCTTCACCGCGAGCTACGCAGCGTCGCATGGCCCGACAAGTTCAAGCCTGACCTTCCTCCACGCTACGATGGCACAGCCGATCCTGCAGAGTTCCTTCAGCTCTACGAGCTGGGCATCGAAGCCGCCAACGTGGACGAGAAGGTCATGGCGAACTGGTTTCCCATGGCGCTCAAGGACGGTGCCCGCACTGATCCCGAACCCGGCTCCTCGCACGATCTCCTCCACAGGGACGAGATGCGCACCGCTTCATCGCCAACTTCCAAGGCACTCTGAACGGCCTCCTGCCGTGAGCGACATGCACCACATCAAGCAACAGCCAGGAGAGACCCTGCAGAAGTACATCTAGCGCTTCAACAACGCACGCCTCAAGATTCCCAAGGTGACTGAGGAGGCCATCATCTCAGCCTTCTCTGACGGTGTGCGTGGCGTCAAGATGAAGGAGGATCTGGCAATGCATGAAGACCTGTGCACATCCCTGGAGATGTTCAACTTGGCGACCAAGTGTGCCATGGCTGAGGAAGGACGCCTTTCCCTCCTCGAAGGCCGATCGCCGACCCGAAGAGAAGAAGCCCAAGGTCAAGGACGGAAGCGCAAAGGGGCTGCCGTGTCGCAGCAGTAACCGGACACCAAGCAAGGAAGGGATCAGCCCGAGTCATCCAAGGCAGTCGGTACCAGGTACCACGTACCTCCACACCCACAAAACCAATGAATGCCAAGAGCTCAGGGCCGTGTGAGAAGGGCGAATTGGTCGACGCCCCGACCGCTATGATCGAGGCTACGGCTGAGGAGGAGGAAGAAGCCCAGGACGATGGGAAGACCATGGCCCTTGCCAAGGGTGGCGTGACCGACCTCGCGAGGACCGTTGGCAGGATCAACCTCGCGAGGGAGGTTGGAGGGACCCGCCTCGCGAGGGAGGCTGGAGGGATCAGCCTCGCGAGGATCACCCACAAGGCAACGCAGGCCTCCCTCCTCTGCCATCGCAGCCAAGGAGAAATGAAGACCATCATCGAGGATTTAGGGGCTAGGGCTTCAGGAGCTGGCTGCAATCGCTTGCATCCTGGGCGGAGCTCAAGCCCCAGCCTCTCAGCGCATCTTCAAGCAGTTCGCCCGTGAAGTGAATGCAGTCCTCCCCAAGTTCGAAGCCATGCGCCCTCTCAGGTGGTCAGCGTGCGCCATCACGTCCAGCTCAGCGGATCAGCTCAAGTGCGCAGCCATAGCCGGAGTCCTCCTGATGCTTTGTTCCCCAATCATCGCAACGTCACGAAGTCACCAGACCTCATCGATGGCGGAGCAGGGCTCAATGTCCTGTCCGTCGAGACATTCAACAATCTCCAAGTGCCATACAATCAGCTTCAGCCAACCAAGCCTTTCTCCGGAGTCACTGATGGTTCCACAGTTCTGATTGGGCAGGTCCGTCTTCCTGTCACCTTGGGACGCGCAACAACTACTGCACCGAGCCCATTGACTTCGACGTCGCTCACATTCGCCTGTCATACAATGCCATCCTTGGGTACCCAGCCCTGGCCAAGTTCATGGCCATGACTCATCACTGCTACAATGTCCTCAAGATGCTGTGGAAGCGGTGGAGTCATCACGGTGCCTTGTGAAGAAAGGGACGAAGCAGGTTCCCCAGGAGCGGCTTTTCAAGCCGCACAATTGAAGACCCAGATCACAGGAGCGGAGGCCTCCCGAGGCTGCTCCTAAGAAGAAGAAGACATCGCCTGGCCCGACCTCGGGAGGCAGCAGGCCCTGTGGTCTGCGCCTGCTGTAGAGGCACCTCATACGTGGCATAGGAAGGCACGCCACGGGCCTCCTCGAGCAAGGCTCGGGGATCTCTGGAGGGCCACCTACTTTGCTAAGATCACAAGGGAGGCGCCGGGCACCACTTGGAGGCGTGTTTCAAAGCATGTTTCTCAGAAGGAGCAAGGCAAGGAGGGCCAAACCCTCGGGAGTTCATTAGCAAGACCATTCAGGAGCTGCAGGAGTCAAGAGTCATGAGTGGCGGCCGCGCTACTCCGCCGAGCTCCCCATCCGGCGAGGATGGTGGGCTGCGCGTCTGCATCGACATACCAGGCTCAACTGAGCCGCTCTCGAGCGCCCGCCTCACGCGTGGGGCGCGTGAAGGTCCACCCACGCTATGTTCACATGCCTTACGGCTGCCGAACGCGCTGCCACGCACCAGCGCTCGTGAGGAGCATCCTGAGGCTCAAGTGGCCAGGCGCTCTGCAGTCCCGCGGAGATGGAGATGGTCGCGAGGATCCACCAGCGTTTCCGAGCCTCCCGAGCCTCCCCGGGCCTGGGGCTCAGTGGAAGATCGGCTTCAACGCACGCCGTCTGCTTCTTGACATCCCTTCATCTTCAACGTTATCGGTGACATCCTTCGAAGTTTCATTTTCAATCGAGCGCCTGTGGCTGCATCATTCCTGTGCGATGTGGGTCAAATCCTGCGGCATGTATCCTTTTGATTCATGTTTCTAGTTTACTTGATTGGGGGTCCCCCTCGGGCTGCGTCATCCCCAAGTCGCTCGGGCCCGACCCAGCGATGTTCGCCTTCTCTGCACCTATCTAAATGGATTTGCTCCTTCGTGATTAACGTGTTTGACCTAGTCGCCCGCTCAATTGACACCAACTGATGGAGCTGCTCCCTAACAGCATGACGCTTGCGCATGGTTCCGTCCCTAGAACATCGACAAATCTGAATGGCTGAGCTCTGGCCGCGGCAGCCCCGCATGGCGCCACCTCGTCAAGCCTTCAGTGCCTCGTCACCCCTCCAGAGCAACCAATGGTTGACTGTCGATTGTCATGGCGAACTCTTGTTCTTCTTGTGATGAGCCTGCAGGATCTCTTCAAGGAGCAGCGTCAGGCGAGGCCTTCACGGTGTCTCCTTCACTCTCGTCCGTGTGAACCGCTTGCACATTAAAGGGGGGGTACCTGAGCATCGCGACTCATGGGCTCCTACTGGCTCTCCAGCCCTCACCCTCTGTCCTTGTCCACGGCATAGCGACCTGGCATACCAGCGATGCCTGAGCTCGCTCGAGGGCCGGGACCCGAGGATGTAGAGCAGAAAGGGGAGTAAAGGCGAGAGGGAAGAAGCACACGGGGACCTCGCCGGACAACTCCTCATCTGCCGATGCGCGGACCTAACGCCGCACCAAGAAGCGGTTCCTGACTCCCGAGATAAGTCATCCTCCGGAAATACTAGCTATCGTAGCACCGACCTCGCACCTAAAGCAATACCGTGTTAGCAACATCGCGCTCCTTTCTCACCAAATGATGGCTGCTTGAGCGCTAAAGGGGACCTCTTGAGCATCGCGACTTAGGGGCTCTTACTGGACCCCGGGCCGCTCACCTCCTGGCCTTGACCACGGCATCGCGACCTGGCATACCAGCGACGGTTGAAGCGACTTGGGCGGGACACAGCCGTCGTGAGGCGTCAAGCCTCGCGAGGTCGAAAGGAGGAACTAAGCTAAGATGGGATGAGCATCTCGCACCACTTCACGACAATGATCGTATTAACAAACAGAACCGCAGGCACCTTACAAGCCCCCCACGGGTGTGTTCTTCGATTCTCGCGAGGGAACAAAAAGGCAGACCCTAAAGAGCGCTTAACTACACGCGCCTCTGCAAAACGCCCGTCATCAACAGTGGGCGTCCGACACCGGCGCCAACCTCATCCAGATCGGTGGCGGCGACAACTGTGCGCCACCAACTCGGGAGCATGGTGCGAGCTTCGGGGCTCAGTGGCTGTCGTCGCTCGCCTTCGGAGTCACAAAGAGTTGGTGAGTCGCTGGATCCACCGACGCCTCCGGCCTGGAGGAGCCACTGGGGAGCAATCGGTGAGCCTAGCCCTCGCCACGCAGCGGGCCCGACTACCTCTCTCGAGGCAGCACTCCAGCAAGGCGTCCTTCGCGTCAAGAACTTGAAGAACATCACGGAATCGCCGTCGTGATTCCCTGTGGATCA